>CM053785.1:430185908-430785908 GCA_028749045.1 Cupressus sempervirens
TATATGAAATACTGCATAATATATATAATACTAGCAAAAGGTGGCATAGTATCTACCCATAGGTTTGTCATAGGTTTTGGTAAACATAGGTCCACAAATTTTTTGATGAAAATAAAATAGAGTATTAAAAAATTGTTTAAAACTATCATGAAATAAAGGCAATATTTGGACTCATCAACCTCATTCATGAGCCTCATGAAAATGCTTGGTGCACTAGTTAGCTAAAAAGGTATGACTAACCACTCATTCATTCCTTCCTTGTCTTGAATATAGTCTTCCACTCATCACCTTCTCTGATATGAATCTAATGCTACCCACACTTTAGATCTATCTTTGTGAAATACTCAGTGCCACTCAAATTGTCCATAATATAATCCATCCTTGATAGTGGAAATATGTACTTGATTGTGATCTTGTTGATAGTAGGAGAATCTATACACATCCTCCATTTTACATTCTTCTTTGTTGCTAATACTATTGGTACAACACAAGGACTTAGAATCTCTTGAATCAACCCCTTCTACAACAACTCATGAACTTGTTTATTTAACTCTTCACTTTCTACTAGTGTCATTCTATGCACCTGTCTTGTTTAGAAAACTAGCTCCTGGAACAAAATCCATCTAATCATTGATCTTCCTCATTGGGGGCAATCCATCAGGTGCATTATCTAATACAATATAAGAAAACTCTCCTAACATATCTGCAACTTCTATATGTACCTCCTCTACTTCTTCTTTACTATCTTTTGGAATTATAGAAAAACACATATGTTCACATTTTATACTTTTGAGAGACTCTTTTCTATTAGCAAAACATATTTTGGTAGCATTACTTACCTTTTCTTCTTTCTCCTTCAATGACTTCAACTTATGTTTCACTCCATCCTTGGTCAGAATGTAGGTATTTTCTCACCCATCCTATACAACATGTTTGTCAAACTACCACAACCTATCTAGAAACATATGACATATGTCCATAGGTATGATATCACATAGTACATCATCCTAGTATCTTCCAATCTTGAGCTTCAGAGAGCAGTACTCATTGACCATGACCTTGTGGTCACCTTGCACCCAAGCAATATGGTATGGACATGGGTGTTTTTGTTTCTTTATCTTCAACTTGGTGACCATCATTTCTTACACTAGATTTTCAATACTTCCACTATAAATGATCAGATCACAACACTTATCTTCACATTTGTGTCTTATGTAAAACAAATTCCTTTGGTCAGGTTCATTCTCACCACTCAGTAGGACTCTTCTATTAACTAGGCCATCTCCTCTTTCAACATCTTCAAAATGTGATGATCTAGCATCTTCATCAACATGTCCAAATCTTGTCTAGCCTCATGTTCTTTGATCTGTCCTTCCTTGGCACTGGGTACATTCAAATGCTCTATTCCCTTCTTCTTTATAGTGAAAACATTTCCCATGGAAGCCTCCTCATCTAGATCCTTGTCCTCTACCTCTTCCTCTCTAATCTCTATTGGTTAGATCATGGAAATGATTGAAATTGTTTCCCCTCTAGTGTTCACTAGTACTCCCATCCTCATATTTATTCTTTTGATCATCATTACAGCCTCCATAAGATCATCTGCCAGATCTTCCACCATGACCTCTTCCACTATTCTTGTTGTCAAACTTCTTTCTTAGTTTCTCTTGAAATTTTAGGGCAAACTATTTTGCTTCCTCAATATTTTTCATTCAAACAAGACTCAGCCCATCTTGAATGCTTGGCCTTAACCCATAATGTTAATGCACCACTTTCTCCTTATCAGCTTCTACATGGCTAGTTCTAATGAGAAATCAGTAGAACTCTTTGGTATACTCTTGAAAAAATTTTCTTGCTTGCTTCAACCCTTACATTTTCTTCAATAGATCAAGCTCATAATCCATGGGAATGAATTATTACTTTAGTTTAGCTATCATCCATTCCTATCTAGTGATTTTGTCCTTTCCCTTTCTATTTCACTCCTACTGAACCTCTTACCACTAGATCTTTGCATGTCCCTTTAGTTTCACCTTCACAAACTTGATCCTACAAGGATCCACATTAACTCCATACTCAAATAACTCCTCTAGTTCATTGATCAAATTGATTAGGTCCTCTATGTTAAGATTTCCTAAAAATGTGGGAACCTCAAACTTAGGTCTTTTCCCAATCTTGGAAATGGCCCTAAAAATCCTCTCTCCAATGTTTAGAACTACCTTTGCTCCAGTCTTTACTTATACTTTATCCCCATATTGCTTTCATTTCTTAATGAAAAATTTATTCCTCTACACATCTATTCTTCCAGTGGTTGTATTTATCTTTAGAGGGCTAGGAAATCGTTAGGTGTAACACCTCCAACTCTTCTGCCACACTCTTTTCATGGAGGAATTTTTTGCACTTCCCTTGAAACCCTAGTGAAAATTGCCTCAAATTAGTGATTTTTCTACACACTCAACCAAAGTAGGGTCTTGGTGTGAATTGCCTTACATTTCACAATTTGTCCACACACTAAAGGAAATTAGGCTCTAATACCACTTGATGAAGGATGCTCCCCTTAAAACCATAAACTCATAATAAAAAGAAAGAAACAACAATAAATGTGAGAACAAAAATATGGACTTCTTATTTGTGCCACAAATGTAGAATTACAAATTTCACAAGTACAAAATGCTAACGCACATGGGCACCTTCATTATAGCAATCTGCAACACTAAGTTGTGAACTACCACCCAGAGTTATTCTAGACAATGTTAAGGCCTTTCTTAAATAGACAATTTTATGATGCTTGGGAAGGGTCTAGAGATTAAAACTTAATACCTAGGGCCAATGGACCTTAACAATACATATAGAGTTGGCCAAATAATATTTGACAATTATTTTAGATATTTTGGGTACCCCAACTTTGAAAGACCATAACTCATGAACCGTTGCTCTAATTGACTATTATAACCACTTTTTAAAAATGGCAGCTCCAGATCTATAGGCTTGAAACTACACAAGTACCCTTTTATCAAGTTTTCAAACCTCATTCAAGCACTCTAAGGCCTCTAATGGTGAGCCTAAAGATTTTACTATAAATATTTCCATAGAAAATCTAAAATAACCTCTTTGATACTTAAACTAGAGCAATGAAATTATTATGGTAGGCTTATAACTCTAAAATGAACCTTCATGTAGAAAATGAGAAGATTCCAAGCTCGTATTACTAATTTACTAAAAATAGAAAGATCCCATAAATATTAACCACCTTATCTACTAGTCCTTATTAAAATAGAAAAGATTGAAAATAAAATATTTTTGATTGATGCAAGATCTCTCTTACACCTAGGATGTTTCTATATCAGAAAGATATAAGATAAGGCACATTAGTATGTCTGATTTTGTTAGGAAAGCTTAACCATTCAGCCAAAGTAAAAAACAACCATAATAAGATGCACATAGATAGTTACACCAGATATGATAACTACGAAAACCCTAGATCAGAGGGAAAACTCGAGTGGGAATGATGCCAACAAGATGATGTACTAATATAAATATTCTTTGTTAGAGGATTGACCTTGTTAAGAGTCTATTACAATATTCAGTACATATGGGTCCCTATTAAGAGATTTTAAATCTCTATTAGGAGATTCTAACCTTGTTAGGAGTTGTAGTACATTGTATGCATGATGAGCTCACTGCCCAAACGTGCAATTTCAACTACAAGGAGAGATCATTGCTTGAACAAGTAATTTACTATTATGTTTCTCCTTCATTTGTTCTATCAACCAAACCAATCACTATTAGACCTTGTAGACTAGGTCATGAACCTCAAATCCAAATTTAAAACCTCAGATCACTCAGTAAAACCTCAACAATGAACTTTCCTTCACTTCTCCTCAACTCTGCCAAAATTTACATTCTGCTCTCTCTACTACTTACAATCACTTCTTCATGTAATATTCTACAGTTCATGATATTGAGTCCATAAAAAAATTCCCTAATTTTCCTATTAGACCTTCTTAATTAATCATTATAGGAACACATTAGGAACATGTTATACTTAGTGATAACATTAATCTTCCACCTTACAACTTGAATAACTTTTCATACACACAATATAATGACAAGTGAAATTAGCCACACCATCACCAACATGTCTTCTTCACATCCTCAACCTTCATTCTTAGAATAACAACTTTGCTAGAAGATATAACAAGTTTACCATAATATGTCTCTGTAAACTCTATTTAAGAAAAAAATCACCAAAACTTGCATAAATTCTTCCAGACTTATAATTTCTTTATCCAACATTAACTGCATATACTAGATTCTCAAAAGTATCTCCCATAACCTCATATAGTGAGAATACTGTATGAACTTGATCTTTATGTTGTTCTTCTGTTAGATACCATAGAGGACTGTTATGTTGACATCAATGACAAAATTAGTCATGAATGTAACATATCATCATAGTAACATATCTACAATACTCCCCAATAGGAAAATCATTAGAACTCATCCTTCCAATAATCTCCCACTTTGGCATTGATTGCAACATAGATGAAAAACATCTAGTTCCAAGAATATCAAGAAAAGACTATTCATCTTTCTTTTCAAATCCTCTTCATCAATCATTCTCCCTCATTGATATACCTTAATGTGCTTTCTATCAACTTGTCATTCCATGCTATACTTTTTCTTACTATTTTTTCTTCTCCAAATGATGTTCTTCCTCATGATCTTCCATGATTTTTTTCATGCCAAACTTCTCCCCCATTGATATCAATGTCAAAGGTTTCAATAACCATCAAATTTTGCAACAATCGATTCTTCCTAGTACAAGTGTCCAAAGACACTATTCAAAAAAACATCCAACAAAAGTCCTAGATGACATTGTCCATCATAGATACTCCCCCATATAGGAAGCATCAACATTCAGTCCAGATAAACAATGATGCTTTGTTACACTATACTAATGTACTCTTGCATTATTTACTCTAATGTAGGAAGGGGCATAGCCCCTAGCATACCTCACAAATACTCAAAAGTCTCTTTGGTAAGAGGCTTATTGTATATATCTACACACTACTCTTTAGTGTTCACATAGTCCAATTTAATTTCTTTTTCTGCTACTTTCTTTCTCAACATGTGATACTTAATAGAAATGTGCTTAGTCCTCGAATGCAACACTAGATTCTTAGACATATTTAATGTACTTTTTTTGTCATAATTTATGACAAAAATTTCACTAATTTGTATCCTTATATCATTCAATATCTACGTCATCCAAAAAACATGATTTCAATTGTTTGATGCTATAACATATTCTACTTCTATTATACTTTGTGATGTACAATCTTGCTTCTTTCTTAGCCAAGAAACCAATCTTCCTCCAAGAAAGAAGGCTCTGCCACTAGTGCTCTTTCTATCATCCATAATGCCTATCCAATAAACATCAATATAAACACTTAGAGTAAAATCATTAGATCTATCATACCACAATCCAAAATCTAATGTTCCTTTCAAATATCTAAATGTCCTTTTGACTACTGCATAATGTGCATCTTTGGGATCAGCTTGAAATCTGCAACAATTCAAACTGCATTTTCTACATCTGGCTTTATGTGACTCAGATATTGCAATCATATAATCATAGATCTACTCTTTTTTTTGCTCAACTATAAGTGTCTCATCATTTGTAGATAACTTGTGTTGAGTTACCATAGGTGTTCCAATGGGTTTGCATGTTTCCAAACCTAGCCTTTCTTGTAAATCCTTCAAATACTTAGTCTAAGAAATAAATATTCCTTCAATATTCTATACAATCTATAATCCTAGAAAATATTTCATTTCTCCTATCATACTCATCGTAAATTCTTTCTTCATATCTTCATCAAATTCATCACTTTCATCATCATTTCTTCCAAATATGATATCATCAACAAATATTACCAAAATCATCAAACCATCATCAATTTCTTTCTAATATTGATTACTATATGTCGTACCTTTTTTGTATCCAAGCTTTTCCAACCTTGCATAACAGGTTCTGGGTGCTTGCTTCAACCCATATAATTCTTTCTTCAATTTACATACTATGTCCTTGTCATCTGTCAAAGGACAACCTTTAGACTACTTAATCTACACCTCTTCTTCAAGTTCTCCATTCTAAAATGGTTCCTTAACATCCATCTGATACACTTTAAATTTATTTTGTTCTACATAGGCTAAGAATAATCTTACTACTTCTATTCCAGCCACTCAAACACAGCTCTCATCATGGTTTATTCCTTCTTGTTGTGATTAACCTTTACATACCAATCTTTCTTTATTCCTGACAACTTCACCCTAATCATTCAACTTTTTCCTGAAGACCCATTTAGTTCCTATCTATTCTTGTCTATTGGTCTGTGGACCAAATCCCATGTCTCATTCTTTACTATCTAATCCAATTCCTCTTTCATAGCTTGTTTCCAATAATCATCTTTGCATGCTTCATCTGCATTCCTAGGTTCAACATGAGATATCAAACACGGTTCTTCATTGACTTTTCTTCTTCTCATCACACCTTTATCTTTTCTTCTAATGATCTGATCATATGGGTGATTCTTTATCACATTCTTTCCTCAAGTAGGAGTTTCTATCTTAGCTCTTGGATCAACTAAAGGTACTGAGATTCATTCCTACCTTAGCTCTCCTTCATTCTACAAATCATTGTTAGTCTCAAGAAATACCTCATCATTCCTTAGCTTAGTAACAACATCATCATTTGAATTGTAATCAACTATTCTTTCTTGTATCTTGAATTTCTTATCAATTCTCACATATACACTTTCCACAATAGTTACAAAAGCTGTCACTTTTGATACTTTCTCTTCATTAACTAATCTAGACTTATTAACACAATCTTTCAAGGATCTTTTCACACTTGCTCTAAATCCTTCAACTTTATCTTAAAGTAGATTCTTTCTAGCTTTTACCAATCTCTTAGGACATCTACTCAAAAAATGATCAATTTCTTTACATTCCCAACAAACAAAAATTTTCATACCTTGTAGTTGTCTCTTTGTAAGTAGATCAATACCTTCCTTTATCTTTATATATTCTTCTAATCTGGATCTATCTTCACTTGTGCTACTATTTTGTTGTATACAATAGAAGGATTCTAGATCTAAAAACTCAATACTCTACTCTTTACATAAATCTGATAACTCACTAAGAATTTCTATCATTCAAGTGTCAAAATTTCTTTTGTTAGATGTAGGACTATCTTTCTTGAACATGCTCACCATGGATCTCCCAAAGTTGTTAAACTTTATCTTCAAGGATTTGATGCTCTGATACTAATAATTAAAAAAATTATCTTCTTTAAAAAAATTAATCATTCAACAAAATTAAACATCAACCATAATAAGATGCACAAAGATAGTTACACTAGATATGTTAACTAGGGAAACCCTTCATCAGAGGAAAAATCCTAGTGGGAATGATGCCCATAAGATGATTTACTAATATAAATATTCCTTGTTAGAGGATGGACACTATTAGGATTCTATTGCAATATTTAGTACATATGATTCATTGTTAGGAGACTTTGAATCCCTATTAGGAGATTCCTACCCTATTACAAGTTGTAGTACAATGTATGGAAGATGATCCCACTACTCAAACATGCAATTTCAACTACAAGAAGAGTTCACTGCTCAAAAAAGTAATTTTCTATTATGTTCCTCTCTCCTTTATATTTTCAACCAAGCCAATCATTGTTAGACCTTCTAGACTAAGTCACAAACCTTAGGTCCAAATAGCAAACCTCAAATCACTCAGCAAAACCTCAACAATGAAGATTCCTTCACTTCTACTCTGCTCTACTCAACTTCGCATTTTTCTCTTTCTGCTACTTACAATCACTTCTTCATGTCACATTCAAAACTTCATGATAAAGGAAAACATCCTTCCTTTATATCGAGTCCATAAAACAAGTCCTTGAGTTGGTTATTAGACCTTCTCAATTAATCATTATAGGACCACATCAAGAATACATTACACTTAGAAATAACATTAATGTTCCACCTTAAAACTTCAATAACTTTCCATACATGAAATATTATGATGAGAAAACTTATCCATGTCATCACCAACATGTCTTCATTATATCCTCAACCCCAATTCTCAGAATAACAACTTTACTAGGAGATATAACAAGTTTACTAGAACATGGCTCTATAAACTCTATCTCAGAACAAACATTACCAAAATGTGCATAACTTCTTCTAGACTTATCATTTCTTCATTTGATGTGAACTTCATATTCTAGATACATAGAAGTGTGTCTCATAAGCTCAGATAGAGAGAATACTCAACTAGCCATTTGTACCAACTTGATCTTTCCATTGTTCTTTTGTTAGATACCACAAAAGATGTTATATTGAAATTAGTGACAAACACATTCATGAATATAACATATCTATAGTACCCCCCCCCATAGGAATATCATCTACATTTTTTCTTCCAATAGATTTGTCAAAGGAACATAAGGCAACATTTTTGGAGAAGTATAGGAATTGATTTGTTCTTAAATTCAAAAAAATTATGATTCTTTAGAATAAATATGATGTTTTAGTTTAGTAGAATGAGTTATTGTAGAAGAGAATTTTTTGTGTTGTCACTAAAGAAGTGACGTATGAGAAAAAATTGAGACAATGATCATCCAAGATGTTCAAAGTGATGAAGTGAGTTTAGGTGTGCTGAGTTTGCAAGGTAGCATTTCACCTATTCATTCCACCACACTTCACACTCTAGTTGCCAAGCAATAGAAGCCCTCAAATGCATAAAAGGAGAAGCAAGAGACAAAGGAATCAAATATAGACACAAGTGTAGACATTTCTACCAAAGGTCAAGAAGAACTAAATGTGTCTAGACCTCAAATTGGGGAAAATAAGGAGACAAATCAAATAGTGATGAGTGCTACAATTTTTTTTCTCAAGCACTGATATTCAAGTGAGACCAAGTGGTGACATCCCTTCATGTATTCATACAAATATAGTACTAAGTAGTAGCACTATGTCCTCGAGAAAAGGAAAAGACATAAATGATAATTCAACAAATATTATAGTTAATCTAGATGAGGTAATTGAGATGCCAAAATAGGATCTAGAAAATCTTACTCTTGAACAAAACTTCATGTCACAAGATATTTTAGCAAAAAAGAAGAAACATGAAGAGATGTGAAGGCATCAACAATAGAAGTGGCATATGATATAACAAACATTTTTTTTGATGCATTTGATATACATAATTTTGATGGGAAAGCCCCAATAATTTCCTAGCTTGTACATATTGTTGAACAAATAAATACTAGAGACATGGAAGCAAATAAAAATTTGATGATGTGGTCAGCCAAGAAATTTGATAATAAGGTTGTGGAGAGAATCTCAAAAACCATTGTTGAGAAAAAGATTGAGTTATAGGGAATAATGAGGAGGTCATACAAAATTTACACCATTTGTACAAAGTTTTTTGTGATGTTCCAAGATTTACAAGTCATCTTTAGAAAAATATCCAATGGATTCAAGCTAAAATCTAGCAAACAACTAGCACTATGTCATAGTCAGCTGATTCTAGCTCCAAACATTATAATAAGTTTTTTTGCTCAAATTAAATTGGCCAAACTATAGACAACTGATAAATCTCTATCCAATCTATTGTGATACCTCATTTTGAGATTATGCATTGTGAATTGAAGCAAACACAAGATCTTATTCAAGAATATTATAATCTTTTGGTTGTTGATAGTTTGATTGATATGGTAGCTAGATCGGAGTTACAGAATTGTATTTTAGAATCCACCAGAATCACTTGGGATCATGCACTCGCTATGCTTAACTAGTTTCACAAACCATTCATTGAGAAATACAGTTTGATTCTACATATTCAATCCCAACAACAAACATAAGTGAAAAAATAAGGGGGAATGTAATGATGATTACACATTTTGAATAGAAAATGATTACAAGGGGAAATGTGAGATCAAAAGAGTCAGAGTCAAAATCAAAATTAGAATTTAGATATCAAAGTTTAGAAGGAAAACATGGTGCAACACTAAAATAGTGAGACTACTTAAAGTCATGTACATATATGTATTTTTATATTATTTCTTATTTATTTGGAAAAAGTTTTGTAGTTCTATCAGAACTAAGTCATAGGCTTAGGGTGAGTACTCTTATTCTTTTATTGCAATAATATAATTATGAAAAATAGTTTTTACCACTAATGTCAAAGGCAGGGATTGTTGGTATCCCTAACTATTGTTGTCTATTAGTGTCAAACACATAGTCATATACTAAAAAGTGTTAGAAGGTCATCACTATGACTGGGGTACTCTATGTAGTCTAAGTCATATAAAGACTTGTAAATAAACATGTATATGTCGAGCTCTATAGGAGATGAGAAAATAATTTGGTCACCAAGTATTTTCAATATAAGCTAATCCTAATGATTGCAATGTAGTCCAAGCACATTGATGCTGAGTTACAAAAACAACAACAATAAGAATGATGAATGTTGAGTATGAGAGACAGTAAGTGCCGAGAAACACAAAATTTACATTTAAGTTAGAAATGATACAAACTTTGAGGTAAAACATTTTAGGCTAACATCGAAGTTCCATTTAATATTTTTAGAGGTTGCTACAAAGGCTATTATGCATTTTATGACATGAATCATGCATCCTTATTCATGGTGATCAACTAATTAGATGAAGAGGCAAAAAAGGGAAGTGTCTAGAAAACTCTTTAAGAAATATTTTAATAGAGAAGATCAAAACCTATTTTCATATTATATATGGTGAAAAGGATAGAGAAAGGTATTTGTGTGATCATAGAGTAGATCAAGTGTGAAAGTACGAACATTATGCAGAAGGTAAAAGAGTTGAGTTTTTTTATTACAAAAGAAAGGAAGTGACTTTATGAAGAAATAAATGATAGTAAAAATATATTAGATAAAAGATCAGATCAAATTAAAGAGGGGATATCTAAAGCTAGATTTTTAGAGTAAGACAAAGGTGAGATACTAAACCAATTTTAACAGAATTGAGTTAGGGATAATCTCTTAACGTAGTGGTTTTAATAGACTTTTTCTCAATCTGTTAACTATGTCCTTACTTTATTTTAATTGTAAGATCCTCTCAGATGGTAAGACTTGACAATATTAACAAGCTTTAATAGGGAAAACTCCTCACATGGTAGATCATCAAAAGTGATCAACATTGTGACCCTAATAGGTTAAGTTTATTACTACATTTGTAAATATTTGTGGGTGTCATCCCCACCTTAGTTCTACCTTCACCTTGGAGGGTTTTTGTGTAACCAAATCTTTGTGTTATGTTCTTATATTTCTCATATTTTATTGATATATTAGATGTACAAATTACAAGAGTTTTATTTTACAAGTTATGTTATGCATGCATTAGATATGAGATGGTAAATGTGGTGAATGCACTAAGGTTGTGTTAAAAGATAAAAGTGTTATGGATCTTGATTCACCCAACCTAAAGTATCCTAGTTTCCCAAATAAGACTTCCAATTTGACAATTTCCCTTTTTTAGTAGATCAAATATTTTTCATTGGCGTATACTCTATAAATGTGCACAAGTGGTTAACACTTCATGTTATCATTTCTGATACTTTTTGATAGTGACAATATTTAACTTATTGTGGCCATGAAAAATTACAAGGACTACCTATTTAATACATAACAACTTCTTGAGCCTTTTAACGATGATGGTAAAATCTCCCCATGCTCATTTAATGATTTTCAAAAGAATGATTGTCCTTTTAGCTGACATATGCATTCTTTTTCCCCTTTTAATCACTTCTTATGGATCAAGCTATAATATAAATCATATTTCAATTTTATTATTCATATATTTTTTCTTTATAATCTCAACTCCACTTTGGTTGGAGTTTAAAATCAAAGTGAGATATAGGTTATGCTTGTACCCCATTAAGACATAGTTTGTACATTCTCTAGAAATCTCCTTTTTTAGTCTTTTGATAGAATTTTCTTTATAAATGTTGTTGCCTCCTTTTTTTAATAGAGATTTTTTTCTATCCATTTTTAGCTAGATAAAATTTTGAAGTGTATTTTTCCTTACTTATTTTGGATGGATATTAGCATCTTTAATACTATATGATTATGTTTATCTAAATCAATAAATTTTTTAAATGAATATTTTCATTCCTTAGATGGTTGTATTGATTCTTGACTTTTGTTTGGTTCTAAGGTTGATAAAATACAAGCATTGGTTTATATTTGTAACTTCCATTGAATTTTATTACAAATAGTAGAAATATTTTGTCAAAAAAATTGTTTTGCTTCATCATCATATTTAGTTTTAGTATTTTAAATTCTTTAATCCTTCTCCCTTTCCTTCCAAGTATTTGTCTAGGTTCACCTTTAAAGTGAGGAACTCGGATTCTTCTATATGTTTAGTATCTAATTTTGAGTCCCGCACTTTGAGTTTATTTCCATGTTACACAAGGTTACCTATGGATAATACATTAAACATGGGTATAGAATTTTGTGACAACTATTATTGGAACGACTAATGGGAGTACATTCAAACTTATTAAGAAGTCTACTATTTTGTTGGTGTTAATAAAAGGACTTCAATATGTACGTTGAGAGGATAGTTCTTCTTTTAACATTTTAACCTTTAAGAGATACACATTCAAGCACATGTTGACTATGTCTCTATATTATGGTTCTCAAACCATATTTCTATATGTTTAATGTTGAGAATTCAAATAAGACCATCTTTCAGCAATAATTGTCAATTTACCAAACTCTCATTTTCAAGTTCTAGAAGAAGAGGAGATGGAATTTTACTATCATCAGTTAGGAGCCTAGGAGAAACACATGCACCATCTAGATCTATCTCTACTCCTCTAGTTGATAGATCACATTTAATTCTTGAAAGAATAATCTCCACACATGATCAAATTTTCATTAACAACTACACTTTGGAATCTTATTACACACTATTTACAAAATATTAATATCAATATCAATCAAATATGTTGGCTTTCTAAACTGAATTTTAAAAGGTGGTCTGATGTAACAACTATTTTTTCTCCCACCTAGCTACTCATAGGGATAGCTTATGTCATTATCTTGACCTAATAGGATTACTAGTTACTCTATTCCCCCTTAGGATCCTAACAAAGAGATCCTAGGATTTTCAACTAGTGCACACCAATGTAGCAACAATAACTCTCCACATTACAACCAACCCCAAATACTCACATGACACCCAAAATGGATGAATGATCACCTAAGAAGAAATTTGGAGTCCCATCAAGGTTCATAACCACAAAAAACTTTAAAATCCTAATCGAGTTCCAAAAATTATGCAAGATTTCACAAAATTGCTTGAAACAGGGCTACAAGAAATTAGCCCCCATAATGAAGAAAATTCCACATATCTTGTTAAATTCATTAACAAGGGGTCAAGTAAAACACTGATCTAGACACCCTTTTTAGATACCTTAATGATTTTTTTGGTCTAAGATTCTCAACCTATTCGTATGATATGAGCACAAATTTAGCTTTGAAACAAGTGTTTTAAGGCTTAGCATGTTGTCTGATGAAAATATGGTTTTTCCTTCCATAGGACTTCCTATGATGCCTCCCATTAAACTTGGGTCTTCAACACAACATCCTCGAACAGATCCCAATCTCTAGTTGAAGTATCACAACCATTCAACTACTCAAAACACCTTTGCACTTCATTATCATCCCTAGCCATGTATCTCTAGGTTGCATAGGACATCACCAAAAAATCATTTTAATTTATTTCCAATGGCCCTCATTTTCTATATATTATGTACAAGGATTCATCTCCAAAATAACAATAGGTCATATAGATCCTATGGTGGGAGAGTGAGTTATGACCCCATCCTACTCAGTCCCTTGGTTTAGAACAACAGGATAAAAATAAATAAAACAATTTAAACAAGCAATTAAAACTCTACAAACCCACAAACTAGAATTATATAGTATCACACATAAAAATCTTCTACACTTGAAGCAATAATAGTACTTCAACTAATCCATTAAAATGCCAAAATGTTAAAAACATAAAATAGTGATAATGAACTTGTTGTTTAGTCCTTACACACATAATCTTCACAAACTTACAACCCTGTCAAAAGGTAAAGGATGACCTTATATACACAACCCCATACCAATTCCAATTACTTCAAATAGTTAGCAAGCTACAACTAAAAAATTTATCGATTGTAACAAAATTTGTTAATGTTGTCATTGACAACATTAACAATTTTTGAGCAATTTTAGCATATTTGGGTGTTTAACCTTCAAAATTGCTCCAAAGGTTGCCAAATCTTGTCAAGAGAATTCAATGGATGAAAAACATGTAATAAGGTCCAAAAAACACTCATATGGACACTCTTCCCTAGCAACCAAAAATATGCTCAATTTGACCTTATTGAGTAACTTACTCTTAACAACTTCATCTTAGGACTAGGCTAGCCCTATTATTCACCTAGTAGTGTGGCTAGAAACACTACAAGAAAAAATACCCTAGGGGCCCTAGGTCTTTCACAAGCCTACCTAGGTGCCCCTACATCATGTTCTAATCTCTTTAGTGGGCTCAAGATTTTTGAAATCAACATAATTATGGATGAATTTTTTACCTTCAATTAAAGATGACTTTCCTTGGAATTAAGATGCAAAAGATGAAATATCACCTACTTGGTATGTTGATCTTGTGCCTTCAATGTGGTATGATATAGGACACACATTGACTGGTGTAGAACATGGTGTCTCCTCAACATGAGATGACACAACTTAATAATTTGATTTTCTTGTTGAGTGAAAGAATCAATTTTTTTCTCTTTTCCTTTCCAATTCTAAATCATTGTTTCTTTCTCTTAGTTATTCTTGTTCCTCTCCCAAAGCCATATTTTAATTAATGAATTGCAATTTTCTTAATTCATTAAGTAATCTCATTTTATCCCTATTAATTGCCAAATCTCTCTCCTTCTCTTGTAGTGTTTGAGATTTTCTTTCTTCCTTTGAAACATAATGATTTATACATGTTAATTCATTTAGATTTATGGATTACAATGATATCTATGAATACAATATATTATAACTTGTCAAATTTAAGAAAAAATTATTTATGTAGTCACGATGTATATTTAAAAAGTACTCTACTAACATCAAATATAAAACAATATTGATTAACACTTGAAATATTGTAAAAAATGGTTGAATTTGTACTTCCAACCCCAAAAAAAGTTCTTTGTTAAGGTCAACACCATAAAACTTGCATTTCTACCATAAAAGATGAATAAAAAAAAATTGTAAAATAGAGAATGTGGGTCTTTCCTAAAAATTGCACTAATATTTAAGAAAATCTCAAGTGTATTCACATAGTGCAACAATGGTATAGTGTGATTGTGCTATAGGGAAATTACACTATAGCTTGCAATCAGACTATGTGTGTAACATCCCTTTTTCTTGGGCCATAGCTAACAACTAGTATATCATTAAAAATATAGGGACTGCTTCAAATTCATGTGAAGGTAGTTATAGCTATTATCTTACTATTTACATGTTCATATGAAATAGATTAATGGTTATAATAAGTTAATCTAAAATATCACAAATAACAATTGAATGCATAATAAAGTATAAAAAAGTTAAGGATTTTAATTTTTAAATACCTAAACTTTGAAACAAAAATATTCCTACATAATCATCTACAAAACCTTGGGTTAATCCACATATATTTCTTATGACACAAAACTTATACCACTGTATTGCAATAACTAATAACATTTAGGGCAACAAAACCACTAAGACATTCATTTTTCCCATTGCTAATTTTGATAATTAAAATTAAATAAATGAAGCATTTATATTTTTATTTATGTGAATGAAGGATAGTTAAAACAACCATTAAGCAAGCCTAAGTCATACATGCAGTTATATTTTATGATCAAGTTGTAAAATCAATTGATTTCACTAACTAGCTAGTACATTTCAAAGGAAATTATTTTCTAAGCATTGGAGAGAAAAATTGATTAAATGATATTAACCATCTAATGTTAACTAACTTGAGATTTCAAATATTATATATGTCAAATATTCATTACAAGAAGATATTGAATGTAGATCGTCTCTTTGTTTTGGAGAAGATTTGGCATTTTGTGGAGAGGAGAAGCATTGTTAGGGGCTTAACCTCCTATCCAAAGACCCTAAAATATCCCCACACAATCTCCATTGAGAAAGTCCCTCCCTATAATGAACTAGGCTTAGTACCAACACTTTCCAACCATTGAGTGATTAGGTGATAGATTCTCAATCCATCACTCAACTAGACAACACAACATATATACATATGATTATAATTAGTTGACTTAGTTATTTAATGTTATTATTTATAACTATATTACTAATTTGATCTTGAAATTTCAATTATGGGGATGTTCTCTCCTCTCACCCTTTATCCTTACTATCCATTCCTTATGGGTGTTTCCTAGTAGATCTTGAGATGGAATTCAATTCTAGAATAAATTGGAACAATATTTCATGGCACCACATGGCAATCTTATATGAGAGGTATATTGCCAAAACCTTTGTATAATTCAAGATGATTGATTAGAATGAGAAGTATTTTGGTACTTTTGTATATACTACATCATACATAAAGAAATTTAATGGAAATATAAAAGTTGATTACTAGCTATGATCACGAAGACATCTTGTGGTTTTACTAAGTGTATCATCAACAAAACATGTGTATGTATGGAAATGTAATAAGAATTTTTTTTCACAATAGTATTGTTAGAATATGATCTGCATGCATTGCAACATAATGAGAAACAATTATTTTATAATCTTCTATAGTAGTTTTCTACTAAAAGTGGACTTGAGATCATTTTCTTAGTGATGTAGGCAAAAATGCTAATCATTAAACAAGATGGAAAAAAAGTTGATAGGGTTGAAAGTACTTGCAAGGCTCCTGAATCGTTGTAGATATTCTCTAATGCTCCCAATTGATAGCATAGACCTCAGCTTGTTCCCCTGAGATATATGGAATTATAGACCAACAAGAAAGCTTGAAATCATACAAAATGGCTTCCCTCATAGTATGTTGATAATTGGCTATAAGTAGATATGTAAATGTTGTCATTAATGGAAACACATGATGTACATACTTGTAGTAAACCTCAAAAATAAAGATACTTAGCTTTTTGGTTCTCAAAAAAATTTCTAAGTATGAAACTGGTTTACAACAATGTATTGTTTTGTATGCAACCTATTGCTAATGTCATATTATGACTAGTAAGGTTAGATGGAGAAAGAATGAAGTGATTAGAACATGTGTTTGGCATTCCTTGTAGTATACTAACTCTGAAACTTGTTATTTAAGTTCTAATGAATATAGTTATGTGTTTTTCAGATAGGAATAAAGAACAATATTTGAAGTATAAATTTTTAATAAGATGTTATTTTTGAGAGAGAAGATATATGGAAACAATATGCATGTTGATGATGATTTGTATAACCAGAAAGATCAATATTGATAGTATGAAAAATATATAATTAAGATTTACAATATAGTGCAATGAAAGGTAAAGGATTTTTATTTTTTACAAATAAATTACTTGACCAATTAAGGATGACATCCTAGGTGTTTACTCTAAGTTGGGAAAGTTTATTTTGGTCTTAGCTGACCTAGCAACAATTTGTGATGGAGACACAACCAAAGACCAAAATGAACACACAAGAAAAGAGAAATATTATTATTAA
This sequence comes from Cupressus sempervirens, assembly GCA_028749045.1. Lineage (NCBI taxonomy): Eukaryota > Viridiplantae > Streptophyta > Pinopsida > Cupressales > Cupressaceae > Cupressus > Cupressus sempervirens. The sequence continues at coordinate 430,203,732 of CM053785.1, forward strand.
TGAAAAATTCCCTATGGGCTTACATTAGTATGATTCTAGAGAAAGAAATCCTCCACACAGTGCCATCTCTCTAACTCCACTAAGAACTACCTTTACAATGCCATAAGTGTTCTTAAATAAGCCCCAAATGGTTTAATGTTGGGAATACATCCTAAAATATGCTAGTTAGCATCCACCACCAAAACAAAAGGTTCTAGAAGTCACGTTAGAAGTTGGTGTAAAATTAGAAGAATCCAAAAACAATAGTCCAACTTCCAGGAGGCATAACTTTTGGATTGGGACTCTGATTGATGAACCATTTAAGTTTCTAGAAAGCTCTTGAAGTACTCTATAGCCCTATGGACCAGCTTTGCTCATCCCCCATTTTTCAGCCCTATACAAGGCCATGTAGATCCCCAAATCTGACTTTGAAGTGCTCTTAGGAGGCCTCTTGGAAAATTAAGATTGCAATAACTTTATAACCATAAAGCCTTTTGACTTGATTCTTTTTCTAGAGCACTTTAAATTACAAGTATAATAATCCCTCCAAATTACACCCTCTAACTCATCATAATTTTGGTTCAATTACAAAATAACTTATTTTCTACATTTACACGTATCTCAAGGTGCTTAAAATATCTAACCCAAAAAACTAATGGTGGAACTATGAGAGTTGGAACCTTTATTTGACCCAAATGGGTATCAAGAAATGAAAACATATTAAATAGGAACTATCTCTAAACATGTTTTTGGGTGATATAGGATTGCCCTTACACCATTGGATGCTCCTGCATCAAACACCTAGAGTAGATTGAAATGTGACCCTATCACTTTATGGTAGAGGAACACCCAAATGGGAAACCTCCATTGCTGGTATCCAAGTTCAGTCCTCTATTGGTCATCCTTTCCACTTCACCGGGTACTCTTCATACTACCTATTTCTGATACTCCTACCCACATGACTATCCATAATCTCTTCTATCTCCTCCTTAGATTAGAAGTAGGAATTGGACATGGCTCCAACATTAACCCCTCATCTTTTCCATCATCATGATATTCTATTAAGTCTACAATCTTGAAGATAGGAGAAATGTGAAACCCATCTGGCAACTCCATATCATATGCATTTTCCAAGTCATGTTTCTTCAAGATTTTACGGAGGCCAAATTTCTTCATCTTCAGCTTGTTGTAACTGCCCACTAGAAACCATTCCTTTCGTAAGTGTACCATAACCAGATCACCTACTTGGAACTCCTTATGTCTCCTCCTTTGATCAGCCCTAGCTTTATACTATTGATTCATCTTGGTAATGTGTGCATGAACCTCCTCATGTAGGATCTTGACATGTTCAACAAATTCTTCAACCTCAGCACTTGTCCTCTCCTCTTGCTCCATCTTCCTTAATTCTAGTGCAGTCCTTGGGCTACTGCCATACATAATTTGGAACGGTGATCTACTAGTACTCCTATTTACAGAATTATTGTAAGCAAATTCTGCTTGTGGCAGAATCAAATCCCATCCCTTGGGCTTATCTCCCACTAAACACCTCAAAAAATTTCCCAGACTTTTATTTACCACTTTAGTCTATTCATTAGTCTGCAGATGATGGGTAGAACTGAACCTCGATTTAGTCCTCAACTTCTTCCATAAAGTCCTCCAAAAGTACCCCACAAATTTAGTATCTCTATCTGAAACAATATTCTTTTGGAGACCATGTAGTCTCACCACCTCTCTATAAAACAAATTTTCAATATGTACACCATCATGAGTCTTGTGGCATGGAATGAAATGTGCCATCTTAGAGAACCTATCAAACACCACAAATATTGAGTCATTACCCCTTTGTGTCCTCAACAATCCAAGAATAAAATCCATACTTATGTCTTCCCATGGCTTCAATGGAATAGGCAATGGCTGATAGAGTCCAGTATTGTGAATAAATCCTTTGGCTGCTTGACATAGTTGACAATTTTGCATAAATTTCTTCACATCCTATGACATTTGAGGCCAAAAATAATGTTCTCTAAGAATGGCAATGGTTTTATCTCAACCAAAGTGTCCTGCCATCCCCCCACTGTGTTTCTCTTTGATCAAGTTTTCCCTCATGAAACTCCTTGGAATGCATAATTGACTTCCCTTGAATAGAATACCATCCTAAATCAAATAATCTAGCCACCTAGTTCTATCTACAATAATAGGTTCTTTACAAGCCTTCCATGCTTTAACAAAAATAGGATCCTCCAGGTACAAAATCTTGAGTTCATAAAACCCAACCACTTCAACCTATATTACTGTAAGCAACAACTGTCTCCTACTTAATGCATTTGCAACCTTATTTGACCTTCCACTTCTATGTTTCAACACAAATTTATACCTCTACATGAACTCTACCCACTTCAAATGTCTCTAGTTCAATTTACCTTAGCTATTTAGGTACTATAATGCCTGGTGATCAGTATATAAGACAATTTTTTTTGGCAATAAATAATGCCTCCATTTCTTTAGGGCCTAAATGATTTCATAGAACTCGTGATCATAAACAAAATACTTATTCTTTCCATCATTCAATTTTTCACTAAAATATACAATGGGCTTACCTTCTTGGCTCAATACAACCCCAATAGCATTGCCACTAGCATCACAATCTTCCTAGAAAACTTTACTGAAATTAGGAAGTGCCAACACATGTTGTTCTGTCACCTTCTTCTTCAACAATTCAAAAATCCTTGTAGATTTTATAGTCCACTTGAACTCTTTCCTAATGCCCCTTATTGTTTCAATCACAGGTGCACAAATGCCACTAAAATTCTTAATGAACTTCCTATAAAAACTAACCATACCATGAAATGATCTCACCTCAGTAGAAGACCTTGGAGTAGGTGATTGGACGATGGCTTTTACCTTCTTTGGATCCATCTCGAGACCTTCAGATGATAAAACAAACCCCAAGTAGACTAACTCTTTTTTTTACAAAGCTACACTTCTTCAAATTAATAAATTTTTTGTCTTCCCTCAACCTTTCAAGGACACTATGAATGGGAAATAAATATTCATCCAAAGTCTTGCTGAAAATTAAAATATCATCCAAATAGACAATAACAAATTTTCCCAAGAATTGCTTTAGTACCTCATTCATAAGCTACATGAAGGTGCTTGGCATGTTGGTCTATCCAAAGGGCGTGACTAACCACTCATATAGAGCCTCCTTGGTCTTGAATTCAATCTTCCACTCATCTCCCTCTCATATCTATATTTGGTGATAGCCACTCTTGATTTCTATCTTTGTAAATTACTAAGCTCCACTCAAGCAATCCATAAGATCATCCATTCTTGACAAAGAGAATTGTTACTTGATGGCTATTTTGTTTATAGCTCGACAATCTATGCACATTCTTCATTCTCCATCCTTCTTTGGTGCCACTACTATAGGTAATGCACATGGAATCAGGCTCTCTCGAATTAAACCCTTCCCCAATAGCTCTTGAAATTGTCTATTTAGCTCCTCAATTTTAGTATGAGTCATCCTATGAGTAGCCTTGTTAGGAAAACTAGCTCTAGGGATTAAATCTATATGATGATTGATCTGCCTTACTAGTGGAAACCCTTCTAGAACATTATTAGAGATGACATCTCCATACTCACTTAATAGGCCTAAAACTTTAGGTGGAATTTCACTACTACCTTCCTTATCTCTTCTAGGAAACAAAGCATAACACATACATTGATATTTCATACCATCCAAAAAATTTCTTCCATCAACAAGACATAACCTAGCACTACTACATACCTTTTCACCTTCCTTTATCAAGGGCTTTAGTTTGTGGTGAACTCCATCCTTTGTTAGAGAGTATGTATTTGCATGACCATCATGTATTTCATGTTTATCAAATCGCCACAATCTTCCCAACAATAAATGGCAGACATCCATTAGAATAATATCACATAGAAATTCATCATGCTAACTCCTAATCTTGAACTTCACCAAACACTATTCACTAACCAAGACCTTATGATCATCCTTCACCCAAGCAATATGATAGGGTTGGGGCTATTTCTTCCTCTTGAGCTTTAGCTTAGAGACCATCTCCTCAGACACCAAGTTATCAGTGCTGCCACCATCAACAATCACATCACAACACTTATCCTCACACTTACACTTGGTATGAAACAAACTCCTCCTTTGTCCAAGTTTAGTCTCACTGCTTAGTAGGACCCTTTTATTTACGAGAACCTCTCTTCTTTTTGCATCCTCAGAATGTGATGACTCTGCATGCTCATTCACATGAGCAACCCTTGCTTGACCATCAGCTCTCCTATCTATCCTTCCTTGTTATTGAGGGTATTCAAATGCATGATGACCTTCTTACTTGCAATGAAAAGAGGTACCATAGAAACCTCTTCTTCCTGAACCTTTTTCACATCCTCTACCTCTTCCTCTCCAATCTCCAAAGTTTTGATCATGGGAGCAATTAAAACCCTCATTCCTATGGTTCTTGCTACTACCCTCATTCCTATGGTTTCTTGCTAGTACTCACTACCCCTTCCTCCTTGACCATGCCCTTTTTGGCTTCCTTCAAATCTTTTATTTAGCTTCTCTTCAACACACGGGACAAATTGGTATGCCTCTTCAATGTTACTCATTCTAACCAGACTTAACTCCTGCTAAAAGCTAGGTCATAACCCACCGAGGTAATGGGCAACCTTCTCCTTATTGGCTTCTGCATGCCCTGACCTAATAAGAAGTTGATTAAATTTCTCTGTATATTCTTGAATAGATTTTCCTACTTGCTTTAAACGTTGCATTTTCTTGAACAAATCATGCTCATAATCAACAGGAATGAACTTCTTCTTTAGTTTGTCCACCATGTGATCCCACCATGTGATTTTCTCCTTTCCTCTTCTATTTCTTTCTAGTTGAATCTCTTGTCACTAGATTTTGGCATGGCCTTTCATTTTGGCCTTCCCAAACTTAACCCTCTCTGGGTCCCTTATATCCTCATACTCAAAATACTCCTCTAGTTCATTGATCAAATTGATCAACTCATCTGGGTTTAGAGTTCTCAAAAACGTATCCAAATCAATTTTAGGTCTTTTACCAAGCTTAGAAGTGGCTCTAAAAAGCCTCTTCTTTGCCTGATTTAGGACTTCCCCTTTGTCTTCCCCTTGTCCAATATTTTCTTCTTCTTCATTTTGTTCCTCACTTTCTCCTCCAATGCTTGAAATTTTCTTTGGAGGGCTCTAACCTTAGGAGTAACAACTTTGGCCCTTCCACCACATTCCCTTCATGGAGGCATCTTCTTGTCTCAAACCCACAACCTCATAGTCTAGGTGCAAACTGCCTCACAGTTGATGCTCTGTCTACACACTCAGGAAAACCTGCTTTGTTACCACTTTATGGAGACACAACCAAAGAATAGAATGGAAACATAGGAAAATAGAAATATTATTATCAATGAAAAGTGCCCTATGGGCTTACATTAGTATGATTATGGAGAAAGAAATCCTCCGCACAGTGCCATCTATCTAACTCCACTAAGAACTCCATTTACAATGCCATACGTGTTCTTAAATAAGCCCCAAATGGTTTAGGGTTAGGAATACATTCTATAATATGCCATTTGGCATCCACCACCAAAAAAAAAGTTTCTAGAAGTCATGTTAGAAGTCAGTGTAAAATTAGAAGAATCCAGAAATAGTAGTCCAACTTCTGGGAGGCATAACTTTTGAACTAAGACTTTGATTGACAAATTGTTTACATTTTTAGAAAGCTCTTGAAGGGTTCTACAGCCCTATAAATTAGCTTCAATCATCCCCCATTTTTTAGCCATGTATGAGGCCATTTAGTGCCCTAAATCTAACTTTAGAGTGCTCTTAGGAGGCCTCCAGGAAAATTAAAATTGTAAAAAGTTTCTAACCGTAAAGCATTTTGACCCGATTCTTTTTCTAGAGTGCTTTAAATTACAATTATAATCAACCCTCCAAATTACACCCTCTAACTCATCATAATTTTGGTTCAATTATAGAATAACTTATTTTCTACATTTACACATATCCCAAGGTGCTTAGAAACTCTAACCCAAAAAACTAATAGTGGAATTGTGAGAGTTGGAACCTTTATTTTACCTAATTGTGTATCCATAAATGAAAACACATTAAATAGAGACTATCTCTAAACATGTTGTTGGGTGATATAGGATTGCCCTTACACCACTGGATGCTCCTACATCAATTTGTGAAAAGGCATGGTATTTATACAAAGATATCTTGTGAAATTATTTGGAAGAAATATAAAAAAGATATTAATGTAAAGTTTTCTATCTTATGCAAAAAAAAAAATTTCCTTAACCTAATTTTGTGATTTGAGATCGAGTTGAGGTCAGAGATTAGTTGAAAGAAGGTACCACATCTATATTTATTTATTTGAGGAAATTAGAGGATAAATTACTTTTTTGGGTAGTGATCTCTTCTTGTAATTGAAACTACATGCTTGGGAAGTGAGCTCTTCTTGCATCCATTGTACTATAACTCCTAATAAGGTTGGAATCTCCTAACAGGCATTCACAGTCTCTTAATAGGGACTCTTATGTACAAACTGTGTTTATAGACTCCTAATTGGGTCCATCCTCTAATAAGGAAAATATATATATATGTGTGTGTGTGTGTGTGTGTGTGTGTGTGTGTGTGTGTGTGTGTGTGTGTGTGTATGTATCTTTTTGAGAATCATTCTCATTGGGGTTTTCCCTTGGTGAGGGTTTCCCTAGTTAACAAAATATGGCGTTATGAGCATGGTTACTCTTATTGTTCAATATTAGTTATTTACTTTTTTATGCATGGTTCAAAGTAATAAATAGTATCTAATTGGTAACAAAAGTTTTTAGAACACTCATTCACCCCCTTCCCCTCTTAGTATTCCCTATTTCTAACAATTGGTATTAGAGCAGAGTTACTTAGGAGAGCCTTAAGAACTTGAGTATGATCCTTATGGATATGGAACAGTTAATGAAGAACCTTCAAGAGGCACTTGAACAAATTGATCTCCTTACTAAAAAAAGAGATAAATTTTTTTAAAAATATGAAGACTCCAAAGTGTACATTGGACAACTGAAGGACAATATTGAACATTTCCAAGCCTAAATCTACTAAATCTAAAATTGGTGATGATGAATATTCAAAATTGAAGACAGAGTATAAGATCATGAAGTAGGTATTAAAGATAAAAAATCTAAAGTTGAGTTTGAAGAATGATCGTAACAAAGTTGAATCTAATTTAAAAACTAAAAATTCAAATCTTAGAGCCAATCTAACAAACAAGAAATTTTAACTTGAAGCATTAAAAGGAGATCATAAAGAACTTCAAAAGTACGACATTATAGTGAAAGATGAACTATCTTAGAGTAAGCTCCATCTTGAAAATCTTTATTCTGGTAGAGAAAATCTTGATGAACAAATGTTATTACAAAGACCTTCCAATGATAAGACTGGTCTTGGTTACCTATTTAATGTGTTTATGAAGAAACCTAAATGTGAATCAGATCTGAAAGAAAAAGAAAAATATGATGATAAGATTGAATCTAATCAATCTTCTAATAAATCTAAAGAAGTTTTACAAGACAAGGAAACTAAGAAATTGGATAAACCTAAGCAAGTTGAATCTCCTAAATAAACCAAGTATGAATTTGAAGGCAAGTGTTTTTTATGTAATGAAATAGGTCACATGAAAAGATATTGTGAAAACAAGTCATTTAATCATGTCACAAATTTTTATTGTCATAATTGTCATGGTATTGGTCATAAAGAAATTAATTGTAAGAAACCTAAATATAAAAAGCATAAAAGGAATAGTAGAATGTCTAGAAATGCTAACCCTATAGATAGAAGAAGATCTAATGAGAGGACATCAATAGAAAGAAGACCTTGTAAGAATTTGGTATAGCTCTGATACCATCTAAGAATTTTCCTAAGGTAATAATTCAATGCCAAGATCAACAAGCTCAGTAGATAACACAAGAGAGAAAAATTATGATCAAATGAGAATGGATATCAAATAATTCGATAATTACATCAAAGAATTTCCTTTTATATAAAAGCAATTGATATGACTAGGAGTTAGCAAAGAGATAAGCATAACACCTAAGCACATGTCCACCAAGAGTGGATTATCCTCCATTATGTATGAATGTATGTGTAACAATGAGAGGATGAGAATGCAAAGATCTATCTCATAAAGAGATGTAGTAGATAACATGTGCTCAATTGAAGTGCAAACTACTATGTTGTCTACATGATAAATCATGTGAATATGCAAACTCCTACGTGTCTATATGATAACTAATATGCTAATGCATTAACCTAAGTAAACTTATGTAAAGTATAAATAGTAAATACTTATTTACACCAACAGACCTTATGAAGGAAGAAAATAGATCGTGTGTTATAAGTGTAACAACTTTGGACACATAGCCCATAATTGTCAAGCACCTATTAATCAACAAAATCCTAGAAGAAGAACCCAAGTATGTCAATTATGCAACAAATTCAAACATATAGTGAAGTATTGTAGAATGGAAAGAAGGAACAATAGAAGAAACTCTGGAAACAAAAGGAATAATGAAAGAAGCTTTATAAATGATAGAAGGAATCATGAAAGGAACTCTGGGACTAAGGACGATAATGAAGATCAAAGAAATGTATTTAGTGAAATTCAAGAAGAACTTGATGAGACATTTGTAAAGCGATTAACTATTGGATCTGAGAAAAATTTAGATGATTTAGAGAAAGCAAGATTGAAGTTAGTAATTCAGTTTGATTCAACCAAGTTGAATTAAGCTTGAATTAAGATGAGTTTAGAATGTAGCTAAGCTCACTTGAAATTTTGAGCTTATCGAAACACATTACAAAGGAAATAAGAGTTACTATTATGACAGAGAAAGCTTATTCTATGATAGAAGATGAAATCTATGTTTTGAAAATAAATTTCATGGAGAAAATTTTTGTGGAGCATTTTCATGATGAAAGGAAGCTATGGTTAATCTTAGGTAGCATTTGAAGATTGGAAAAATGATTTTGAGTAGATATTTGATTTCAAAATGAAATTAACAAGTTTTTTTGGTCTAGCAAAGTATGTAATTAATGCAAGTTCATGTTGGATAAATAAATAGAGTATAAGCTTGATTATTTCCACATTGTGATCATCCTAGAATCTTAGAGCACTCAAAAGAAATTTTGTGCAAAACCCTAATTTGAAAAAGATATTTCATCATTTTCACATATGATTTCTTTGATAATTTCTATTTGGTGAAATCACATGGATATGATAGTAGTTCACAATGTTGAGAATATTGAGAGACCCAAATTGAAGGTTGTCCCTATGGAACACTTAGAAGGAAACCTTAATTTGGCTCTAGCAACAACTCCAAACAATGTAGTTGATTTTAAAGACATGGAAAGTTACTTGTCTAGCAAGTTTGAAACTACTGGAGGTGAACTTATGAACAAGGATATGTAAATTGGTTTCAACAATGATATCACTATAAAGTCTAGATTTGAACATCTAAAAAATTCAGATTTATTCAGATATTACTTCTATCGTGAACTAGATAATGAAAAATTGACTCATATTATGTTAAGAAAAATTCATAACAAGAGGTTTTGGATGGGAGATAATGTGGTTGACGTATCTTCCAACCTTATTCATGAGGTTATTGGTCTTAGAAAACAAGGTAGTGTACCCATTAGCAAGAAATTAGTCAAGAAGAAATTTAAACAAAATACTAAAGTAGTATACAATGTGAAGGCAATGGCGATCGACACCATTAGACAACATGATGTGAGATTCTTGAGTAGAATCATTGTATATTATATTTGTGCAAGTTCTAAGAGAAATGAATTATCAATAGGCATTATCTATGTAGCCTACATGATTTTTGTCGAGAAAGAACAACTAAATTTGAGTGAGGTTTTGAGAGTACAACTCCTTGAGAATTTGGAGAAGATTAAGGGAACTAAGAATGGTGTATTCAGGTTTTAGTTCCCAATCAATCATATTTTCTTTCATGTACTTAAAATATTTCCATTTTTATCAGTTGCAGAGATCATGAGCAGTGAAAGATGTACTATTGACAAGATAAAAGATGTATGTAGAAGGCATCTTGTAGATAAGATTTTGGATAGTGGCAATTTGATTATGATAACATTCTAGAATGAAATGAAACAAAGATTTAAAATTACACCAACAATTGTTGAAAGATTTAAGGTTGACATATGCTTTATGGTAGATACAAACCTAACTTATGTTGAAGTAGTAGAACCAAGGAAAACATTTCTTGAACCCTTAGGTTATGAATTGAGTGATGATGTAGCTATTAGTTACATTGATCTATTGTTGAATTCTGTAAAGGAGCGAGCCTCATAAAGATTTGGAACATATGAAGAGATAACTCAGTAATCTTGCTAGGCATCTTTAGAAAAAGCATCTCATAAGAAGATTGAGACTATGGTGAAGAAAGCATTGATTGAGGCCTGTATGATAGAAAGAGAATGACAGGCAGTGAAACAAATAATATCTAGATTGAAACAAACTAATGAACTAGGTGTGATGTATGTGTCACGTTTATTAGTTGGTCAAGCATCAGGTATATCAATTTTGGTCACTTCTATAGAGAAAACATCCCATATATTGCTATATTAGCCAAGCAACCACGTGAACCTAAAAGTAAGTCTAAAAGGTTAGTAGCAGTTGAGACTCACAAGTCAAAAAGAGTTTAGCAACAAGCTACTAGACCTGAGAAAAAGGAAGAAAACATTGTTGACAATTGTAGATTCCAGGGAGGAAGAAGAAGAGGAATAAGAATTTAAACAACTTGAAAAGGTTATTGCTTCTAAAAAACCAATAGGTAAAACAAGGCAACCATAAAAACCAAAGATAGAAAAGATTAATAAAACTATTGCCAATGAGGGGAACTTTTTGCAAATGAATAAGTTTTATGATTTTTACAATGATATTGAGAAAGATTAGATTTATATCTCTATTGTGAGATATATGATTCTTAACAATTTCAAACTTGAAGACGTTGAAGGCATTGTGAATCAGAAAGTCTATGAAAGACTTATATCAAAGAAGGCACCAATTTGTGAAAAAGGCATTAAACTTCAAAAATCAATGATAACAACTATGTGCAAAATTGATGATGAAGAAGAAATTAAGAAATTGACAAACAATCTAGAGAAGCTTTCCTATAAAGTAAAATGAGGCCATTTCTATTTATGGAAGGTGAGAAGAATGTCATAAGAAGTGAAACAACTAAAATGATGTTTGAGCTAAACAAAGCACCTACCATTCTAAAGAAAACTTTGGAAGTGTCAGTAAGTGGTGATGTAATCCAAATTGATCAAAGAAATATTATTATTAATATTGAAGATGATCCTTTTGCAAGTTGTGATCAACCTTAGTCCCATTCTAAAAACATTCAAGATTGGTTAAAACTAATTGAAGAAGAGAAAGGGTGGTTAGAAGAGGAAAATAAAAGCTAAAGAAGCCAAAATGAAGTTTCTTGAGGAGGAGAAGAAGCTTGAAGAAGAAAAAAAGAATAGGACAGGAAGGAAAAAGAGGAGAAGGAAGAAAACGAGAGAAAAGCAATGGACACAATAGAAAAGAAACTAAAGGAAGATGAGACTAAAGCATCTAGCTCATCCACTCCACTATCTCTTGCCAACCTTAAATGTGATGATGATGATCATTCTAACCTGATCTCATATTTGACCAACTTGATTGAGAATAATAGGAAAGTCAAGAGTCTATAGAGAAAATTAATGGAGGTGACTAACATATTGCATACCACTCTAGTAAACCAAACATGCAAAAGAAGACCTTGAACAAAGAGCAAAAGTAGTTGTAAAATATTTTGATGGTGAATTTATAGATTTGTTAAATGTTGCAGTGTCGAAGGCTCAAATTTCTCATCATGCTAATATTTTTAGCATTGTTTCTCAAAACATAAAGAATGATTTGTTGAGTCTTGATACTTATATCAAGGAACTCTAGAGATGTGAAAAAGATGACAAGGTTCCCTACATCAAATGTACTTTATCTCATATGTTTAGTAAAGATTTGGATAATAATATAGAAGGGAAACTAAGTGATTTGGAAGCTTTGACAAGACAATTATAGCAACCGTCTAGTAGAGTTGATGATTTTAAAGGACAAGTTGTCAGTGTTCATATTGACATTAGGAAATTGCAACTTGAAAAAGTGCAAATTTTGAGAAGATTATTGGATTTTAGAGATTCTATAGCTCTAAAACTATAATTTATTAAGAGACAATTGGAGGAATGTGTTAAAGCAAAGGAAACTTATTTCAATTTCATATATTCTGACATTAATGCAGTTGAGATTGCATCATAACTAGCTTATGTGCAATTGTCACTACCATTGAAGTAGTCAAAGAGATATGGAAGAAAGGTATGGATAGTATAAAGGTAGAGTTTGATGATTTATAAAGATGATATCAGGTTGAGGTAGCAAGGCAATTTTTTTTGACAAGTTTTGATAGTTTTTGACAATAGTTAGATAAAAGTTTTTGACAATTTTTGAACATTCAGACCTTTATCATTGATGTCAAAGGCAGAGAAGTTGTATGAGAAAATTCTAAGTATGTTATATATTTTTTAGTCATATCAAAAGGGAGAGCATTTGTAATAGATTGAAGCAATTTGTAATAGATGGTAAGTATAGTAATGTTGTAAGTTTTGGTAACGTTTTTGATACTTAGCTAATTTTTCCAACTTTGTTGCCATCAATGGTAAAGGGGGATATTGTTGACAATTGGCTATATGTAGATATGTAAATAGTGTCATTAATGCCAGCACATGATGTACATACTTGTAGTAAACCTTAGAAATAAAGATACTTAGCTTTTTAGTACTCAAAAAATTGTTTAAGTATAATACTAGTTTACAATAGTGTATTTTTTTGTATGCAACCTATTGCCGACATACTATTATGACTACCAAGGTTACATGGAGGAAGAATGAGGTGAGCAAAAAATGTGGTTAGTATTGCTTGTAGAAATACTAATTTTGGCACCTGTTATTTAAATTCAAATAAATATAGTTGTGTTTATCAGATAGGAATAGAGAATTGTATTTTAAGTATAGCTTGTTTATACAATATTATTTTTGAGAGATAAAATATATTGCAATAGTATACATCCTGAGGATGATGTGTATAACCATGGACATTAGTACAAACACTATGAAAAGAGATATTTAAGATTTATAGAACAACAAAATGAAACGTAAATGAATTATTTTTTTTACAAAATAATTACTTGACCAATTAGGGATGACATCCTAGATGTTTAATCTAAATTGGGAAAGTTTATTTTGGTCCTTGCCGACCTAGCAAAAATTTTTGGAAAGGCATGGTATTTATGAAAATACATCTTTCAAAATTAGTTAGAAGAAATATATGAAAGATATTAATGCAAAGTTATGTATCTTATGCAAAAGTCAGTTTTTGATAACTTGATTTTGTGGTCCGAGATCAAGCTGGGGTCACAGATTAACCCAAAAAAGGTACATCATCTATATTTTTGTATTTGAGAAAATTTGAGGATAAATTAGTTGTTTGGGCAGTGAGCTCTTCTTTTAATTGAAAGTGCATGTTTGGGCAGTGAGTAATTCTTGTATCCATTGTACCGAAACTCCTAACAAGTTAGAATCTCCTAATAAGGATTCAATGTCTCCTAAAAAGTACTCTTATGCACTGAATGTGTTTATTGGCTCCTAACTAGGTGCATCCTCTAACAAGGAATACACACATACATACATACATACATATACATAGACATAGACATAGACATAGACATAGACATAGACATAGACATATACATATACATATACATATACATATACATATATATAATCATCATGGGCATCATTCCCATCGAGGTTTTCCCTTGGCTAGGGTTTCCCTAGTTAAAAAAATATGGTTTGATGAGTTCTCTTTATGCATGGTTACTCTCACTATTCAACATTACTTGTTTACTTTCTTATGTATGGTTCAAAGTAATAAACAATATGGATAGTTGGTAAAAAAAACTTTGTAGAATATTGAATCACCCACCTCCCAGTATTTCCTATTCCTAACATAGTCTTTGTGAAGCATAATAAAAATCATACATGAACTCTCAGTTAGAAGGTGAGGCAGAGGTGGGGGTGCATGGCCTGCTATTGGTTCAAAAGAAATGACTTCAAATTCAGGAATAATAACTCCCTTGGTTGATAAATTTAAAAGAAATAAAAAATAAATAAATATGGACAATTTCTTAAAAATAATAAGGATAAAAATATTAATGATAATAATATGTTAGCATGAATGCTGATGATACTAGTTTGGGGGAGTATCCTAACCATTGGAGAGTATTGACATGTTGCATTCATGACTATGTTTGTCATTGATGTCAACATAGCATGGTTTTCATAAAGATTAATTGTGTAGCATAAATAGATTTTAATGGTATAGAAAATAATTTGATTATTTGGTGATGCATAGTTATGGACATGGTTGGGATAGTGCCTTGATTACATGGTCGAGTGTGTAGAGTGTAAGTTGAAGATGTGTGATAGTTGTACCTAATTTATAGAGAGTAGTTTATAAATAGAGTATTAGGAAAGTAGTTCCTGAAATTTGTACTCTATCTTACATTTGAGATGCAATGAGAAGATATGAAATCAAGTAGTGATAAAGGATAGTCTATTGGTGATGTCAACAAGTGCACAAGCCCTAGTATCATATGTGTGAAGTTTTCTATAGATTGTGAGCCAAAAGTTCTATTCTATTTGTAATTAATTATTTATCATATAATTAATTAGGAAAGCTTCAAGGCTAGTTGAGGGAATTATTATGGAGATATGGTACAAAGGAAAGATGTTTTCCTTGTTTTTAAGTGTGTGGAAAATCTATGAAGTGTGAACTATGAAATGGATAAGAGTATTTTGGTAAATGTATGTAAGCAATACAAGAGATTATTAGATGTAAGTTATGTGATCTAGTCACAAGATCATAAGGAGTAGAGGTCTATTTGATAGGATAGAGGAAGAGGAAAGAAGTACATTTTATTTCCACTATTTTGCAAGAAATAATATAGAGATCATTTGGACAGTGGGTTCATTGGTCTTCCCCTTGAAGATGTTTGGGCAGTAGGTCTAGCTATCTTCTACAAATCCTAACAGGGTTGGAAAAACTCCTAACAGGGTTGGAATCTCCTAATAGGGATTCAAAATATCCTAACAAGGATTCATATGTACTAAATGAATTCATAGACTCCTAATAGGTTCCATCCTCTAACAAGGAATATTTATATTAGTACATCATCTTGTGGGTACCATCACCATGGTGGTTCTCCCTTTGATCACTAGTTTCCCTAGTTAACATGTCCAGTGTTATTTTGTATTAGTATCTTGTTGTGATTTTAATTTATATATCTTATATAGTTAAAAAAATTAAGGTTGATAATTGTGTTAATAGTTGTTTAATTAACTCACCCCCCTTAGTTATATCGATAGACTATATATTTTAATAATTAGTATCAAAGCATCAGGTCCATGATGTTGGAAATATAAATGGAGTAACTAAGAGCAGGGGTGAATCAGTTATCACAAAAAAATATCCATGTATCCCTTAGATGTTTGATAAAACTATTTATTACTATCACTTAGTAAATATACATAAAATGTTGTAACTCAGTAAATGCAGCGTATGCTAACTTTAACAGATCTCAAACATTCATAGCAAGCATAAAAGAAATAACATGAACACATGAGACACAACCCTATTAGGATCCAACCCTATTAAAGGTTATGAAACACACTGTTAGGTGTGACCCTATTAGAGGATTTAACCAAATTTTTAGGAGTAGCCTTGTTAGAGATCATTAGAATAATTTAATAGAACTACCACCTTGTCAGAGGATTTACAAATGGTTCTTAGACCAACTCTGTTAAGTGATTTTGGAATCACAGCTACAATGATAAGAAAGTAATAATGAAATGACCTGAATGAGATGCAACAAATTTTTTTGATTACAGATCTCTATTCTACTTTATTTGATCCTTTCTAATTGAATATAGCTTTGTTGCTTCTCAAGGATATCTAACCATCCTTTAAAGTTTGCTCACAATTCTCAAAACAATCAAATTAGTTGCATGCTCGCTCATTCATACATTTAGAATACTTAACTTGACCTTTCATATATACCATTCAGATAATCAAGACTACTCATTTAAAAGTTACAATCACCAATAATCATTACCACAGTTGGCTAGAATTAATACTTAAAACAATTATGCTTTATTTCACAAATTAACAAAATCCTTCATTGGCTGACCCTTCTTGGTAAACACTAATCTTGAAAAGATTTCTTGTGTTAACCAATAGATGCTTAGTTAACACTAAAAACCTTGCAAAATCCTATGGAGACTGAGTGAACTCAGTAAACACTAACTTTCCTTCATTAACCATGAAAGCTCGATTAACACTACTTTTTGCCACATTTTCCTTTGACACCTGAGTGAGCTCAGTAGACACTGTCTACATAGAGTAATGTCTAGGAATGCTCGGTAGACACTAAGAATTTCTTGCAAACCAACTAAGCTTAGTAGATACTAATAGATAACTGATATTCAATTTGTGTAACATCAAAGACAACACACAATTAGACAATTGCATCCAACAATCTCCCTCTTTGGCATTGATGGCAACACAACATGTCATAGCATAATGAAATTTGAAAATAAGATTGTTTTTGATAGAAAGTTTCTCCCTCTTAGATTTTATGCCTCAAACTTCTCTTATCTATAGTAATCTCCCTTTGTGAAGGAATTACATAGTTTTTTGAAAAAATTCTCCTTCAAACAAATTTTACTAAAATCTCCCTTTTTTCTTCTAATAAATTTTAGAAAGATATGACAGTAAGCTCTCCCTCTTTCACAACACATACCAAAGGAAACACATGCCAAATTAGTATCAATGTACCTTGAATAATAATTCATATGCAATGTTCCCATGACTATGCTACATCACTGATAGATCTTCAACTTGGTTCTTGTTGATGCATCACTAAAACTTTATTTTTAATGAGCTTCAGATAGGGGAATGACCCCTAACTTACCTCTTAGATACAAGAATGCATCCTTAGGTAATGGATTTGTAAATTTATCAACAATCTGTTCTTTTGTATGGACATATTCCAATCTAATTTCCTTGTCTTGCACCAATTCTGTGACAAAGTGATATTTTATAGCAATGTGCTTGGTTTTGGAATGAATCACTGCATTCTTTGAAATATTAATTGCACTTGTATTGTCAAAAAACATGATAACTGGTTCTTTGATCTCAACCTTCATGCCTTCCAACAACTATTTAGACCAAACAATATTAGAACAGTTCACTACTGTAGCAACATACTCTACTTCTATTGTAGATTGGGATGTGTAATTTTTCCTTTTACTTGTCCAACATACCAATCTTTTTCAAACAAATAATGCTACACCACTTGTACTCTTTCTGTCATCAATGTTTCCTACCCAATCAGCATTAGTAAACACTTTTAAGTCTAGATTTCCTCCAAGTTTATACCACAAGCCATAATCTTCAGTTCCTTTCAAGTATCTAAAGATTCTTTTGACTACCATCATATGATTTTCTCTAGGTTTTATTGGGAATCTTGCTACTATACTAATTGTTAAAGTGATATCAGGCCTTGTATGAACAACATACTACAATTTTCCAATCATTGATCTATATAAGGTTTAATCTACCTCTTTTGAATCATCATCTCTGGTAAGATTTAGTCCTATACACATGGGTGTTCCAACTGGTTTAGAATCTTCCATACCAAATTTCTTGAGTATCTCCTTGATATACCTAGACTGAGTGATGTAGATACCATTCTTTCTCTACTGAATCTGAAGATGAACAAAGAAGTTAATCTCACCAAACATAGACATTTCAAATTCCTTGTTTATTTATTCTAAAAATTCTTTACATTAATCATCATTCCCTATAAACAAAGTATCATCCACAAAAAATTCTGCCGAAACAATATTGTTATCTAGTCCTTTCTTGATGTACAAACTATAGTTATCATTAGTTCTTTGGAAACCAATATGAATAAGGTAGTTATGTAATCTTTCATACCATGCTCTAGGGGCTTGTTTCAAACCATACAATGCTTTGTGTAACTTGTAGACCATATCCCTTTTTTCTGGATCAATAAAACCTTTAGGTTGCTCAATATGGACTTCTTCATCAAGACTACCATTGAGAAATGTAGATTTGATATCCATCTGATATACCTTAAATCATTTATGTGCTACGTATGCAAGTAAGGTCCTGACACCTTCCAATCTTGCAAAAAAAGAAAAAGTCTCACCATAATCTATGTCTTCTTCTTGACAATATCCTTCACATACGAATCCAGCTTTTTTTTTTTATACCTTTCCATCTTCATTCAACTTATTCTTAAATACCCATTTTGTTCCAATTACAATTTTATCTTTAGGCCTAGGTACAAGAGTCCAGATTTTGTTCTTCTCTATTTGCTCTATTTCTTCATTCATAGCCTCAATCCAACTTTCATTTTCCAATGCATCTTTGACATTCCTAGGTTTAAAATATGCAAGTAAACATGTACCTTTTAGCTTACTTCTTGTCATAGTACCTTCTGATTTATCTCTAATAAACTGATTTGGTGCATAATGTCTCCTGACATATTTGGTGAATATAGGTTCCTTGCCTCTTGAGTGAATTGCATTGTCATCCTCTTGAACTTCAACTTCTAGTTTTGGTTGCTCAAACTTAGTAGACATTGGCTTGATAACTTTAGACTAAGATTTGGTTTGAACTTCTTGCAATTTGGTAACTATATTGGCCTCAGTAGATGTAGTTTTCTTATTGACAGATGTGTCTAGAAATGTATCAATGAAAACAAATCTCTTGTAATCTTTAGGTTCCTTTTTTCTTTCTTCTTCAGTCTTCTTTGCAAACTCATAAACTTTCACATGTGCACTTTCTATGATTTTGTGAGTAGACAAATTCAAACATCTATATGCCTTACTTTTGCAAGAATATCCTAAAAATATTCCTTCATCACCTTTCGCATCAAAATTTCCTTTTCTAGATTCTTTAAAGATGTAATATTTACTTCCAAATACTTTTAGGTAACTTATGTTGGGTTTATATCCACACCATAACTCATAAGAGGTTTTGAATGAGTCCTTCAACTGTACTCGATTTAAGGTATGAACTGTACTGCTGATAGCTTCCTTCTAGTATTTGATAGCAATGTTCTTTTCAATCATTAAAATCCTTGCACAATCCATGATAGATCTATTCCTCCTTTCATCTATTCCATTTTGCTCAGGAGTTCTAGGAGCTGATACCTATATTTTGATTCCTCTTTCAATGCAAAAGTTATTGAATTCATGGGAGATGAATTCACCACCTCTGTCTAATCTCAAGCATTTCAATATTTTCCCTGTTTCCTTTTCCACTCTTGCTAAATACCATTTGAACTTTTCAAATGCTTTAGACATCTCTCTTAGATACATAATAGTCATCATTCTAGAGTAGTTATCAACAAAAAGAATAAAGATTTTTTCTCCAGTATAGCTTTCTACTCCAATAGGTCCACACAAATTAGTATGCACAATTTCCAAAATGTCTTTAGACAGATAGTTTTTACTTGTAAAGCTAGTCTTTCCCATCTTACCAATTTGACAATTCTTGCATAGACCAACATTAGGTTTGTTCAAATTAGGAATACCTCTTACTTTGTTGAATTTTCTTATTTTCACCATATTGTCAAATTTTACATGACACAACCTTCTATGCCATAAACAAATTTCTTCAATTTGAGCAATAAAGCATGAGCACTCACCAAGATCAAGATAAAAAAAGTTACCTTTTGTTCAATTTCCTGATCCAATCAATTTTCCTTTGCCAACCAGTAGTCTTTCTTTGTCATGCATGAATTCCACCTTGAATCCAATGTTGATTAGTTGTGCTACACTCAGTAGGTTATGCTTTATTCCTTCAACCCAATATGCATTATCACATACAAGTTCTTTGGTTAATGAGATTTTTCCTCTTCCTTTTATACAAAAAGGTTCATTATTTCTAAACCTTACACTACCACCATCATAGTCTTCAAAGTGTTCAAAATTTACTTTGTCACCAGTCATATGATGTGAACATCCACTATCTATGATCTATGTATCATTTTTTCTCACATGAGAGATGAGTGCCATCTTATCTTCTTCATTATCATTATTAGATTCATCTTTCACAGCAATGCAAACAATTTCATTCTCCCTATTATATGAATCTTTACAATCCTTAGCAATAAAACATGTTTTCTTACCTTTTTCCTTGAATGGTTTGTGATTTTTTGAAATCCTTCTTGCCATTACAGTTTTGACCTTTTTTCTCATCCTTGCTTTGCTTGTTTGGGCACCTAGCTGCAATATGACTAATTTCTTCACATGAAAAATAGATTAAGGGAACTTTACCTTTTTATTTTCCTCTGCCTCTAGAATATTTCCTTGCATGTAATGCTTCAACAACTTCTAGATCACTATCAGAACTTTCTTCTAATTCTTCTTCACTTTCTGACTAAATGTCCTTAATTTTCTTACATTTCTCCTTAGGTGAAAGTTTGGCCTCAAATGCAAAATCAATATTCTTGGAAGTTGGAACATAATTGTCATAATTATCTAGCTCAAAAGTTGTCAATCTTCCCACTACGGAATCCAAAGTTATCTTGCAATTTTCCTCACATCTTCTTTCTTGAATAACAGATACTCTAATTGCATTAATAGGAAATAATATTCTGAGAACTTTACTTATCACAGTTTCTTCTTTGATTTCTCCTTCAGAATCTCCAATTGTACTAACACTTTCTTTGATCCTTTTAACATATTTGGCAATATTTTCATCTTCTCTCATTTTCATCTAATCAAATTGTCCTCCTAGGCTTTTTGCTTTGGCTCTCCTTACATTGTCATCACCTCCATAGATTTCCTTTAGCTTGATCCACATTTTATGAAAATTTTTGCAATCTTTGATCTCATCAAATTCTTTATAGTTGAGGGCTAATAAAATGTCTATCATCAAGGTGTTATGGTTCTTTTTCTCTGCAATGTCTCCAATAGATAATGTGCTAGTAGGAGCTACATATTCTTCATCAGGATGTTTGCATCCTAAATCACCAATGGAAGCAAAATGAAATCTCATAAGTCCCTACCATGCTGAAAATATATCTCTATTAAGCCTTGGAATTTCTCTCTTGTAAGACATCCTGATCTTTAGGTTAGGTCCTTGAAACCCTTCCTGCAAGCACCAAAAGCACTGATACCAATTGTTGTAAATATAGATGGAGTAACTAAGAGTAGGGGGTGGGGGTGAATCATTTATCACAAAAATAAATCCATAGATCCCTTAGATGTCTAATAAAATTATTTATTACTGTCATTTAGTAAATATACATAAAATGTTGTAACTCAGTAAATGTAGTGTATGTTAACTTTAACAGATCTCAAACATTCATAGAAAGCATAAAAAAAACAACATGAACATATGAGAGACCAGATTTAACGTGCAAACCCAATATGGGAAAAACCACCAATGTAACTAGCTACTGATTTTCGTTCTTTTGAAGTGAGCCCTGTTAGGAGCCAACCCTATTAAAGGTTACACAACACATTGTTAGTTGTGACCCTATTAGAGGATTTCATCACCCTATTAGGAGTGGTCTTGTTAGAGGTCTTTAGAAAAATTCAATAGAACTATCACCTTGTTAGAGGATTTACAAATATCTGTTAGACCAACTTTGTTAAGAGATTTTGGAATCATTGCTACAATGATAAGAAAGTAACAATGAAATGATCTGAATGAGATGCTACTAAATTTGTTGATTACATATCTCTATTCTACTTTACTATATCCTTCTTGATCAAATATAGCTTTGCTACTTCTTAAGGATATCTAACCATCCTTCAAATTTCACTCACACTTTTCAAAAAAATTAATTCACTTGCATACTCATTCATTCATACATTTAGAATACATAACTTGACCTTTCATATATACCATTTAGATCATCAAGTTAGCTCATTTACAAATTACAAAAAACAATAATCATTACCACAATCGGCTCAAATTAATACTTAAAACAATTAAGCTTTATTTTAAAAATTAACAAAATCTTTCATTGGCTGACCCTGCTTCGTAAACACTAATCTTGAAATAATTTCTTATGTTAACCAACTGAAGCTCAATTAACACTATGAACCCTAAAAAATCCTTTGGAGACCAAGTGAACTCAGTAAATACTAACTTTCCTTCATTAACCATGAAAGCTTGGTTAACACTACTTTCTGTCACATTTTCCTTCAACACTCGAGTGAGCTTGGTAGACACTGTCTATGCAAAGTAATGTCAAGGAATGCTCAGTAGATACTAAAAATTGTCTTGCTGACCAATTGACCATGGTAGATACTGATAGATAACTGATATGACATTTGTGTAACATAAAAAAAAACACACAATTATGCAATTTTATCAAACACTTGAAGGATAATCTTAAAAACTTTTAGAGATCAGTGGTGAGTTAGTTTAGAAAGGATAGTTCTAACTCTGATGCGGGAAATTTTGACACCCAGAAAATGGAGATTCTTGGTGAGATATGAGAGTTGTGTACAAAACAAAGCATTGAGGTTCCTAATTTAAAACTTTTTTGTTGCATACAAAAGAATTGAAACATAAGTAAAGAAATATCTAGATTCAAAGAAGACAATAAGATTAAAAAAAAGGTATTGATGTACTTATGAAAAGAGAACCAAAAGGTATGAAATATGTTTATTTTGTACATGTAAAGAGTTTGGCCATTTTTCTTTTGGATGTCATAAGAGAGTAAGACAATCTAGTAAGAGTTCACTTTCTTATGAAGATGAAGAATTTAAAGCAAGTATGGAAAGATTCTTGAATGATTGTGATAATAAAAATAATGTGCTTGAATTGGTTAAGGAAGAGGAAGTAGTAGAAAAGGTCGCTTTGGTAACTATTGTTGTTCCAAAGGCTAACCATGAAAATGTGGAAGTTATCATTCAAACTAATAATGATTTGCAAAATGATGTGGTAACTGTTGAGAAAAGAGGAGAGAAGATATATGGAGAATAGATATGGAACTAGAGATGAGATAAGAGTTGAGATGTCAACTCCTACACCTAACATGAATCTAACAAAGAATCATCCTTCCAAGCAAATAATTAGAAGCAAAGACAAAGGTGTGATGACAATAAATAGTGTAAATGAGGAGATATGTTTGATATATCGAGTTGAACCAAAGAGTGCAAATGAAGCATGTAAAGATGATCATTGGATTGAAATAATAAAGGAATAATTAGATTAGACTATGAATAATGATACATGAGAGTTATTTCCTAGACTTAAAGACAAGAATATGATAGGAACCAAATGGATATTCAAAAACAAGACGAATGATCAAGGTGAAGTTGTGACAAACAAGGCTTGAATTGTATGAAAGGGATATTCATAGCAAGAAGGAAAAGATGACAAGGAGACATATTTAGAAATAGAAAAAATGGAAGCAATAAGGATGTTCTTGTCTTATGCAATAAATAAGAAGTTCAAGGTTTATTAGATGGATGTTAAATCAACCTTCTTGAATGGAGAACTTGAAGAAAAGGTATATATTGAGAAGCCTAAAGATTTTCCTTTATCAGAAGACAAAGACATGGTATACAGACTAAAAAAATCTCTATATGCTCTAAAGTAAGTACCTAGAACTTGGTATGCAAGGATGGACAATTATTTAGCAAAGCTTGGATTTGCTAAAGGTACGATAGATAGTAACATGTATTTGAAATAAATTGAGAGTGGTTCCTTGATAATAGCAATATTTGTTGATGACATCATATTTGGAGGTAATGATGAAGCAAGTGATAAGTTTTCTGAAGATCAAAAGTTTGAGTTTGAAATGAGCATGATAGGAGAAATCAAGTTTTTCCTAGGATTGCTGATTGTGAAGAAAAGTGATGGAATTATCATTTCACAAGCTAAGTACCTAAAAGACTTGTGGAAAAGGTTTGGTTTAGAAAGTTGTAAAACTATTGGTACACCTATGATAACTGGCCACAAGTTATCCAACAAAGATGAGACACCTCTAGTAGAGTAGAAGAAGTACAAATTCATGAATAGAGGTTTACAATATCTAACTCACACCTGACTAGATATATCAAATGCACTTGGGATTGTAGCTTCAAGCCAATCATAAGGAGTATCATTTAGTAGTAGTAAGAAGGATATTTAGATATTTTAAATGAACATATGACTATGGAATTTGGTATGATTGATCAAGTGATTTCACTCTATGTCCATATACTAATGTGAATTGAGTAGGTAGTATGGATGACAGAAAGAGCACTGGTAGTGGAGAATTATTCTTAAAGTAAGATTGCATTTCTCAGAGTATAACTGAGGTAGAGTATGTTTCAACAAAAAATAATTGTAATTAAGTTATGTGGATGAAGCATATGCTAAAGGATATCAAGATTAAGTTTGAAGAACCTGTTATCATTTACTATGATAACACAACTACAATGAGTATGTCTAAGAGTCGTATATTGCATTCTAATATCAAAATTGAGTTTGAAGAACCTGTTATCATTTACTATGATAACATAAGTGTTGTGAGTATGTCTAAGAGTCATGTATTGAATTCTAAGAGTAAACATATATCTATTAAGCATCATGTGCTAAGAGAGAAAGCAACACAAAAGGAGATCACATTGGAGTATGCAATTACTAAAGAACATATTGCATATACCTTTTATGAATCCTTTGTATAAAGATTAATTTGAGTACTTGAGAGGTATGCTTGGGGTTATTCCCCTTCCTACTTTTGAGTAGATGATGCAAAGATTAAATTAGTTTAGGGGGGTATAGAGCACTATTGTTAGCCTAGACTAAATGTTCATCCTTCTTGTATGGGGGAGTATCTATGATGAGAAAATTCATTAAGGACTCTTGGTATTTGTTTTTGCATCTTTGGACACTTGAGTTGGTTGAAGACTTGGTGCAACATATTAGTGATTGGTATTTAACAATTGGTATGTTGTAACACTAAGATTGAGGCATTTCACATTAATGTCAATGGGGAAGAGAATATTCATGAAAACCAACTACTAACAATGGGAGAGAGAATACTCATAAGTATGGGGGAGAGAATATGGATGAGGGAGAGATATCTCTTTAGAGAGATATAGAAAGATTCATGAAAGGAAGTAGGAATATATACCTAATGTATCATGAATTATTTAGTGTGAAGTAAACAATTGATGTCTAAGAAGCAGGAGTGTACACCTATTATATTCAAACTTTTTAGCATGCAGACAACTAATGTTGGTCAGGAGTAGTAGTAGAACACTATATGGTATTATTGGAGCTTAGATGGTTTTTCATCTATGTTTCTATCAATGCCAAAGGGGGATATGTTAGCATGAATTTTGATGATACTAGTATGGGGGAGTATCATAAGCATTGGAGAGTATTGACATGTTGCATTCATGACTATGTTTGTCATTAATGTCAACATAGCATAGTTTTTGTAAAGATTGGTTCAGGAGAAGAAAAATATTTTAATGGTACATATAATGGTTTGATATTCTAGTGATGCATAGTTATGGACTTGTTTAGTATAGTTTCTTGATGATGTGGTCTAGTGCATAGAGTCTAACTTGAAGATGTACAAAAGTTGTACTTGATTTACAAAGAGTAGTTTAGAGATAGAGTATTAGGAAAGTAGTTCTTGATGTTTGTTCACTATCTTACGTCTAAGATGAAATGAGAAGAAGTGCAGTCAACCAGTGATAGATGATAGTCTATTGGTAATGTCAACTAGTGCACAAGCCCTAGTATTACATATGTGAAGTTTTGTTTAGACTGTGACTTGACAGTGCTATTGTAATTGTAATTAATTAACTTATTATAATTAATTGGGAAAGCCTCAAGGCCAACAAAAGGATTTTTTATGAAGATATGGTATAATGTAAAGATGTTTTTCTTATTTTTAAGTGTGTGGAAAATCTATGAAGTGTAAAGTGTGAAAAGGAGCAGAGTGTTTTGGTTAATGAATGTAAGTGATCTAAGGGATTATTGAATTTGAGTTATGTGATCTAGTTACAAGATCAAAAGGAGTAGAGGTCTAGTTGATAGGATAGAGGAAGAGGAAGGAAGTAAATTGTATTTCTATTATTATATAAAAAATAATATAGAGATCATTTGGATAGTGGGTTTATTTGTCTTGCCCTTGAAGCTATTTGGGTAGTGGGTCCAACTATCTTCCACAACTCCTAACAAGGATTCAAAATCTCCTAATAGGGATTCATATGTACTTAATGTATTCATAAAATCCTAACAGGGTCCATCCTCTAACAAGGAATATTTATATTAGTACATCATCTTGTGGGTACCATCCCTACTAGGGTTTTTCCTCTGAACAATGGTTTCCCTAGTTAACATATTTGTTGTTATTGTGTATGAGTATCTTGTTGTGGTTTCAGTTTATATTGCTCATATGGTTAAGTTTGTTTCTGGTTGATAATTGTGTTAATAGTTGGATAACGAATTCATCACCCCCCACTCCCAGTTATATTAGTGGACTATATATTGTAACATTATAAAGGTTCTCCTTCCACATGATATAAAATATATCAGCATCACAATATCTTTTCCACCTCTATTTTAATGTATAGACAAACATTCATGTGCATAAATTTAATCATTTATTTATTTTGTATCATTATATTAATTTACACACATGTATATAGACATGTATTAGTAAGTATAGATGCCATGATGTCATGGTGTCAATATATGAAGTATAATAGGAGGCTCAATAATAATCATAATTAGAAAATGTAACAATTTATATTATTATTTAAATACTTTTTTTTTCTTGATAAGTTTTATGAATTGATTGGTTAGCACATGGTTTTCCAAGGTATTCTCCTACTGATACAATCATTTCCTCTTACCCTTGGTGGTTCAGAAATCATACCTCTTTGCCCAATGATAGGTGGTACCCTCCTATCCAATTTCTTTCTTGCAATGCTTTACCATCTTGAAAGTTCTTCTACAAGGAGGAAATTATCCATGATAATATCACATTCCACAATATAATTACTATAATAAGTTATTTTTCATAAACCATCATAACATATAACTACCATTTCACTTCCTATGAGTTCACAATAAATAATGAACTTTCAAGATTTCAATATAACATTATAATAACCTCATAATGATTATCTAACATATTCATCTTCATATGAAATTATAATAGTTAAACACCTTACCATTTCACATTATCATAAGGTATGTGTAGGATCATGGTCAACCAAACAATGGCCTTTTAGTGGTAGTGAAAAACTAGTGAATCAGAGTTATGTCAACTTGATGTAGAATTTCAAAGTATTTATGGACATTATATCAAAAATTTGTAAGAAAAGAATCTGTAAGAAATTTAATGTAGCTTCTAAACTACTAGGTCTTATCTGTAGGAAAAATGTATTTGATCAATCAAAATTTTGGATTTTAATGCAACACTACAAAAATTTTAGGGCAAAAATAAAAAGTAGGTGCATGTCTAACAACCTTAATCAAAATCAAATGATAATACTTTTTAATATAATTATAGATATAAAAATTAAACTCCTGCCTAGATATGAAAAATATTTTTGGGTAATTTATTCCAATTAAATAATTAAATATGACTTTTCTACTATAAAATTTTCAAAATAGAAAAACTCTTATGTCTAACCATCTTAATTAATTAAAATGTTTGAAAATTTATTTATTTTTCTTATACTAGGGAAAGCATAGAATGTGACTCAAATTTTGGATTTCAAAAATGATATACCATGCGAAAGTTATAGCCATTTTTTAATGAGTACGTTAATCTACACTTTACAGACATCTTCATTAGGAACTAACTAATAAATACTCATCAAAGTTATAATTTGACAACAATTATATCGATGGAATTTTAAGAGTGTTCTCAAAAATTCTTTTTTGTTTCATTGAATTTGGGTGAAAAAATATTGTCAAATGGCCAGTCGAAGTAAGAAAGTCAAGAAAACATGGCTGAAACATAGTTTTTGAGCTAAACAAACACCTTTGGTAAATACCAAGCCTAATTCAATACCCGTTATGAAATTGGGTACCCCAAATTCAGTGACAAAATACAAAATACAAAATTTGACATATTGGGACCAATTGTCTATTTTAAACCAAATGTTTTACAAACATATTTAAATATGTTTTACATTTAAGATATAATTATATTGAATATTATTATTTTTTATTTTATTATCATTTATTATATAATAAATTTTATTGTTATAATATTATAAATCGTATTAAATATGATTAGGCACTATATTAGGATCATAGTACTATATATAATTATATAGTTTATAAAGTTAGAATATTTCCCATGGTGTCCTATGAACCCTAGGGACATCTATTGTGATGAGATGGGTCTAAGGGGGTTGAAGGTTATCCTTGACCCATATGATCAATTACAATATCTTCCTAGAGGTCCTAGGACCCCTACTAACACATGTCATAATGAAATGTGTAGAAGGGGGTCAAAGGTTAGCCTACAACCCCCTTTGACCAATATGATCAATTACGATATGTCCCTAGGGTCCTAGGACCGCTAGGAACACATGTTGTGATGAAATATGTTGAAGGGGGTCATAAGTTAGCCTACAAACCCATTCATTCCATATAATCATTATGATATGTCCCTAGGGCATAGGCTAACCTTCAAACCCCTTTAACCCATACAATCAATCACAGTATGTCCCTAGGTGTCTTTGGACCCCTAGGGACACATGTTGTGATGAAATAGGTCAAAGAGGGTTGCACATTAGTCAACGAAACCATTCAACCCTTACGATCAATTACAATGTCTCCCTTACTATCATAGGATCCCTACGAACACATGCCATAATAAAATGAGTTGAAGGGGGTTGTAAGTTATCCTACCACCCCATTTTACCCAAATGATCAATTATAATGTCCCTAGGGGTCCTAGGACCCCTAGGGACACATGTTGCAATAATATACATCAAAGGGGGTTGTAGGTTATCCTATAGCCCCATCCAACCCATATTATTGATTACGATATATGCCCAGGGGTCCTAGGACCCCCTAGGACACATGTCATGATGAGGGTGGTCAAAGGGGGCATAGGTGAGCCTATGACCCCCTCTAACCCATTTGATTGATTATGAAATGTCTCTAGTGGTCATAGAACTCCTAGGGACACATGTCATGATGAAAATGGGTTAGAGGGGGTTATAGATTAGCCTAAGACCCCATGCAACTTATAAGACCTATATGAATTTGGTATAGCTATGGTACTATGTAAGAATTTTCCTAAGGGAAAAATTCACCCAAGATCGAAGAAATCGATCACAAGCACAACTGTAGACCAAAAGAGTAAGATCAATATATCAAAGCATGTCCTAATACATCACTCTGTTTACATACACACTAGGAGTACCTATATATAAAGGCATCTAAGATGCATCTAGAATGGATCTAGAAAGAACTAGGAGATAAGGTAAGCATGACAACTAAGCACACGTCTTATTCTTCATTGTAGTTGAGAGGATAAGAATGACAAGGTGTTTCTCAAGTGGAGATTTTGTAGACACCATGTGCTTATTTAGAGTGATAACTCTTGTGTTGTAGACACCATGTGCATAAAAGAGGTGTGAAATCTTGTATTGTGAACATGAAAACTCACAAGAGTACACATACTCCTAGGTGACTAATAAATAAATACTAAAATAATGCATTAAGTTAAGTAAACTTAAGTAAAGTGTAAATAGTAAATATTTATTTACACCAACAACCCCCCTTAAGTGCAACTTAGGGGAATTCACTTAAGCTCACAAAAGCTAGGATGAAATGCATAATGGGTCCCAGCTACTTGGCCATGTTACCTACCCATGTACATAATGAAATGCAATCTCTCATAAAGTGGAGAAAGAGGGAAGACCTCATGGGAAAAATCCTCCCACAAAAGGATGGATGGACTAATCAAGACCTCCCATTACAACATACATCAAGTATATACAAAGAGAGGAATGGGAGAAGGAAAAAATCCCCTTAACAAGAAAAATTCCCCCCCATAAAAAAGAAGAAGAAGGAGACAAGGTAGTCTCCCCCCTTAAATGTAGTGTGTTGATCAGTGAGAAATGTTCCAATGTAGAAGTTGATCAATGACTATTGAATAAAATTCCTCCCCTTTGGAAGAAATAATGGTAGACATACATGTGAGATGCTTCCCTTGGGTGCAGAAAGAATCTCGATGATGAAAGGTGTCTATGAAACCTTCTCAACTATCCCTATGTCAATACTCATGTTGACTCCTTCCAATACTTCTAAGAAGAAGTATAGGTCCTATAAGGATTGATGTAGAACTTATTTTAAAGAACACTCTATCTCCTGAAATGATAAAGAGACCTCTTGCAACTATTGTTGATAAGGATCCACAACCATATCAACTTGTGAAGATCGATCATGTAGAGTATGGACATAAGGGTCAAAGTGTGCCCTTGAAACAACTATAGAAGGATCATCTTCAACAAAGAGAAGAATTATATCATCAAAGAACTCTCCCAAATATGTTGTGTGTGAATTCATGAAGAAACCTGAAATATCTATCAAGAAGTCATCACTTGAGGCTTGAACTAGAAGACAAAGTGTACCCTAATATGCTGAAGTACATGAATCATTTACGGTGGCAATGCATGAAGAATTTTCCTCAAAGAGAATAAAAATATCATCAATGCTGACTCCTACATCTTCAATGTGAGACTCCACAAAGAACTATGCAATGTTTGGAAGGAAGCCATCACATGAAGGTAAAGTAGGAAGACATGAAATTTCCTACTGCACTAAATCCAAAGAATCTTTGGTTGTAATAGGATCAGTAGGAGCAATAGGAGAATTTGGAGGTGTGATCTCATTTGGAGAGGATGCAACTAAAATTGGAGGTAAAAGATCTTTTGTGATTGGAGGAATGTGTGGGTCTCCATATAGCTCCCAAAGATAGATACAAAGATCGTATGGATACCATAACTTGGCAATGACCTTATAAAAATCAAAAGAAGAGAGACTATAATAAATGATATCCAAAAGTCTATTAATAGGTGGTTTTTCAATGTCAGAGATCATGATGAAATGGGTTGAAGGGTGTTATAGGTTAGCCTACAACCCCATTCAACGCATATGATCGATTACTATATGTCACTAGCACGCCTAGGATGCCTAGTGATACATGACATTATGAAAGTGGTCAAAGGGGGTCATAGGTTAGCCTACAATCCCATTAGACCCATGCAATCAATTAGAGGGCATCTCCAGGTGTCTTAGGACCCCTAGGGACACATGTGATGATGAAATGGGTAACAAGGGGTCATATTTTAACCTACAACTCCATTCAACCCATAAGATTGATTATAATATGTCCCTAGGTGTCCTAGGACCCGTAAGGACACATATCATGATGGAATGGGTTGAAGTGGTCATAGTTTATCCTATGACACCATTTGATGCATACAATTGATTATGATATGTCCCTAGGGGTCCTAGGACCCCTAGGGACACATATCATGATTAAATGGGTAGAGGGTTAGCCTATGAACCCTTTTGACCTATTTGAATAATTATGATATGTCCCTAGGGGTCCTAAGACCCCTATGGACATATGACATCATGAAATGGGTCAAAAGAGGTTGAAGGTTAGCCTATGGAACCCTTCGACACATATGATTGATTACAATATGTTTGTAGGGGTCCTAAGACCCCTAGGGACACATATCATAATGAAATAGGTAAAAGGGGGTCATAGGCTAATCTATGACCCCCTTTAACTCATATGATCAATTATGATATGTCCCTTGGGTTCCTAGGACCCTAGTGACATATGTTGTGTTGAAATGGGTTGAAGAGGGGTCATAGGTTAACCTATGATCCCATTTAACCCATATGATCAGTTATGATATAGGGATACATGTCATGATGAAATGAGTTGAAGAGGGTTGTAGGTTAGCCCAACCCCATTCAGCCCCCATGATTGATTATGATATGTCCTTGGGGATTATAGGTCTACCAGGGACAGATGATGTGATGAAATGGGTAAAAGGGGCTCATAGTTTAGCCTATGATCCCCTTCGACCCATACTATTGATTATGATAGGTACATAATGTGATGAAATAGGATGAAGAATATCATAGGTTAGGACCCATACAATCAATTATGATATGTCCCTAGGGGTGCTAGGATCTCCAGTGACACATGTTATGATGAAATGTGTCAAAGAGGGCATAGGCTAGCCTACAATCCCATTCGACCTATACAATCAATTACTATATGTCCCTAGTGGTCCTAAGACCCCTTGGGACACATGCTGTGATAAAATGGGTCAAAGGGGGTTGTATGTTAGCCTAAAAAATCATTCAAACCATACTATTGATCAAAATATAATATATAAATTATATATTTATGATTAACTATATTATATTATAATAATATATAATATTACATAATAATGATATATTCCTATATTATATAAAAATAATATATAGTTTTGCTTAGGTGAATAATATATATGACTCTACTACATTTGTGCTCGAATTACAATAGTAGGCCATCATAATTGAGACAACCACCCATCACCCAAGTGACACCAACAAAACTTGGTTGTTGTTGGATAGGCGTCAGACTTTCGCTATCACAAATTGCAATGGAAAGGGCTTCTATCACAATTGTGATGAAAAAAGCTATTTTAAATTGATGCTAGATGGGGCCATTCATCATCACAATTATGATGGCTATATGTCTGAGATGTCGTCATATGTGTGGTGTTTATGCGACAACAATGTTGTGGGTTCGATGGCTAGCCATTAGAATTGTAATGACATTGCAATAGGAAAAATATGGAATGTGTGACATTGGAGAGTGTGTTTTCCTAACAAATCTATTTCTAAAATTCATCTTTAGTTGTTAACATTATCATGAGACTGCAATGCTCTTCCCCCTATAACTGATTTTCCTATAATTTGTTTATCTTTCTGGAGAGACCAAATGATTCTTATGACTATCAAATTCTACCCATTGTGGGGAGGATAAAAGACTAATGACAAAAAGTTGTTTTTAAATTTAAGCTTGACATAGACAATGTTTTTCCATTAGTCTTTGATCCTCCCCGCAATGGATGGAATTTAATAGTCAAGGATAAAAATAATAGAAAAACTAGTTATAGGGGTAAGAACATTGTAGTCTCCTAATCATGTTCATAACCAAAGTTGAATTTTAGAATTATTTTTTAAGGAAATCATTAACATCAGACATTCCATGTTTTTTTTCTATTACATAGATAGATACATACATATATACATACATATATGCATAGCAGTAGGACTTGCTTCTTGAACTCCTTCCACTCAACTCTTCACTGATGTTGCTTTTCCAGCAATGAGAATAGCTACTAAAAAATCCTGGGAGCCAACCTAGCCTGAACCTATGCTACACTTTGTGGAGACATGGGAGGATTTTTCATAACATTCTGGATCATATAGTGATGCCCAAATTAACAACAACAATAATACTTGGGATCCTCACAAGGGGATTTTGACAATACATGCACAGTTACATCCTTGGCTTCCATTGTTGAGCCAACATATGGAGCCTTTATATCAAACCATTTTTTAATAAATTGAGGAATGTGCCTAACATTCAACTGATGCATCTTCATATGCAATTTTATCACCTTGGAAAAATGTATTTGTGTTGACATAACAATCAAGTTTATTATTAGTGCATGATGATGCCAAGCATTGATAGTGGATGTCAAGTATTAGAACTTCACTAAATTAGTCTTTAAAATGTGAGTGTCTACATTTAAGCTGACTTTGTAATATTTTTGTAAATTGGTATTGTGGCTAACTTTATAATTTTCTAATTGGACGGTAAAAGCACAAACCTGTGTCACCTTTTATAAAGGAGAAGTGATATCAGAATTTAAATTCTTCAACTTTAACAAAATAAAAGTGGCATTTGTGCTTAGAATTTGAAGATAATGTAAACTAATGAAATGTATAAAATTGGATGAAGTTTATGTCTATAAATTTATTTTTTAAAATTGAGTGAAATTTTTATTTATTTTTTAATTTTTAAAGTGTATTTTTCAATTTTTTTAAAATACAAAAAATATAGAGTTTTTTTCCCGTCAAACAAATATATGCAAATGTTCATATTTTGGTTTGATTTTGGAATATGTTAGAATTGACATGTATACCTAGTGCACTGAAAAAGAAAAATTCAAATTCGGCTAATATTTTTGAAGTTATAACTGGTCAAATTCAAAGTTATTAGAAATTGATAGTTTTTTTCTCCTGTCAAACTTTTTCCATCAAATCTACATATTTTTTAAAACAAATTACATTTTCTTGAAGAAGACTCTCTCCTCTAGTGCAACATAAAAAAAATTTAATTTTTTAACATGATTTACTATTTTTTTCTTATTTTTGAATACACATCTTCTTGAATCTTAAGATACATACTTGTAATATTTTCAAATTATAACATATTATTCATAATCAAAATTTAAAAAAAAAATATGATCATAATCGTAACTCCAAGAACTACAAAAGTATAATTTTTAGTTTTTAAAAAAACTTCAATTTAGTAGATCAAATTGGCCTTCAAAGTGAGATGTTTACAAAAGTCCTAATTTTTGCTTGTTTGGCTACCACATAGGCTACCACATAGACCATTTTGGCTGGAACTATTTCGGCCAGAACAGTTCTAGCTGAAACACCTGTCGGAAGAATAAACCGTTAGTGGTTAATGTCACTATTTTATATTAAAAAAAATTGTTTTTTCTTTTTTAAAAATTAAATATATAGGGACAGTGAAATATCGAAGAGGGTTTTCAAAAGACAATTAATTTTGAAGCAATTTTTAACAACTATTCTGCGGATTTAATCAATATTGCAAAGGATCGAATATTTTGAAGGTGCTTTTTTTCTTGTCTGATTATTTTTATTTTTATGTATTATATTTTGAACTATTAGCTGATATTTAGTGAAATCTAAATTTATTTATTTTTCTTTCTATAGATTGAAATATTCAATGGGTAGTAAAAGGAAAATATCAAGGAAATATGATAGAAAAAGAGATGACAAAATGAAAGGCCATACAAAACATGATCAAAACCAACCTACTAAAATTCCCGAACATGATGAGATTCATGAAGAAAATGAAAGTAATGAAGAGGAAGAAATTGGTAGTTCTATTGATAGAGACAAATTAGAAAGCATAAAAAATTTGATGGATTAGGATGAAGAACTACTTTTTAACCAAATTCCATCTAAAGATATGATAAATTATAACACTATCAGAAAGCATTTTCAGAACATGTTGGATGAATATTTCAAGGATAAAAGTATATTTGGATAGTCAAAATTATTTGTCAAGTTATTTAGGAGAAAAGATATGAGACCTGTTTTAGAGTTGTTGGCTATTGATAACAGGAAAAGCCATGCCCATAATATTAATAAAACAATAGTTGAAAACTTGCAAAATGCTTATAACAAAATTGACAACGCAACTCGAGGAGGTGATTTGAGTAATGCGCGTAGAGCATTGATGACTACTATATCTAGTAGAAAATTGACACATACAAAATAGGTACGTGCAATTTCTGATGTACTACATATATCTAGAAGAATTGTCCAGAGATACATCAAGAGGAGAAATATGCTAGATGATAATATCAAAAATAACTGGGTGAATATTTGTAGAGTTCTTTGAAAAGACAAGATTTTTGAAGAAGTAAAAAGACAAGTTATTGAATTTTAGACCACACATTCTCATGTTTCTTCCAATAGGCATGATACTATACAAATGAAAGATCAAGAAATAGGGGCCAAAATTGAACATCCAAAACATTTCATAGATATAACTCAAAGTGAACTTTTTGAAGCATTCAAACAAGAATTTTCAAATGTCAAAATATGTCAGAGAATGTTTGAGAGTTTACGTCCTTCCTTTGTATGCATAAATAAGATGCATGAAACTTGTTGTTGTAGAAATCATGTTGAATTTGGTCTACACTTGCAATCATTTGAAAAAGTTATGGTAGTACTTGATCCTAATTTGGTCATCCCTAGCAGTACAACACAATTTCTGACATCCATATTATGTGATAAATTAGAAGATTCAAATGAATTCAAAGTGCAATGAAAAAATAGTATCAGCATCCAAGTCAATAGTGTGGCCCTGATCTGAAAGCATGGAAGTAAATAGACCAGGCTATATGGCACTGAGATCCTAAGTGGGGGGGGGGGGTGTTGTAGGGTCTTAAGTAGCTAGGGCTGGTGCTGTAGCCTAGGCCTGTATAGCAGTAGGAGTAGTAGAAGGTGCAAGAATGTCCTCATGCCTCTGTGAATCCTCTAGGACTATTGTACGTGACAAAATATGTCTAATTTGAGAGCTCATGTCATGAAGTGGAATCCCTGAGGGTGTAGATAATGATCGATATGCATCTAAAAGATCAGATGCTAAATATGATGCCAAATGATGCAATGCATCCACCTCTAAGACTGCAGAAATGTCTACAGGAGAAGGTATGTTTGCAACTCCATAATTATCATCAACAGGTGTGCTAGATGATGTAGCTATGGGAGCAGTACCTTGAGACCATAGCATATATCTACCACATCGATCAAAAAAATCTATGTCCTAATTGTGTCATCGGGAACACTCTCACCTGTAGTAGCCATCTGTGGACCTCTTGGCATAACCAAAAGGTTTGGACCCACCATTGCCCATTTGTTAACAGGCGCAGGAGTGTCCACAGATCTAAATCTATCAGAAAGTCTCCCCTGACCTTGCCTAACATGCCCTAGATAATCTTTATAGTCAACATCATAGTGTAAATGAAATTTTGCAAACAATTGTTTGCAAAAATATAGAGGGAACTCATCCTTCTTTGGCCATCTATGATGAGTAGCCAACCAACGAGGATACATCAATGGTGTGATGAGTGGATCAGTACACTTCATCACAAAGTAGCCTTTGACTCTGCGATGATTTGTATAAGATGGAAATATGGATTTCACCATGCCGGTGGAAACCTCAGTGTCAATCTATGTGTACTTCACAATGCCAGTGACACTGTGAGATAAAGAAGAATAAAATTTCTCAATGCTCATATCATCAAAAGGGTTCTACAATTCAACTGTCTAAATCATACAAAATAACTCCTCTTGCATTGCTATGACCTTCTCCCTATTAGGAGGGTGGTAGAAGAGGAAAGTGAGGTATCCAAAACCTACATAGCACAAGATAATCTCACAACTATATCTCTAAATAATTGTTGTCTATCGTGAGTGGAGGAGGTTGATCTATGTGTTGTACCAAACTCAGCACTTTGACCCCCACCATGAACACTGGCATCCCCTTAGGATGCAGGAGCATGATCCCAAGAACTGAATGCCATAATGTATATATGAAAATAAATATCAGGATATGAATGTGAAGCTACAAGAGTGATAAATATCTAGAGATCTGCACATGCATATATATACAAATATAAACATACAAGTGTATTTAAA
This sequence comes from Cupressus sempervirens, assembly GCA_028749045.1. Classification (NCBI taxonomy): domain Eukaryota; kingdom Viridiplantae; phylum Streptophyta; class Pinopsida; order Cupressales; family Cupressaceae; genus Cupressus; species Cupressus sempervirens. Next base: position 430,241,491 of record CM053785.1, read on the forward strand.
ATAAAATAATTAAAAGTTAAATTTAATTTGAAACACATGTACATATAAATACACAACTTTAAATGTATGGTGCTAAATTCAATCATGTAACATACATATGTATTTTAAAACAAATTATCTTAGAGACCATATCTAATGTAAATTGTAACGTACTCATGTAAATGTGAAAAATAAATATTCGTACATGTACATGTATATGCAATAAAAATAAAATAAAATTTCTTGATTAAATGATAACTAAGAGTACACATGTATACATGCAATAAAAAAATATAATTCTTGACTAAAATCTAGATTTTAATGTAAATCCTTTGATGATTATGTGGAGTGTAGATGAGAGTTAGGACATAGGGATACAAAAATTTGTTACTAGATAAGTAAATGAGTTTAGTTAGCAAATGTTAGTTTACAATTTAGAACTCATGACTTAATTTAGTAGTTTGAATTAGAGTTAAGAATGTTAATAAAGTAAATGGGATATAGTTTTATTAAGGTTGATAGTAAGGTCATTCTATTATGTGCTAGTAAACATATGAATACCTATTAGAACCTATTATAGATGTAATGACCTAGTAGGAGTCCCTAGGTCCCCTTAACATATATATGGATAAAAATACCTAAAAATGTATCATAAGAGGTCGTTATGTGTCATTTGGTAATGTAAGAATCATCATTACCTAATAAGATCTATTATATCCTAATAATACATATTAAGACTTATTAGAACCTATAAAAAATAGTATGACCTATTACGACTCCTATGTCCCCTTAACACACACATGTATGGATAGCGTACTGAAAAACACAGTTGACATAAGTGATCTTAATGTGTTGTTAGGTAATGTAAGACTCATTATTACTTGACAATACCTATTATGTGCTAGTAAACATATGAATACCTATTAGAACCTATAACAGACGTAATGACCCAGTAGGAGTCCCTAGGTTCCCTTAACATATATATGGATAAAAATACCTAAAAATGTATAATAAGAGGTCATTATGTGTCATTTGGTAATGTAAGAATCATCATTACCTAATAAGACCTATTATATCCTAATAATAAATATTAAGACTTATTAGAACCTATGAAAAATAGTATGACCTATTATGACTCCTATGTCCCCTTAAGACACACATGTATGGATAACATACTAAAAAATGCAACATAAGTGATCTCAATGTGTTTTTTGGTAATGTAAGACTCATTATTACCTAACAATACCTATTATGTGCTAGTAAACATATGAATACATATTAGAACCTATAACAGACGTAATGACCTAGTAGGAGTCCCTAGGTCCCCTTAACATATATATGGATAAAATTACATAGAAATGTATCATGAGGTCATTATGTGTCATTTGGTAATGTAAGAATAATCATTACCTAATAAGATCTATTATATCCTAATAATACATATTAAGACTTATTAGAACCTATAATAAATAGTATGACCTATTACGACTCCTCTATTCCCTTAAGACATAGATGCATGGATAATGTACCTAAAAACATATCATTTAAATGATCTAAATGTGTTGTTTGGTAATGTAAGACTCATTATTACCTAACAATAACTAGTTGTTAAAATGAACATCATCAATATCTTAGTGTGGTTCATTTGGTTAGTAGAGGGCCTATGTTATGGTTAGAATGTGGTATGGGTTATGATTGTAGTTAATATAGGGTTATGTTAGAATGTGTGTTTAATGTCAAAATTAATTTCACCATAAGATATTATTGTTTAACCTCTAGATCCATCAGGTTATGTTAGAAACTGAACAATGTCCCCTAAAGGTTTGCTACATTTTTTACTAATGTTTTTATACATGTTTACCTCATGTTTTTAAATATTTTTTAACTAATTTTTCTAACATTTTAACCTAATTTTTTTCTATATTTTAACCTAATGTTTTTCCTAATGTTTTCCTATATTTTAACCTAATGTTTTTATACACTTTTAACTAATGTTTTTCTACGTTTTTATCTCATGTTTAACTACGTTTTTGCTAACAAATTAATTTAAGTACCATTCTAAAACAATCTAAAATAATTAAAATAATTTAAACATATTAAAAAATAAACAATTTTAAGTATTCCACTCACAAAATAGGTCAAAAACAACTACTTTAAGTACAATTAACATCTATTAATAAAAAAAAACATTTAAAAACTATTTAAAAATGGGGAGGAAAAAACCACTAACCAATTACGACCAAAACACTTGACCCGCTCTCCAGAAATCTAGGAACCACAACAGTGACAATGATAGCCATAGGAGGTTTATGACAGTTTTATTGTGGCTTGGGGTTTCAACCGTAATGGTTTTGGCCGAACAGGTTTCAACTAGAATGGTACAAGCCACGTAGGTGCATAAAACTGCCACGTATGTTCGGCCAAAACCATTCTGGCTGAAAGAGTTCCTGCTGAAAGCCTTTTGGCTGAAACACCTAAGGATATCACAAAGGGTGACACAGGTTTGTGCTTTTACCCTGGATTGATATATGTAATGTATTGTATCATATTGAAATCATCTAAGGAATGCAATGTAATCAAATATAATAGAAGAAGAGTAGAAGAGTGAATTACAAAGGTTATAGAAGTATAAGGAGCAAAAAAGATATATCTATCACATCAAGGTGATTTATACAAACAAATTAATCTCACTTAGCAAACCAAATTGTAGAATAGAGATTAGTTATTGCTTCATCCTATCATGTAGACTAGTCAAATCCTTTGACAAGATAGACCTAATTGTCTTATGTAAATCTCTTTACTGAGTGCATACTTCATTTTATATTTGTAAATCCTTTAGAAAGGTGGATGTAATAGTCCTTATTGCTCCCAACAGGGTAGATCATTAGAAGTGATCAATGTAAACCTTAACTAGCCAACTTTATATTGTAGTACTAAAGGTTTTGGGTATCATCCCCACTATTGGTGTCTTAAAACTATTGAAAAAAAAATACTCAATATCAATATAATAATACTCACATATTCTAAGGTTAGCTATTTCCTATCAACAATTATGTGTGTAAACCATTTGGAACCAACTTCAACAAAACCACAATTGGCTTTCTACTCTTTAGGCTTTGCAGAACCAAGGTGGATATACCTAAGGGATGACTCAAAACAAATTCTATTGTATGAGAATTATATTAGTTTCATTCTCATTCTCATCTTCTATCTCTGAAATATAGGTAGTTTATTGATTTCTTCACACTTTCAGATGATATACGCCCCTTACAAATAGATTAGGTCACAGTTCTTCTCAAATTTGCAAGTACTTCCAGCAATAGCAGCGAACTAAAGCTAAAATGTTTCATGCAAACAAGTTTTTACCATCTTTTAAACTCTTCAAAATATTGAAATAAAATTGATTTTAATTGTAGAATTGATGCTTATTCATGATATACCTTTTTGTAGACTAGATTAATTGGATCAGTGCCTATTCCATTGGGATTCAGAGTCTACTACAATTTATAGATCTAATTTTTTGGATTACAAAAAATATTATCACCAATTCTTATTGGAATTCATTCTTACAAACTTCCTTTCTATTACCATAGCAATCCCATCAAATTCATTAAAGCCTTTACGTAATTCATTGAATCAATAGCTATAATGAATTGACATACAACATAAGTGAATTACATTCAATTGGATAAGTTTTATTTCACACAATATTAGAATAACTAGGTAATAACTAAGGAGAGAAAATTCACCAAGAATAGATATGGGGATAGATATATTTTGTATTGATTTTTCTTGAAAATTGTATACAATTGCAGTAAAACTCAGAATGACTCTAAAAAGACACAAGTATCACATGATATTAATGTATTCTCAGAAAATTAGTAGATAAGATACATCATAAAGTTTTCTCAAATGACTGGATCAAAACATACTTAGTGTAAAACTAAAATTGCACTAGGAATTGTATCCTTCTCTGGCCCTAGAATCTCACTTATATAACGTGAGATGCAACAAGCTTTAGGCATAGAGAACTAATAGGTGTCCTTTTACAAAAGATATTTACATATAGCTATCACAAAAAGAAAAAATTATGTGTAATAGAAAGACTTATACATCACAACATTTTTTTGGTGGGCCCTTTCTCTGTTACATCTCTTGGAACAATAAAAACTTTATGATTTGATTCTTTTATTATTCTAAATCTTTGGAGTAAGTGACTATTAGGCTTGAAAGTGATGTGTCCTCTTCAATTACCTACAAGCTTACTTTAACTTGGGGGTTCTCCTTGTCTTCATCATCAACTATTAAGGTAACAATTACATCTGCATCTTCTTGTACCCTATCACCTTCTGCCATCTATTCTATAGACAAGAATTGTTCCTTTCATTCATTGAAAGTAGTGTCAGCAAACCAATCAAAATTTAGGATTTCCCTTTGTACAACTATTAAAGAATTTCCAATTGCTTCTATTTCAATGAATTTTTTTCTAATGGTGTTATAGAATAACTATACTTTAACGAACTCCTCATTAGTCATTGCCCATAATAAATATCCAGTTTCATTTATAACATTATTCATTCTTTGACAAAATATTTCATCCAATTCTTTTTTCCACTCTTCTTTTTCCTTTATTTTATTAATAGTTTTTAGAGCACTAGGAAATAGGTCAAACTTTTTAGATATCTATTTAGAAAAAAAAAAATTCATTCTTTTCTAAAAAGAATCTCATTTTTCACCAAAACCCTCCAAGTTATTTAACAAATCAAAAATATTCTCTATCTGACAACATGGTAGCTGGATGACAGATATGTACATGATATTAATATCATTATTTCTTTCAGCCCATTTCTATACAAGGGGTTGTAATCTATTTTCATCTCTTTTTAATTCATCTCTAATTGCTGAAATCCTTGTCAACTAATTGAAAAATGCTAGCCATTCAATTCCATCTATCAAGTACATCATACCTTGCCTAATTTTTTCTTCATATTGATTATTCAATTCTACATGCAATGCATATAATCTATTCCTTTCTTCTTCAAATTCCTTTTTAATGTAGAATTTAGGCCTCTCTAGGGTGTCTAGTATCTCAATAATGGAAGTTGATTTAAAAGGTTCAATGGGTTGTTGAGGGTATACAATTTTGGATCTGCTAGATTCTCCCACTTTTCTTTTCCCAAGTTTCTTTTCCATTTGTGAGACCTTATTTTCCAGAGATTGTATTTGGCTACCCCTCTCCACATATGCCTTTATCACTTCTTCAAATTGGTCATTAAGTTCCAAGAATCTATCATGTTCTTGTTCAGACACCACATTCCCAAATTTCACCATTTTTGAGGCCATTCCAAAAAATTGCTTGTTACTAACCTCACCATCCTTATATCCTATAAGTGCACCAATATGCACTACACTAGAGATTTCATGTACTCTAGTTTTGTCTCTCTTTTCAATTGACTAGATCACTTGGGCTTGGTGGTCATCACTAAATTTAACTCCCCTATGGGCATACAATATTTCTTCCTCTATTTTGTATTGTACATCTTTCTCTTTTCTAATTGAATCAAAAATCATAGAATTATCTATGTCCCACTCTAGAAAAATTAGGATCACTGACTCTTTGACTAATTGCCTCCCAACCTTAGGTGTAAACTAGGAAAAATCACTCAAAAACTTGGATTTTAACTCTTCCTTGATAACATAGTCTGGTTGCCAAGTTGGTCTACTTTTATTTTCTCACATGTTTTCTTAAAATTTCCTATGTTTTTCCTCCACAAAAATTGTGTGAAAGCCCTAGATTTAACAAAATTTTTATCATTCATAAATTTCTTAGAAGCTTGGGTAACAATTGGGTATATCTCCTTACCTTGATAGTCAACAATTGTAAGGTCCAAGGAGGGTAGAGGACACTCTTGAGGTATTTAACTTTCTAGGTTTGGAGAGGTAATAATGACATCCCCTTCTCCACCAATCTATCTCAGTTGCTCCCTTAAGGATGCTTCATCATCTATTCTAATTGGAGTTTGGCTTGGGGAATACTCTTCTACATGAGAAGAGCATCCTTGTTCCAACTTCTATCTCTTTGGGGAACTAGCTATAGATGGGCTCTCTAGCCTTGGTCTTCCATGAGGGGGAGCCTATTGTATATGGTGAACCATCACATATCCTACCCTCTTTTGCAATGTATATAGACCATGAGCAACTACATTCCCGTTGTTTATTCTTCTTTGTACTTTTGTAGCTTTGTTTGGATAGGCTTTTGCATATGTAGCCCTTTTCTCATTCATTATTTTTATTATTATAGAAAAATTAGTCATCAACACATGTATTTTGGCTCCCCAGTATTTTTTTTATCTTTTAAGGGATCATAGATAGAGTCAAATGCATTGATGATTTCCAAAGTTTTACTGAATACTATCCATTTTTCTTTCCTAACCTCCTGCTCCTATAAATAGAAAACATTCCTGATAATATCCTTAGGAAAATACACCTGTTGTGTCATCTAGGCATCCTTTGTCCTTTCTCTCAAAAGATCATAAAATCCCTCTAGATCAATATATCTTGAATGGGACTCTGCCATATTGTACCTATTGAGAAATAAATTGAGGTGCCTCCATCCATTTTTTACAAAAACAAAATCATGGACCATAGTGACTATTGGGAAAAAGGTACCCTTTTTAGTCAAATCTCTTTCATTGATAGTCCCAATTTTTCATAACAATTCTGCTATCCCTATTTTCAAAGGCACATGGAAAGGTAACACATGAGGCTTCCCTAGAAAGCCATATACTCTGATCACTGTAGAAACATTGTATGGGATTATATCCCCCTAGTTATGACTAACCAAAAGCCCCTTTGCACGGTCCTTGGGTCTGACCAATTCTAACAGTGATTGTGGAATCCTAGGGCTATTCCCTCTCAAAAGTACTCTAAGTCTAGATGCAAAATATCTGTCAAATCTTACAAAATTGGCATTTCTAGCCTCTGAAGTCATATCAAAACTCCATAATTGGACTAGATTCTTTTCACCATCCTTTGTTACTTCTAGTTCCATACCTTTGGAGAAGAAGGTAACTCCCTTAAATAGACAAATATGCAAAAAGGTCTATTTACCTTTCCTTGTGATATCTCCATTAAACCATTATGAATTTCTTGTGTATGGAAAGTAGCAAAATCAAGAATACTACTCATTTTGAATTGTAATGTCTAAGCCATGATAAGAACAATACAACCTAGGATATGTTCTACTTCATCCATCCCAAAAATTTTGCAGAGAGAAATATAAAGCTTGAGCCATAGGATTGAAATATCTCCTCATTAATGGCTCTAGGGTACTAGGTGTGACCAAGGATAATGTACCAATCCTAGAAAAATGCTCTTGCAGTTTCCCTATCCTTATGTACATTCTTTGTGCATCGTACCTTGCTTGAAGATCATCCGTATCAATAATCTCATGTACAATATGGTTAGGGTTGAGGTTAAAAACTTCTCTAATCAGTTTAGGAGAAATCCTAAAAAGATTCACTCCAACATGATTCTTTACCCATCCAATAATATGATCATACTTCTTAACCAAATTAGTAAGTAGATCACTATCAAAGAAAACTCCAGGGACTACTAATTTCCCAATGTTGAATTCATAGACATTGCTTAATGGGGTGTCTAGTTTTCTTTCTAAAAAACCATTTCTTACACAATTCTAACCCTCCCATAGAAACTTGGGTGTCTCTTACCCAATTGGCTTTGTCATAAAAACCTTCTGCTATAGCTACCCTAGGGTTCTTTGGAATAAGCTCTCTCCCCTTAGTTATTTGATTTATAGACAATGGAAATTATTTAAGAAAATCATCATGCACCAACCTCTTAAGGTAATCAATTTGTCCTAAGAATTCCTTTTGTGGAGGCATCTTGGAAACCCTAATATTTACATAACACCAAATTCTCAATTTTTAGAAGTTGCAAAGTACTTACCCACTAAATTATGCTTCTTTTCTATAGAATTTCTGCTATAATTTGACTGAATCTCCTTGTAAAATTCTATGCCCTAGCAGTAGAAATTCTTTGCGCTTTGATAACCTTTTGCAATTTTGTGGTTCAATAATGGTGAGATTGTGAACTATATTAGGGCGTTGAAATCACACAAAATGAGTTCTAAGTAATATTAACTTCCATTAGCCATTATTTCCATATTGCACTTTAGATTTGAATCTTATCCATTGATCTCATTAAATCAAATGACCTTAATTCAAAAAAGTAGAATTTCTTTATAGCTTTAATGATATTACCACATATTGAATAGGTGCTCCCCAACATTATTTATTTGTCATGTATTTTAAAAATGTGAGCAAGTACCAACCATTGATCTTCCTCCAGATCAATTGTAAAGAGAAATAAAATATCTTTACGAAAATAGGTGAGAAGTGTGACACAACTGGCATAATAAATCTTTTAACTTGGCACACATCAGCCCACTTCAGTCATTATTGGTCCCACTCTACCACATGTCATGTTAGCACTTCCTACATCTCTTAAATCTCTTACAGTTTGAAATTACAAGCACATACCAATATTTGACCTCTGTAAGATCAACAATAATAGATTATTGAACTACAATAACACTTTGTCAACTACATCCGCTAATAGAAAATTTCCACATGAAGTAGTGCATTCTAAAAAATTCCACACAAGCAAGTTCCTTATTATCTTCTGAAAAGGTGGGTCCTTAACATCATATTCACCATGCATCAGGCTAGTGCTTCCCTACATTATCTATCTAGTGAGCACTTTCAAAATGTAGGCACATACTAGCCATTGATCTATGAAAGATCAATGGTGGCATGATTCAAAACTTATTAATAGTCTAAGATGAAATTGATGATATCATAAAGGACACATGTCACCAAGGCCCTTTCTCGCATTATTTATCCTTCATGCAACTTCACCAAGTGGGAAAGCGATATCCATTGATTAATACAAGATCAACAATCACACAAATTTGTACCCTTATATTGCCAAGTCAGCTACCTTGTCCAATAGGATGTCACCCTTTAAACAAATGTGTTTTGAGAAGTCTACCAATGGCAGAAACTGGAACATTAATTTTGAGTATTTTGGTGCTTATGACATCATTTCCAACTTGTCCCATATGTGTCATATTCAACCAATGGACATGATCCAAGTTAGGAAGGTATTACAACCTGGCATGACTCAACAATATTCTCAAAACTTGGTCCCACTATGCCACATGGTGCAAAGGCACTTGCCTACATTATTTAAAAGTTGAGCAATTTCTTAATGTGGGTAAGTGATGGCCACTCATCCTCAAAAGTTCTATGGTCATGAGGATTCAAACATCTTTAAGAGAAAAACTCTTCGACTAGCCCAACTAGCATTACACATCAACATCTCTTTACAACCTAGCATAACTTAGCACATACCCTTTGTAGTTGGTCCCACCTTGCTATGTGTTAGATTAGCACTTTCTCACATTATTTAAAAATTGAGCAACTTCATAAAGTGGGTAAGTGCTAACCATGGATCTTACACAGATCAACAATCATGAAATGATGCATCCTTATAACATTGAGTTAGTTGAACTGACCAATTAGACACTTCCTTTTTCATCCAACTCACCTAAAAAATTGCCACAAAAGATAGGCCACTATTGACTTCTAAAAAAGGTGGCCCCCTGATGTCACATTGTGCCACAAGTTGCAAAGGTGCTTGCCCACATTATTTAAGAATCAATTAGTTTCAAAATGTAGGTTACCGCTATCCTTTGATCTCAAAAAAATCAACGTTGCATCAAAACTAAACATAAAGTAATACCTTCATTAAAAGACAAACCAATGACATCGCAAGAGTTTTATAACATGCATTAAAAGCATTGAAAATTTTGCAAAAATGTTTTGACCAACTCTTACACACCATAAACTTTGCAGTGCACTGAAGTTCCATCATTGGCAATGGCTACATGGTGCAAAGGCACATGCCTACTTTAGTTAAGGACCTTGTATTTCAATATTGTGGGGATACCCCATTCATGGATCTGACTAAGATCAATGGCTGATCAAAAGGGGACTATAATTAATATTTTTCAAAAAAAATTCAAAATAACTACAATGAAAAGAAAGGTTATAAAAGGTTTATCAAAAAATTAATGAAGTCATCCTTGTGCAAGTAAAAGCTTAGGGTAAATGTGTCCTGCCTAAAAATATTTGAAATAGTATTTTCAAAAGTTTTCAAAAGCTAGGGTAAAACAAGATAAGGCATTAGGGTTTTTTGGATGAATTTTAACTAGATTTTTAACATAATTTCAAATTTTCAATGCACATACTCATGGTTTCTTACTACTGAATGCTCAAAATAGGAATGGTGAAAAACTAGGCCAATAGTGGCTCTCTCTTGGGACATTGAATTCTTTAGATTGAAATGAGTACTCAAAATTTCTGGGAGAAGAAAACCACAAAATAGAAAGACTTAAAAACTGACAACATTGAGAGGGCAACAAACACAAGTAAAAAATTATGCACAATAAACTACATAAAAACCAAAGAATTTACAAATGTACAGAAAAACCCTAGACTACTATTCATGGAAGAAACAAATATTTTTTAGGAAAAATACCTCTTCAAGAACTTTCAATGAACTACCAATTCAAGAAAGTTGTTTGACAAATCCTTGAGGATATAAGAGTCTTCTCCCCATGTATTTTCAATCAAATAGGGACCTAACCATATAGGATCAAACTTACCATGTATTCCTTTATCCTCAATTTTGGCATTCCACATGAGGACTAAATCTCCATCTCCAAATTTTTTTCTTACTGTTCTTTTGTAATATAATGTCTTAACCTGTAATTGCAAGTTTTTGTTTCTAAGATGTGCTTCTCTCCTTGTTTATACTAGTCCTACAAGTTCATCCATCCTTTCTTCCATACAAGTTCATTAGGTTATTCTGAGGCATTCTTGCCTAAATTCCATATACCATATCAAATGGGGCCACACCAATGGCTTTCTTCACAGTCACCCTATTAGCCCATATTGCTAACTGCGGCTTGGAATCCCTTGCCTTCTTGTTATCATCCAAGGTCCTCTTAATGACTTTTAACAAGCTCTTATTTGTGGACTTAACTTGTCCATTTCCTTGGGGATGATAAGGGTGAGAAATTGACCTTGTAATTCAACTTTTTAAGGGATGATAAGGGTTACAATTGTTTAAGGACAACCAAATCTGAAAATAATGTTATTCAACAAGAAATTATTGACAACTTTACTAGTTGCATTTCTTATAGGGACTGCCTCTACCCACTTTGTGAAATAATAGTAGCAACTAAAATCCAAGAATAGCTACTAGTAGATTTAGGAGTGACCTCACCTATGAAATCCATACCCCATTATTGAAAAGGTGCTTGTAGATCAACTAGCTTTAGTGGAGTGTTACCTGAGAATTTCAATTTTCTAGGAAACCTTTGACAAGCATCACACTTCCTAACCATGATCTAAGCATCCTTAAAAAGGGATAGAAAAATCTAGTTCTCATTACCTTGTGTGTAGTAGTCTTGGCCATAGAATGTCCTCCACACACTCCAACATGCATTTCATTCAAGGTTTCTCTTGCCTTTTCTTGATCAAGACATTTCAACAACACTCACTCAAAATTTCTCCACCATAGATTGCCTTTAACAATTATGTACTTGATAGCTTGTGATTAAGAGTTCTTCCTCTCATTTTTAGTCAAATGGGATGGAGCTTCCATATGTTGTAGATAATAGATAACATTAATATACCACTCACAATGATCCATGTCACATATGTTAGATATGAGGTTATCTATTGCTATATTTATCTGATTAGCATCCAAGTTAGATTGAGTCATAAGTTTAGCTAGTCCCTGACGTCTTACCAATTTTGTTATCTATATTTCAATGTTAAATTCTTGGATCCTATTGATCCACCTACATCTTTTCCTTAATACTTCTTGTTGAGAGAATATGTCTTTTACAGGAGCACTGGGCACAAATGTAATAACAATAGCACCTATTAAGCAACATCTAAAAGCCTTATCAAATTTTACTAGAGCATATGCTTTTTTTTCATTAATCTCATATTATAGTTCAGTAGGCTATAATCGCTTATAGAAAAATGCAATTGGTTGTTCATATACTTCCTCATTTTTTTGCAACAAAACTCCAACTATAGTGTGGAAGGATGCAAAAGAAATTAAGTGCATTAGTTCTATATAGTCTGGGGTCCTAAGGACTGGAGCATTCTTTATGGTAGTTTTAATATCTTAAAATGCTTATGAAGGTTCACCATTACATTTGATAGTAGCTCATTTCTTGAGCATTTTTGAGATAGGTATACTAATCTTAGCAAAGTTAGTGATAAATTTCCTTAGGAAGTTACCTTTCCCAAAGAAATATTGTATTCCTTTCACATTCTTTGGCTTAGAGACCTTATCAATGGCTACTACTCTCTCAGGGTCTATCTTCACTCCATCCTTGGATACTATATATCCCAATAATTTTCCTTTAGTTACCCTAAATGTACACTTCTTAGGGTTTAATGATACTCCATATTCCAATGCTTTAATTAAATTTTTCTCCAAATGCCTACAGTGGTCTTCAGCCTTTTTGGAATAAGCTATTAAGTCATCTCAATATACAACCATGAAATTGTTGATGTACTCATGGAAAGCCACATCCATGCTTCTTTGAAAGGTGGCACCAACATTGATCAATCATAATGGCATCCTTGTTAGGATTAAACCACGGATAGAAAATAACAATTACATTCAAGTATGAACAATAATAAAAAATAACAGATCACACAGAAAAGAACACAAGGCACCAAGATTTAAAATGGTTCACCCAATCCTTGGGCTATGTCTACCAAACAACAAGTCTAATCTTATTACAATCTAGTGATTATGACCTGATTACAATTTGTAATCCTTCACAGCTCAATACTGCCACAAGAATAAATTTTGCATCACAACTTAATGAAAATACCTAACCCTAATCCCTTTTATTAAAGTATTTTTATGTCACTTTAGGGTTACAACATGTCGGCCATATGTTGGCCATGGCCCAAATTTTTTTTTTGAGGTGATGCCCTAAACCCCAAAGAATTTATGAAGTATGTAAAGCACATTCCTAATCAGTTACTACAAACTAATAATCTCCCACTTGGGGGTTGATCAGGCTCCACACTAGACAACAATTTCCCACTTGGAGACTAATCTTGTAGCAATACCACTACCACATGGGGCTCCCACTAGATCAAACCACCTTGGACTCTATTGTTCTTTTATTCATGTTTAGTCTAGAAGACCAACCAAAGCTAAATAGGAGTTGAGCTTCTCCCCTTTTACTACCTTTGTCAACATATCTATTGGATTTTCATTGGTATGTATCTTCTCTAGCTTTAACTGTCCATCCTCCAAAACTAACCAAATGAAATGGTAATATAACTATATATGTTTGGCCCTAGAATGTAGAGCTGAATTCTCCGCAAGATGAATGACACTCTGACTATTTGTGAACAAATAATTATCCTTTGAGGATATCCAAATTCTTGCAAGAAGAATTGAAGCCACATCATCTCCTTGGCTACCACTATAGAAACAACATACTCTGCCTCTGTAGCAAAGAGAGCATTAATTTTTTGTAACCTAGAAACCCATCTCATGGTTGCCCCACCAACAGTAAAGACATAACCTATAGTACTCTACCTGGTATCAATATCCCTTGTCCAATATGAGTCAACATAGCCTTGTAAATCAATATTAGAGCCCCCAAAGTGTAAAAACGTATTGGATGTGCCTCTCAAATATCTAAGAATCCATTTGATTGCATTCCAATGCTCAATTCCTAGATGACTCATATACCTACTAAAAACTCCCACTAGATGTGAAATATCTGGCTTGGTACATACCATAGCATACATAAAACTTCCTACAGCTAAAGCATAGGGTACCTTGGACATCTTATCCTCCTCTTCCTATGTCTTAGGACACATCTCCTTAGTCAACTTCAAATGACCAGGTAAAGGTGTGCTAACAACTTTAGCATTCTCCATAGAGAAACATTGCAACACCTTCTCCACATAATCAACCTAAAATAGCATCAATGTTATATTCTTCCTATCTCTACAAATCTTAATACCAAGGATTTGTTTTGCTGCCCCCAAATCCTTCATAGAAAATGCATGTGCTAACTGGCATTTTAGCCCCTTACTATGATCCATCTTAGACCTAGCTACAATCATATCATCAACATATAAACATAAAATAATGTAGCTATCATCATCCAACCTCTTAAAATAAACATAATAATTGGAATTACACCTATTATATCCATTCTCATGCATAAAACTGTCAAATTTTAGATACCATTACTGAGGTGCTTACTTCAAGCCATATAAACTTTTCTTCAACTTGCACACTAAGTTCTCCTTACCTTTGACATCAAAACCCTGTGGCTGAGCCATATATATTTCTTCATCTAAATCACCATGAAGGAAGGTTGTTTTAACATCTAGCTACTCTAAGTGCAAACCATCAATAGCTACAAGACTTAAAATAGTATGGATAGAAGTCATTTTAATAACATGAGAAAATATCTCATCAAAATCAATTCCCTTTTTCTATGCAAATCCTTTTATGACTAACCTAGCTTTAAATATTTTCTTTTGTCCATCCTCTTCTTTTAACTTGTAAACACACTTATTCTGTAAAGCTCTTTTACCTATAGGCAACTTTCATAAATCCCTTGTCTTATTCTTTAGGAAAGAGTCCATTTCTTCTTTCATTGTAGACTCCCACTGAATCTTATTATCCACCTGCATAGCTTCCTCATAACATTCAAGTTCACTAACATCAGTAAGTAAAATTGAATACAAAGAGGGAGAAAATTTTTATAGAGGTCTAATTTTCCTTTTTGATCATCTAACATTCACTGGTGTGTGTGGTATTTGTGGTTGCAGTTGGTGCACATCATTAGGAATGCCTGGAACATCAGCTTTTGGAGTATCCTCTAGCACTGCATAATCATCTTTTTTGTTCTCATGTTACTGCAATAGATCTTTGTACAAAACTTTCTCATTAAATATGACATCCTTGCTTCTTAAAATTTTATGATTTTCAAAATTCCAAAGCCTATAACCAAATTCGTTAATGCCATATCCAACAAATACACATTTTTTTGACTTAGCTTCTAGCTTGGTTCTATTTTTAGAATCTATGTGAGCAAAAACTTCACAACTGAAGGTTTTGAGAAAAGAATAACTCACATTCTTACCAATCCATGCTTCCTCTAGAATAAAACAACCCAAAGGAATAGAGGGACATCTATTAATCAAATATATAGCAATATTGACCTTCCTCCACCCACATGTGTAAGGGCAACCCAACATGCAACCTCATGCTCCCTGTGAGCTCCATTATAGTCCTATTCATGCGTTCAACCACTCCATTTTTTTGTGGAGTCCTTGGAATAGTATTTTTTCTATGAATACCATTAGTCGAGCAATAATTTTCAAATTCATGACTGCAATACTCACCACCATTATCAGATCTAAGATATTTCAATTTCTTAGTAGTCTCATTTTCAACCAAGCATTTCCATTTCTTAAAAGTTTGAAAGAAATTTGATTTTTGTCTAAGGAAATAAACCCATACTTTTTTAGTTGTGTTATTAATAAATGTAACATAATAATGAGATCCACCAAGGTAAGATACCTGAGCTGGTCCCCATACATTGGTATGCACAAGCTCTAATTTCTCCTCTCTTTTTTCCTTCCCAGTCTTCACAAAACTTACTCTCTTTTGTTTTCCATACACAAAACCTTGACATAAATCCATATTAACACATTTTAGACTTGGAAAAACTTAATTTGAATAAATTAATTTCATACCTTTCTCACTCATGCGCCAAAGTCTATTGTTTCACATCACTGTATGAGAATTTATAGTAATTATTTGTTCTCCCTGCTCAATTACAACAACTATTCCTAAACATTCATTTTTCTCTGAAACAATTAAAGTAGAAGGAACAATATGACTTGTACAAAAATATAAGGTGCCTACTTTCACACCTTTTGCTACTACAAGGGAACCTTTTGAAACCTTCCAATTTTTATCATTAAAAGTAACTACACAACCATCATCACCAAGTTACCCTACTGAAATTAAATTCATACTCAGCCTTGGAACATGTCTTACCTCATGTAGTAGCCAATGATTCCCATTTTGCAACTTAATCTTAATTTTTCCCTTTCCAACAATTTGATAGGGTTCATTATCCCCAAAATAAACAAGCCAAAAATCCTCTAGGACATAATCAATGAAATAACCTCTATGAGGTGTAGCATGAAATGAAGCACCAAAATTTAAAATCCTTGAATCATCAACACTTTCTAAAGATAGAAGCAAAGCATCCTCTTTCAAATTGTTACTTACCACATTTTCCTCCTTGTCTCCGTATGATTTATCTCCTTCATTTTAGTTTAGATTCCAAAAATCTTTCTTTTTATGACTTGGTTTTTCACAGTACGAGTAATCATTTGGTCCTCTCAATTGAGATCTCCTCCCCTTTGACTTTCCTCTGGATTTCCCACAATTTCTAGAATTATTTCCTCTCTCAGTCATTCTACCCCTTCTTTGTGCATTCAAAGTACTTCCTGATGTAGATCCACCTAAGGATTTCCTATGAGTTTCCTCACTCAAAACAACACCAATCACATCTTCACATTTTAGGGTACTAGATCAAGGAATAGAATTACTCACAGCCATTACCAAGCCATTCTGGCTTTTAGGAAAAGAACACAAAATAAAGAGAGCCTTAATTTCTTCATCAAAATTGATACCCACAGAAGATAACTGACTAGCAATAGTATTAAAATCATTTAAATGATTTGTAATAGATCCATGTTCTTCCATTTTCATATTAAATAAATACTTCATAAGAAATAACTTGTTTGAAGTGGAGGGCTTTTCATATAGTGTTGCTAAGGTTTTCGTCAAATCTTTTGTTGTCTTTGCTTTTGTAATATTAAATGCCACTAATGGTGCCAGGCATAATCAAATGCTTCCAAGTGACTTTCTATCCAAAAGATCCCATTCATCATTTGACATAGATCTCTGATTCTTGTCTTTGCCTTCTAATGGCTTCCATAAGTCCTTTTGATAAAGATAGTCTTCTATTTTCATCTTCCATAATTGGAAGTTCTTCCAATTAAACTTTTCAACCCTCAACTTACCCTTGTCTACCATCACTCCCACTCAACCATAAGACTTTCCTATAAAGGATAACTAAAAAACAACCTTGCTCTGATACCACTTGTTAGGATTAAACCATGGATAGAAAATAACAATTACATGCAAATATGACCAATAATAGAAAATAATAGATCACACAAAAAAGAACACAAGGCACCAAGATTTAACATGGTTCACCCAATCCTTGGGCTACGTCCACCAAATAGCTATTATGATCTTATTACAATCTAGTGATTACAACTTGATTACAATTTGTAATCCCTTACAACTCAATACCACCGCAAGAACCAATTCCGCATCACAACTTAATGAAAATGCCTAACCCTAAGCCTTTTTATACAAATATTTTTATGCTACTTTAGGGTTACAAAATTTTTTCCATATGTTAGCCACAATGTCGGCCATGGCCCTAAACCACAACGAATTTATGAAGTATGTACAATACTTTCCTGATAAGTCAACACAAGCTAACAATCCTCACATATACATAAGTTCCCTAGGGAGTTGTAAATGTTATCTTAAACTAGCCTTCTTCTTTTACTAAGACCTGGTTATACCCTAAAAACCCATCCATCATAGACATAAGTTTGGACTTGGTTACTTGCTACAACATAGCTTCTGTGTTTGGCAATCCATAATTATATTTTGAGGAAGCAATCTTCAAATTTCTAAAATCCACACATAGTCTGATATCTCCATTCTTGTTCCTAACAAGGACTAGATTTGAAACCTCAGTGGAATGTCTAATAAGTTTAATTGTCTCCCTATCCCTTAACTTCATTAATTCCTCTTGCATTTTAGGGCTAGAGTGGGATTGACCAGTCTTTATTTTTTCCTAAAAGATTTTATGTTATCCTTCAATGGTATGACTTTTTGAAAAAGATCTTCTCTATCGGCTTTAGGTCATCATATGACCATGCAAAAACATGACTATATTTTCTTAGTATATCAACCAAGGTTTTTCTAATTTTATCTAACAAATTTTGACCAATATAAACTTTCTTAGGGGTCTCTTTAGTACCCAGATTTATCTCTTCTAGCTCTTGAGGTTTATAATCGTTAGCCCCAGGTCTTGCCCTATCTTGGTTATCAAACATGTTCTCCATAATAACTAGACCTTTAGTTACTTTATTAGTCTTTAATTTTATGACTTCTTGGCCAAATATTTTTTGCTTTCCATCTATAGTTTCAACCAAATCACTATAGTCCAACTCTTGACCATGATACTTATCTTCATTCAACAAGAAACTCACAATGTCTTTGTCATCTTCAAATACTTGTTAGTGCTCAATATTATCAGGTATTGAGGGTCTATTTTGTACCTTAATCTATGAAATTCTTGGAAATTATACCTCCTATGTCTTAATTTCTATATTTTCTAATAAGTCAACCATCTTATTATGAGTCCTATCTCTCCATGAAATACCAAATGCATTAAAGAATTCTACTTGATCCCAAACAACATTCATATATTATTTCATTTTTTTATTTTTAGATGCATACATCCCCTTTATTTGCGAGATAACCAACTTAGAATCACCTATTACATGCAACTTCTTAATTCCATGGTAGGTAGCAACCTTCAATCCTAATAGCAAGGCTTCATATTTTGCTATATTGTTGGTGCATAAAACATTTGGGGTGAAGGAGTATCTAAAAGTATTCTTCTCTAGAGAAACAAAAACTACCTATGCCCCTGAACCCTCTTTAGATCTGGCCCCATCAAAGAACATGGTCCACAATAATGGTAAATCCAAGAAACATTCAATTTCATGCTTAATCATGGTAGGCAACTTCTCAACTTCTTGGATAATTAATTAAGCTCTGAATGCATTCACACTAGTGTCTAAAAAACAAGTATCATCTTTGTCAATTTCTTCCCCCAAAATATGACTAACCCTTGGTTCTCTATTTACCTTGATAGCCTTATCTCCTATGTGAAAAGTGGCATAGTTTAGGTCACATTGTAGTCTACTTCCCATAGCAACACTCCATTTTCTAGAGAGCAACATCCCATAGTGCATAGGAATATCAACTACAAGGACTAACATGGTCAACTCTACCTCAGGGTATGCAACTAACTTAAATGGTAAATCATTGATGGTATCTACAATTGGAACTTTGCTAGCATCAATACCTCTGCATCTACCCTACTTATGTCTACTTTCAACCCAAGGGCTTCCATTACTTTGAATCGCATGATGTTGTTAGAAGCTCTTGAATCTATTATGCAATTCTTTAGGGTTTTTTCTTTTATAATTAGACTGAGAAAAAATGGGTCAACATCTTCTATATATGCTACTGAGGAATCATCCAAGAACACCTAGGGAATCTAATACATAATACCACTATCCTCTAGTACCAATTAGATTTTCTAAATGGCATTTTGTTCTATGTTGTTATTATCTCCTATCCCCCCAACCATGACAAGGCTTTTCTCCTATGTTCAATTCTAAAAAATTTAGATAAGGGCACTTTCACAGCAATTTGTGATAGCATGGATATCAAGTCAGTAGGATCAGATATAGTGGGTTTCACAATCATACCTAGAGTAGGAGCCTTTTGAATGGCAGAGACTATTATTTGATTGATAGTATAAAATATTGATCTCTTTTCTTGCACAGTTTCTTTTGATGTCTCATTAGTTTGAAATTGAACTTTCTTTTTGGGTTCCCACTTCTTGGTTTTGATGTCTTTAACCTTAACTACCTCTGCATTAGCCTCCTTATTTTCATCCTTCATTTTATGTGTGATATCCTTAATGAATATTCTAGAAGGCTTCCCAATATCATTGTTGACTATTTGGTTTCTCAACTTATAATTACTATGTACTTGGGAAATCATCTTTATAGTGATCCTATCAATTTCTTTTTTAGAAGGCATTCTCAAGTTAACATGACCATATTTAGAAGATGTAGCACATACCTGATCTTCATCATACCCTTCATTGTCTAAAAACACTTGTTGATGATGTAGCTGATAAACCATTTTCTTATTCTCAAGATCACTTTCTATTTCTTCCAAATCAAAATACACACAATCATTGCATATGCTCACCATGTTATAACTTACATTATCATGGCCTTTTTCTTCCTCCTCCTCCTCATTTTGTGCACTACAATCTAAAAAAAAAAGACTAAGCAACTACACAATACTCTAAAGAGTGAGGTGATTGAAAAATGATGTACACCATGGCACATTGTCATTCATATTAACAAAACTTCTTTGTAGAGGATCTAGTGTACTCTTATCTTTTATATTCTAGTTTTGGCTAGGGATTGGCTTACCATCCTTCCATTGAGTGGTATAAGGATAGTTCTACATTCTGGATTGTTTATTGAAATTGTTGTTATTCATTGGGGCTCTCTCACCAGGACTTGGCTTGTATGTATTAGAAGTAGTTGGGTTCATCTTTTTTAACAAGTCCAATACTTGGCCTATTGTAGATTCTTTAGACTTCTTTCCTACAAGGGTTTTATTTTTAGTCTTGGGATTGAATAACTTTGGATCATCTCCCCTGCCTAACTTTCTAGATGCTTTCCTATTGTTTTCAATATTCACTACAATCTTATAAGAATCCCTCAAAGTTTTGGGATCTTTATCCCTTAATTGGCAAGCCCTCTAGCTATCAAAAGCATTAAAATAAGTTGTGAGACAAACATCCTCATTCAGCATCATAACTTGGAATAATTTGTACATTCCCTTTTAGAATCTTACATGAAATCAAATGTGGATTCATTTGGATTCTTCTTAATGTTATTGAAATCATTCAACATAAATCCAACACTAGTATTATCTCCATACTATTGTTTGAACAAACTCTCCATCAACTAATGATGTCATCAGGAAGTCTTCTGAACCAATCCCATGCATCCTCAGTCAAGGAATGAAAAAACAACTTCATCACCAAATCCTCATGCTCAACCTCAAATTCATTTAGCATGTCAATGAAAATTCTTAAATGCTCTTCACCAGTAACAACATTATTCCTAGAGAACTTGATAACCTAATCTCTCAAATCAAAAGATATAGGGTGTGGGGCACAAGGAATACCTGTAAATCAAAATTTTCTATATTTTTCCATGTAGATAGGTATCTTTTGAAAACCAGCAACATTAGAGGTACTTGCTACATTAGCTTAATTAAGAACAACACTCTAAGATTTTTCAGGTTGGCCTAAAGGAGCTTGAGTACTAATAGTGGATGATAAGGAAGTGGCATTTTGAGATGTTCATTGATTTGAAATTAATAGACCACAAGTTGGTATAGAAGTTGTAGCTGGGACAACACTTTCAAAATGTAGGCACATGCCAGCCATCAATTTGTGAAAGATCAATGGTGGCATGATTTAGAACTTATTGACAGTCTAAGATGAAAGTGATGATAACATAAATGACACATGTCACCAAGGAACTTTCCCACATTATTTATCTATCAAGCAACTTTACCAAATAGGAAAGTGTTATCTATTGATTAAGACAAGATCAATGATCACACAAACCTGTACCCTTATATCACCTAGTGAGCTACCTTGTCTAATAGGATGTCACCCTTTAAACAAATGTACTCTGACAAGTCTGACAATGCCATAGATTGCGACATTAATTCCAAGTATTTTGGTGGTTATGACATCATTTCCAACTTGGCTCATATGTGTCATATTCCACCAATGAAAATGCTCTAACTCAGCAAGGTCTTACAACCTACCATGACTCAATAGTCTTCCCAAAACTTGGTCTAATTGTGCCACGTGGTGCAAAGGCACTTGCCAACATTATTTAAAAGTCAAGTGGTTTCTTAATGTAGGTAAGTGTTAGCCACTCATCTTCAAAAGATATATGGTCATGAGGATTCAAACATCTTTGATAGAAAAACTCTTTAATTGGCCCAACTAGCATTACACATCAACATCTCTTTACAGCCTAGTACAACTCAGCACATACCCTTCATAGTTGGTCCCACTTTGCTACATGTCAGATCAGCACTTGCTTACATTATTCAAAAGTCGAGAAAATTCATAAAGTGGGTAACCATTGACCATGGACCTTACATAGATCAATGATCATGAAATCATGCATCCTTATGACATCGAGTTAGCTAGACTAACCAATGAGACACTTCCTTTTTAATCCATCTTACCTAACAAATTGTTGCGGAAGATAGTTCACTATTATGTTCTAAAAAAGGTGGGTCCATGATGTCACATTGTGCCACATGTCACAAAGGCACTTTCCCATATTATTTAAGAATTGAGTAATTTTGAAATGTAGGTAAGTGTTATCCTTTGATCTCAACAAGATCAAGGATGCATCAAAACTGAACATAAAGTAATACCTTCATTACAAGACAAACCAATGACATCGCAGGAATTTTAGAATGTGCATTAAAAGTACTCAGTTCAGCAAAAAGATTCTGGCCAACTATGCACACCATAAACTTTGTGGCACATTGAAGTTCTATCATTAGCAAGGGCTACGTGGCACAAAGGCACATGCCTACTTTAGTTAAAGACCTTGCATTTCAATATTGGAGGGCTGTGCCATATGTTGATTTGACTAAGATCAATAATGAGTCAAAAGGGGGCTAAAGTTAATATTTTTCAAAGAAATATTCAAAATAACTATGATCAAAAGTAAGGTTATAAAAAGGTTTATACAAAATTAATGAAGTCAACCTTGTGCAAGTAAAACCTTAGGGTAAATGTGTCCTACCTAAAAATAGTTTGAAATAGTATTTTCAAAAGTTTTCAAAAGCTAGGGTAAAACAAGATAAGGGCATTACAATTTTTTGGATGAATTTACCCAGGGTTTTAACCTAATTTCAAAATTTGAAGGCACATACTCAGGGTTTCTTACTGCTGAATGCACAAAACATGAATGGTGAAAAACCAAGCCAACACCCACTTCAGTTTAACTTTCTATTTGGAAGGTTTCTAGGTCACAAAATCTTGTGTTAAAGTGTTATGTATGCTTTCAATTTTTTAGTTTCTTATGCATGCAGTTAGATCAGAATTCACATAAAGGATTAATTGGGTAATTGAAGTTAAAAGTTTTAAGAGTTACCAATTCACCCCTCCCCTCTCAATAACTTAGCCTTTCTTAATGTTACAAAAAGTTGGTACTAGAGCATTGTGTTTCTCAGAGAAAAATCTAATAGCTTGAGCAAAGATCAAAGGCCACAAAGATATTTAGGGTTGACAAGGATATTGACAATGAGAAGCTAGATTTGGAAATGGCTATTGTCCAACTCAATAAAGCAAAGGAGAAACTCTTTGAATCCCTGAAAAGAAGAAAATATATTGCAATCCAAATAAATGATCATCTCTACATTGAAGACCTTCATTCAACAAGTAGCTCAGATGAAGAAAATGTAGCAATCAAAGAACTCTTAGAAAAGAATGGTTCTCTACAAGAAGAACTAAGAAAACTAAGAAGAGAACAAGACATTTAGTCAGTAAGACTATGTGAAGTCATGGAAGAGAAAAACAATATAAAAGAAGAAATAGAAGGAAAAGATAAGGAGATTCAACATCTATCCCTTTATAGACTGACTTCATTAATCAGATCACTAATGCAAATAAAGGAATCATACATCTAAGGTCAAAAAATGAAATATTGCAAAATGATCTAAACTCTGAAAGGCAAACCAATGTAAGTTGCACTACAAAAAATTATTGCACATTCAAAACACTCATCCATGATGATAATTTATCTATTGTAGACCACATAATTGAGTTGTTAGTAGGAGTGCATATTTTATTGCACACATGTAAGGTCTTGTAGGAAAATTGAGACAAGACTTTGGCAATTATTTTCAAGGTACATTCATACTTCTTGTCTCATTTTGGCTTGACTATAACTATAACTATATATATATATATATAACATAAATATTTGGAATTAATGTAAAAAGGGGGAGAAGATATGAGAAGCTATAAGGAGATAAAAGGGGAGAAAATATATTGTAAAAATGTAAAAAGTTATGGGAGAGAAAATTGTAAAAAAAATTTTGTAAAGAAAATAAAGAAAATGGGGGAGAAAGATGTGGGAAAAATATGAATAAGGAAAGATTAAAAGAAGAGTATACAAAAAGTGTATATTACATACAGAAAGGAGATGTATAGTATACTATATATTATACTATGGAGGAACATTACCATGTAAAAAAATATATCTTACCAAACCAATTTTGAAAAATCTCAAAAATAGTATACTCTACTGAGTTAGAATCACAAGATGATGGATAAAAGTATTCAAATAATTTTTGAATTTAGTTATGAGTAATAAGTATTTTTGTCACTAATGCTAAAGGGGGAGATTGTTGACATAATAGTCAAGTTTTTTATTAGTGAAATACACTTATTCATATTGTAAGTATCTACGAAGCTTATTGTACAACTAACAGTGTTAACCAAGCATTTTAGCTGTTACTGAGTTCTACAGTTGCTACTGAGTTCCTTGGACAAATATCAGTATGTGCCAAGTAGTTACAACTATTGTGAAGATCAACAGTCTAAACTGAGCATCTTAGTGTATGCCAATTTGACCAATGCAAATCGAGTAGTCCAGTGCTTACCAAGTTTGCAATTGATTTGATTTAAGCCTACTATTAACCTAGCTAATTAGTGTTAACCAAGTGATTCAGCTTATAAAAAGCTCGTAGTGGAAGCATTGACCAAGTAAAGTAGTGTAAATTAAGTGATTCAATTTATATGCCAAGTTTCACAATATTCACCAAGTCACTAGTGCAAACTGAGTTCAAGACTACTTGGAAGTGATCGGCATGGATCAAGCTTCTATGTCTATCGAGTGCATGATGATGCCAAGAATTGACAGTGTATACTGAGTATTAGAACTTCACCAAGTCCATCTTTAGAACTCAAGTGTCTACATTTGAGCCAACTTTGTAATATTTGTGTATACTAGTATTGTGGCCAACTTTGTAATCATGTAACTGGATTGATATATGTAATGTATTGTATCACATCCAAATCATCTGAGGAATCCAATGTAATCAAATATAATCAAAGAAGAGTAGAAGAGTGAATTAAAAATGCCTATAGTAGTATAAGGAGTAGTAAAGATATATCTATCACAAGAATGTGATTTATATACATAAAGGAATCTCACTCAACAAACCAAGTTGTAGATTAGAGATCAGCTACTACTTCATCCTAATAGGAGGATTAGTCAAATCCTTTAACAAGGTAGAACTAATAGTCTTATGTAAATCTCTTTACTAATTGCATACCTCATTATATATTTGTAAACCCTTTAACAAGGTGGACCTAGCAGTCCTTATTGCTCCTATTAAGGTAAATCATCATAAGTGATCAATGTAAGCCTTAACTGGCCAACTTTATACTAGTTGCAATAGCAAGCCATTGTAATTGCGATGACCACCCATCACCCAAGTTGGAAAAACAAAAAATGGATCATTTTGGATAGGCATCGAACTTTTTCTATCGCAAATTATGATGGAAAGGGCTTCTATAACAATTGTGATGCCAAAAGTTGTAAATCGAAGCCAAATGGGGCCATATACTGTCACAATTATGATGGCTATATGTCAGAGATGTCATCTCACATGCAATGTTTACACAACAATAATGTTGTGGTTCGATGGCTAGCCATTAGAATTGTAATGGCATTGCAATAGAAAAAATATGGAATGTGTGACATTACAGAGAGTGTTTTCCTAACAAATCTATTTCTAAAATTCATCTTTGGTTATGAATATTATCATGAGACTGCAATGCTCTTACCCCTATAACTAATTTTCCTATTTTTTTAAATCTTTTTGGAGAGATTAGATGGTTCTTTTGATTGTCAAATTCTACCCATTATGGGGAGGATCAAAAACTAATGACAAAAAGTTGTTTGTACATTCAAGCTTGACATAGACAATATTTTTCCATTAGTCTTTGATCCTCCCCACAATGGGCAGAATTTAATAGTCACAAGAATCATCTAATCTCTCCCAAAAGATAAAAATAACAAGAAAACTAGTTATAGCAGTAAGAGCATTGCAGTCTCCTGATAATGTTCATAAAAAAAGTTGAATTTAAAAGAAAAAAAAATTTAGGAAAGCACTCTCACCAACATCACACATTCCATATTTTTTACTATTACAATTGCAAAATTTAATGTTACTATATTTTTCTTGGTCTATATATATGTATGTATGTATGTATGTGCACACACACACACACACACACACACACACACACACACACACACACACACACAGAAGAATAACTTTCTTCTTCAACTCCTTCCACTCAACTCTTCACTAAAGTTGTTTTTCTAGTAGTGAGTATAGCTACTAAAAATTCCTAGGATCCAAGCTACCCTAAACCTATGCTACACTTTATGCAGACATGGGAGGAGTTGTCATATCATTTTGGATTATATAGTGATGCCCAAATTAACAACAACAATAGATACTTGGTATCCTCATAGGGAGATTTTGACAATACATTCATAGTTACATCCTTGGCTTCCATTGTTGAGCAAACATATGGAGCCTTTATATCAAACCATTTGTTATAATTTGAGGAATGGGCCTAACATTTAAGTGATGCATCTTCATATGTAATTTTATCACCTTGGAAAAGTGTATTTGTGTTGATATAACCGTCAAGTTTGTTATTAGTGACATACACTTATTCAAATTGTAATTATCTATCAAGCTTATTATATAGTTAACAATGCTAACTAAGCATTTTAGTTGTTACCAAGTTTTACAATTGCTACCGAGTCCTTTGGAAAAATTTCAATATGTACCAAGTAGTTACAACTATTGTAAAGATCAATAGTGTAAACTAAGCAACTCATTATATTCAAATTTTACCAGCACAAACTAAGTTATCTAGTGCTTATCAAGTTTGCAGTTGATGTGATGTGAGTCCACTATTAACCAAGCTAATTAGTGTTAACCAAGTGATTCAATTTATACCAAGCTCATAGTGGAAGCATTGACCAAGCCACGCAGTGTGAAAGAAGTCATTCAATTTATATGTCGAGTTTCAAAATATTCATCAGTCACTAGTGCTAACCAAGCTCAAGACTACTTGGAAGTGATCAATATGGACCAAGCTTCTACATATACCAAGTGCATGATGATGGTAAGAATTGATAGTCGATGTCGAGTATCATAACTTCACCAAATCAGTCTTCAAGACTTGAGTGTCTACATTTGCATCAACTTTGTAACATTGTGTAAAATAGCATTGTAGCTAACTTGGTAATTCTATAATTGGATATATAATTGGATATATATATACAGACATATATATATATACATATGTATATATATATGTATATATATATATATGTATGTATGTATATATACATATGTATATATATATACATACATATATATATACATATATATATATATGTATATATATATATGTATATATATATATGTATATATATGTATATACATATACATATATATATATATATATATATATATATATACATATACATATACATATATATATATACATATATATACATATATATATACATATATATACATACATACATATATATATGTATATACATATACATATATATATATATATACATATACATATACATATATACATATACATATATATACATACATACATATATATATGTATATATATATATGTATATGTATATGTATATATATATATATATATGTATATATAAAAGGAGTGCATTGTAATTGAACATAATCAAAGAAGAGTAGAGGAGTGAATTACAAAGGCTATAGAAGAATAAGTAACAGATAAGATATTTATATCATAGCAATGTGATTTATACACACAAAGTGTAAGAATTTGCCTTAGGGAAAGATTCACCCAAGATCATAGAGCTCAACACAAGCACAATTGTAGACCAAAAATGGATATGATCTATTATTCAGAGTATATCCTAATACGTTGCTTTGTTTAGTATGTACAAACACGCTAGGAGTGCCTATATATAAAGGCCTCTTAGGAAGCACCTAGAATGTCTATAGAAACAACTAGGAGATAAGATAAGCATTGACAACTAAGCACGCACCTTATCCAACATTCTAGATAAGTGGATAATATTAGAAGGTTGTAGAGACCATGTGCTTAATTAGTGTGCTAACTCCTGTGTTGTAGACAACATGTGCATAAAAGAGGTGCAAACCCCTATGTTGTCAACATGACAACTCACAAGAGTGCACATACTCCTAGGTGACTAAAAAATAAGTAAACAAAAATATGCATTAACCTAAGTAAACTTAAGTAAGTGTAAATAGTAAATACTTATTTACACCAACACCCGCTCCTAAGTGCAACCTAGCGGAATGTCCTTAAGCTTACAAATACTAGGATGAAATGAATAATGGGTCCCAACTATTAGGCCATGTTAGGTACCCATTTATATAATAAAAATGCAAATCTCTCATAAAGTGGGGAAAGAGGGAAAACCTCATGTGAAAAACCCTTCCCCAAAAAGAGAGATTTAAAAGGATGTATCGATGGATGGAGTAATTAAGTCCCCCCCATTATGACATACATCTAGTATATACATAAGAGAAAAAAGAGAAGAGGAAGAGAGATAGGATAGGCTCATCGCCCCCTCCCCCCCCCCACCCGTCCCCAAGAAGAAAGCTAGCCAATGACTACTCCAATGAAGAAGCCGATCCAAGACTCCATAATGGTTTTCCTCCCCTTAGGAAGAAATAATGCCAAGGGAACATATGAGATACTTCCACTATGCATGGAAAGAATCTCATAAATAAATGATGTCCCTAAAACTTGCTCAACTAGCTAAAGAACCTGTCTCAAAGAACTATGTATCTTTGCAACTAATGAAGAACCCTATTGCAGCTACTGATCATAAGTATCGACACTCACTTCAACATATAATGATCGATCATGTAGAAAATTATCAAGAGGATTAGATGTGGCCCTCGTGAGAACTGAAGAAGGTGCATCAAGAAGAGGCAGATAAATAATATTGTCCCCCAAATCTAATACTAAAGTTGGACTTGGAACACTGGACATATGCTGTTGTGTTGGACCTATCACTATGGAAATATAAGCATGTGGACTAAATTGATGTTGTGAACTGCAACTGTTGATAGACCACACATATCTGAACCTATTGAAGAACCATCACTAGAGTCACTATTAGTCTCCACAGTGTATGATTTGTGGAGAGGAGTAGATGACAAGATGGTTGAACTTTCCTCAAAATGCACATCCTTCTCCAAAAATATCTTGTATCTCTAGATCCATGAGTCTATATGCCTTCATTCTGTCTTCATACCCAATGAATGTACAAGGCCAAGGTGTTGGTGCCTTGCAACTCCTAGAAGAAAGGTTTTCCCATGTTGGACAACTGAAGACTCAGAAATGTCTCACAACCAATTTTCTACCACACCATGCCACAAAAGGAGTCTTCCCATCTAAGGTTGGATGAGGGTACCTATTAAGTATGTGAGAGGCACTGCTAATAGCTTCAACTTCTAAAGAAGGATCAAGAGACTTGGCCTTAATAATGCAACTCACCATGGTCTTAAGAGTGCAGATCCATAGTGTTGCAACATCTGTTTGATGTAGACTAAATGGTGTTGGATTCTAAAGATCAATGCCCTCAATTTTGCAAAATTCTCTAAGTCTACGATCCACATATCTATTCTCATTGTCCACCGATAATACCTTGATGGCTTTCTTAGATTTGCATTCAACATGAGTCTTAAATGCTTGAAGCTTATGAACCATTTCATTCTTATGATGAAGGAAGTAGACCCAAGTGAACTATGAAAAGTCATCAACAAATGTGAGTATATAGCAACCTTGGTTGACTAAAGTCACTACAAAGGGACCTGTTAAAACCATGTGAACTAGTTGGAGAACAACTGGAGCCCTAGAAGGCTTGCCCTTATCATACTTCTCCTTGAGATGCATATCCATAGAACATGATGAATAGTCACTCTTAGAAAAGCTGATATTAGGTGGATCCTTGACCATGTGTGTGAAACAAAGCTGTTGAAGGAAGTGGAAGGCAAGGTGACCAAATTTCTCATTCCATAATGTGGAATGTGTAGTAGAGTGAGTCAATAAGGCTTGGCAAGGACTCTTAGGCACAAAGTGGGAGAAGGGGTATAGCCTCTTTTCATCATTGACTTTTCCCACTATAACCAATGAATCATCTTGAAGACTTCACACCATCACCAAATTAGGAAGGAACTCAACTTTGTGACCATCTCCAAGGTGAGTGATCTGGTAAACTAAGAGGAGATTGGAGCTAAGATTTGGAACATATACAACATCTCTAAATTCCCCATTGTCCATTTCCACATTTCCTTTTCCATCAACTTCCATTTTACTATCATCTCCCATGAAGATGTGTGGTACCTGTGACTTGTTCAATGAAGAAAAATCTCCTTTTGAATAACCGATGTGGTAAGAGGCACCTGAGTCAAGTATCCAATCCATAGAAGAACTTGAGTTGTCCATAAGTGCTTGTCCTTTTTCCTTTGAAGTTGAATCCTTGGAAGTACCTGGCACCTGGATCTTGTTCTTCTTGAGTAGATTCTCTAACTCATCAATTCTTTTTTCCCTATAATGTTGCCCATCATGATTTGGTTTTTTGCAATATGCACAAAAGAGTTTGTCCTTCTTTTCATTTTTTCCCTTCTTGTTTGATGAAGAACAACCTTGTTGAGAGGAGGATTGCTATGTCTCAGACTATGATTCTACTTCCACTACTTCTTGTTGTTGTTGCTATAACCTTTCCCCCATTGACTTGATTTGTTCCCATCACCAACCACCAAGGCTTTAGTCTTTGATGTTGTGAGAAGGCCTAAATCCATCAAGTGAGTTTGTTCAACAATCACCATGTTAGCAAAAGCATCAAGAATTGGCTTCTAGCAAGCACTTCCTATGGTCAGCTTATGAGTATTGAAACTCAAAACAAATGAAGCATACTTTGAAGGTAGCTTCTTTAGGATGTGATGAATTAACTTCTCATCTTTCATGAGATTTCCACAATCTTTAAGTAGTGCCTTGTATTCACTTTCTTTGGTGATGTAATTGTGAATTGTGTCAAAATTCTTCATATCTAGAAGAAGTAGATCATCCTCAACCTAAAATCCCTTCTTTTCAGCCACCTTACCATATAATGATTTAAGTTTATCTGAAGCTTCTTTGGAATCCTTACAACCATGAATGTGGAAGGGAAGATCGTGATGTATAGAATTCCTTATAGCTCCTAAAGCTTGTTCGTCTTGTTTCCTGCATTTAATTATTTCTTTAGCATCACTAGGTTTGGTAATTGTACCATCAACATACAAACTATAACCTTTTTCCATTAATCTACTCCAAGCAATATCTTTCCATGTAGAATAGTTGCGCAAAGTAAGAAGTGGAACTTTAGATGAACCCATGATGCAAAAATGTAAATAGCACACAAAAGAGACACAAAAACACAAGAGATATCCCCCTTTATTCACTAAATCAAAAGAACCCCCCAAAAAAAGATGTTGTTGGTACTTTATAAGTAATGCATGTACAATGGGCCACTTGTCAAAATAAATAAAGTGGACTTCTAATTTTTCTTGTTGTAACTACATTTTGAGGCCTAAAATTAGAACTAAGCACTATAGCTTCAAAATACAACAATTCTAAAAGAAATGAAAGCAATAAAATGTAGAAAAAGGAACTAGTTCTAAAAATTAGATTTCTATCCACACAACCCTAGAATCTGACTACAGATCTGGAAAGGAGATGAAAACATGCGCACTTTCAAAAAAATGGAACATATTTTCAAGTCTAGATGAGCCCATACAGATCATTTCAAGTTGCAAAATGTAGGATTGAATAGGTACAATCACCAAAAGACACAAATTCTAAAAAAATCCTTACACCAAAACTAGAAAAGAATACCATCACTTGAAAATTTAGGAAAGCCTGCCCAATTTCAAAAAAAATTACACCTAAATTAGAGTCTAGATGTTCAAGATACGGGCTCGCAAAGTTAGGTTGCCAAACTAAAAGCAATCTGGAGAGTGGTCTAGAGCAAAAACTACAAGTCTAAATTTGACTGTCAAATGACTATCACTATAGTTGTAAATCACCTAGGAATGATGATCAAATGATGATCAATTTTTTTCCTGTGAAATGATGACATTAGCAAAAAAATTTAGTGCCTAGGCTGATGTGGCCGGATGAATTGGCATCTATACCATATGAAATGTACACATGTCACCATGCAGCTAGTGATGTGGCAGTATATAGTTGGATGCTAACTGGGTAGATTAGTCCATGTGGCAAGTGCAGAGCCCTATGTGGCACAGATGATGTGTGGCATACTGCTGGCAACTTGCATGGAAGGTCTAATTGTTGGACAAATAAGAATTTGCCACCTATCCACGTATGTAAACTATCCACAGTCAGGGAACCTAATACACATGGCATGCTGGGGGTTTGGCTATTAAACTATCAAAATCCTTTGAGTCATCATTGGACTGTGGCTAGAACTGTAACTCAAGCTAGAAAACTTTTGATGTTGTTAGAATCTCCAACTCGACTCACCATTAACAAAAAGTTTGAAATGTACAAGCCACAAATTTTAAATTGTTCACCAGAGTTTGAATTTAAAATCCCACATGTAGTGTATGGTGGGTGTACATAGTTTTTTTAACCCATTGGCCACAAATAGTAAGTGAAACAAAGAGATGGTTGGCGGGGACTATGTGGCCTAGCCAGTGGGGGCTTATCATAGGTGGATTATGGATAGCTGGCTGTCATGAAATGGATACAATTTTCTTCTGAAATAAATTAATGTGTCTACCTAGATATATGTGGTAGGAATATTCCCTGTAACAAAGGAATATTCTCTACATAGGGCTAAGAGCTCACAACCTAGTTCTGCTAAAAAATTTCCTCTACTGAGTGCCCGAAGGGAAAAAAAAAAATTCCGACAGTAATGACAGAAACAATGCAAAGATAAAATAAAATTACAAATCTGAAATTAATTAAATTTTCAAAAAATGACCATACCCAAACTAAAAATATAGGCATCGGGGTAATGATTTGCAAAAAACATTTTCCTCATTGTCGACTTTGGCCAAAAATCACTGAATTTATAGCCAATTTTCATCGAATCAACATTTTAGATGTAATGGTGAGGTCAAATCTAGCTCTAGACACTCCCAATTTCTATGATACTCTAGAGTTAGGCTATAGTGAGGAAGCAAGATGATGGTCTCGAATGGATTTGTGAAGAGGAATTCTCAAAGAGCTCTGATACCATGCAAGAATTTTCCTCAGGGATAGATTCACCCAAGATCATAGAACTCAACACAAGCACAACTATAGACCAAAAATGGATATGATCTATTAATTAGAGTATGTCCTAACACATTGCTATGTTCAGTATGTACAAACACACTAGGAGTGCCTGTATATAAAGGCCTCTTAGGAAGCACCTATAATATCTCTAGAAACAACAAGGAGATAAGATAAGCATTCACAACTAAGCACACACATTATCCAACATTCTACATGAGTGGATAAGATTAGAAGCTTGTAGAGACCATATGCTTAATTAGTGTGCTAACTCCTCTATTGTAGGAAACATGTGCACAAAAGATGTGTGGACCCCCATGTTATCAACATGAAAAATCACAAGAGTGCACATACTCCTAGGTGACTAAAAAATAAAAAAATAAAAAAATGCATTAACCTAAGTAAACTTAAGTAAGTGTAAATAGTAAATACTTATTTACACCAACACAAAGGAATCTCACTCAGCAAACCATGTTGTAGATCAGAGAGTAGCTATTGCTTCATCCTAACATGTGGACCAATCAAATCCTTTAACAAAGAATACCTAATAGTCTTATGTAAATCTCTTTAACAAGTGCATACTTCAATGTATGTTAATAAATCCTTTAAAAAGGTGGAACTAGTAGTCCTTATTGCTCCTAGTAGCGTAGATCATCAAAAGTGATCAATGTAAGCCTTAACTGGCCAACTCTAAATTGTAGTACTAAAGCTTGTGGGTATCATCACACCCCAATTTTTCTTTCTATTTGGAAGGTTTCTGGGTTGCCAATTCTTGTGTTAAAGTGTTATGTGTGCTTTCATGTTTTCAATTTCTTATGCATGCAATTAGATCATAATTCGCATAAAGGATTTATTGGGTAAGTGAAGTTAAAAGTTTTAAGAGTTACTGGTTCACCCCTCCCCTCTCAGTAACTTATCCTTTCTTAATATTTCCAAAAAATTAATTTTGCTAGCTGGGAATAATAGATTATTTGTTTTATCATACCTAATGTAATGATATTTTTACAAGAATTTTTTATTTGCCCAACTAATTGTTGGGAATAAAGATAGAGTAACTGAGAGGGGGGGTGAATCAGTTACTCACAAAAATTAATTCACAGATCCCTTAGATGTCTTAAAGATCTAGTCACTATTGATACTCAGTAAACATAACAAAAATGTTGTAACTCAAAAAATTAAACTATTACTTATCTTCAAGAAATCATGCATGTAATTAAAAACAAAATGAACACAAGAGACACCAGATTTAACGTGGAAACCCAATATGGAAAAAACCACCAAGTAACTACCTACCAATTTTTCACTCTTATGAAGTGAGCCCTGTTAGGAGCTAACCCTATTAAAGGTTACAATACACACTATTACGTGTGACCCTATTAGAGGGTTTAATCACCCTATTAGGAGTGGCCTTGTTAGAGTTCTTTAGAACAATTCAACCGAATTTTCACCTTGTTCGAGGATTTACAAAAATGGTTGTTAAACCAACTCTATTAAGAGATTTGAAATCGCTGCTACAATTGTTAGAAAGAAACAATGAATTGACCTGAACAAGATGCAACTGAATTTGCTGACTATAGGTCTCTATTCTTCATCATTAGATCCTCCTTGATCAAATATGGCTTTGCTACTCCTCAATGATCTATGATCATCCTTCAAATTTGCATCCACAATAATCAGTCCTCATACCACATTAATTCTACTTCCACACTTAGAATTTGCAACTTGACCTCTTGTTTATACTATTCAGATTATCAAGTTGACTCATTAACATGTTAGATTTACCAATAAATGATACATCAGTCGGCTACAAATATTACTTTAAACTAATAAACATTATTTCACAAAACAATGAAATCCTTCACTGGCCAACCCTGCTTGGTAAATACTACTTCTAGAAATTTCCTGAGTTAATCAACTTGACTCGGTTAACATTGCAACATCTATAAAATCCTTCAGCTACTAAGTTTACTCGGTAAGAAATAAATTCCTTCACTATCTGTGAGAGCTCAGTAAGAACTGTTTCTGCCATATTTCCCTTTGATGACTGAGTGTGCTCGGTAAGAGCTATTTCTGCCATATTTCCATTAGATGACCAAGTGAGCTTGGTAACAACTAAATTTCCTTGATTAACCTTGAAAGCTCGATAAAAACTGTCTACTTAGTAGACATTGCAAATTTTCTTTACTAACCTTCTGAGCTTGGTAGACTTTGTCTTTTTCCTTGTTCACCAATTGAGCTCGGTAGACTCTGTTCTTTGCCTTGCTGACCATCTAAGCTCAGTAGACTTTGTTCTTTTCCTTGCTGACCATTTAAGCTTGCTAGAATCGTCTGATAACTAATATGACATTTGTGTGACATAAAAGACAACACAGAATTGAACAATTGTATCCAACAATCTCCCTCTTTGGCATTGATGGCAACACAACATGTCATAGCATAATGAAATTTGAAAAGAAGTCTTTACTGACATAATAATTCACTTTCTTCTTCAAATAGAGCAAACTCACTCTCTCATAATAATCTCTCCCTCTTACAAAAACTCTTATTATTTTTCAAATTTCAGAAAGATATGACAGTATACTCTCCCTCTTTGACATCACATCCAAAGATAACACAAATCAACTAAATAGCATTGTACCTAATGTACTTATTCATATGCAATGTCTTCAATGGTTTTCTACATCAACTTGATAGATCTTGAATTCTATTCCTATTTATGCATCACTAAAACTATATTTTAGTGAGCATCAAATAGGGGAATGACCCCTAATTTACCTCTAAGATACAAGAATACATCCTTAGGTAAAGGCTTTGTGAATATGTCATCAATTTGTTCTTTTGTATGGACATATTCCAATCTAATTTTCTTTTCTTGTACCAATTCTCTAACAAAGTGATACTTTATAGCAATGTGCTTGGTTTTTGAATGCATCATTGGAATCTTGGATATGTTGATTGCACTTGTGTTGTCACAAAACATAACAATAGGTTCTTTGATTTCTTGCTTTATACCTTCCAATAATTCATTAAACCACACAATGTTTGAGTAGTTTACTACTACTGCAACATATTCAGCCTCTGCTATGGATTGAGATGTACAATTCTACTTTTTACTTGTCCAAGAAACCAACCTTTTTCCAAGAAAGAAAGCTCCTCCACTTGTACTCTTTTTGTCATCAAAATTTCCTACCCAATCTGCATCAGTGAATACTTTTAAATCCAAATTTCCTCCAAGTTTATACCATAATCCATAGTCTTTAGTTCCTTTTAAGTATCTCATGATCCTTTTGATTTCCATCATGTGATTTTCTTTTGGTTTTGCTGAGAATCTAGCTACAATTCCTACTACAAGGGAAATGTTTGGTCTTGTGTGCACTACATATTGCAACTTTCCAATCATAGATCTATACAATGTCTAATCCACTTCCTTTGATTCATCATCCTTGGTAAGTTTCAATCCAGTACACATAGGAGTCTCAACTAGTTTGCAATCTTCCATACCAAACTTTTTCAGTATCTCCTTGATGTATTTAGATTGAGTGATGTAGATGCCATTCTTACTCTATTGAATTTGAAGACCAACAAAGAATTTAATTTCACCAAACATTGACATTTCAAATTCTTTGCAAAGACCATCATTTCCTATAAACAAAGTATCATCTACAAATATCTTTGCTAAAATAATCTTATTATCTGGTCCTTCCTTTATGTACAAACTACTATTATCATTATTTCTTTGAAAACCATTTTGAATAAGATAATTATGCAATCATTCATACCATGCTCTAGGGGCTTGTTTCAGACCATGTAATGCTTTATATAGTTTGTAGACCATGTCCTTGTTTGGATGAACAAAACCTTTAGGCTATTCAATGTAAACCTCTTCATCTAATATGCCATTAAGAAATGTTGATTTGACGTCCATCTAATAAAATTTGAATCCTTTGTATGAAACATATGAAAGTAAGGTTCTGACACCTTCCAATCTTGTAATAGTGGCAAAAGTCTCACCATAGTATACACCTTCTTCTTGAGAGTATCCTTTGCATACCAGCCTAGCTTTGTTCCTTGATACCTTACCATCTTCATTTAGTTTGTTTTTGAATACCCACTTAGTTCCAATCACATTATTATCTTTGGGCCTAGGTAAAAGAATCCTTTTTTTTCTCTATCTATTCTATCTCTTCATTCATAACTTCAATCCAAATTTCATTGTCTAATGCATCTTTGACATTTCTAGGTTCAAAATTGGCAAGTAAACAAGTGCCTTTCAACTTACTTCTTGTCATAGTTCCTTCTAATTTATCTCCAATGATCTGATCTGGTGCATGATGCTTTCTAACATACTTTGCTAACATGAGCTCCTTTCCTTTTGAATGAATTGAATTGTTATCCTTTTGTGTCTCAACTTCTAGTTCTGATTCTAGTTTCTTGGGCTCGGTAGATGCTAACTTAGTAGCTTCTATTTGCAACTTAGGTTCTTGCAGCTCAATAGGTACTGACTCGGTTTGAACTTCCTATGACTCGATTAATGAAGACTCAAGAGTTGAAGATTCCTAATGACAGATGTATTTGGCATTGTATTAGGTTCAATGTAAACAAATCTCTTGTAGTCTTCATATTCCCTTTTACTTTCTTCTTCTATTCTTTCTGCAAACTCATCAACTTTCACATGTGCACTTTCTATGACTTTGTGAGTAGATAAGTTAAGACATCTATATGCTTTACTTTTGCAAGAGTATCCCAAAAATATTCCTTCATCTCCTTTTACATCAAATTTACCTTTTCTAGATTCTTCCAAAATGTAACATTTTCTTCCAAATACTTTTAGATAACTTACATTGGGTTTGTAGCCATACCACAACTCGTAGGGGGTTTTGAATGAATCCTTTTTCAGCTATACTCAGTTCAAGGTATGAACTGCAGTGTTGATAGCTTCCTTCCAGTTTTTGATAGCAATTTTTTTCTCAATCATTAAGGTTCTTGCATAGTCCATGATAGATTTGTTCCTTCTTTTTGCTATTCCATTTTGTTCAAGAGTTCCAAGTGTTGAAACTCATCTTTTGATTCCCCTTTCAATGCAAAAGTTATTGAACTCATGTGAAATGAATTTACCACCTCTATTAGACCTTTAAAATTTCAATCTTTTGCCTATTTTCTTTTCCACTCTGGCCAAATACCATTTGAACTTTTCAAATGCTTCTAATTTCTCTCTTAGGTACATGACAATCATCATTCCTGAATAATCGTCAACAAAAATAATGAAAAATTTCTCACCAGTATAACTTTCAATGCCAATAGGTCCACACAAATATTTATGCACAATTTCTAAAACTTCTTCAATCTGATAGTTCTTGCTTTTAAAATTAGTTTTTCCCATTTTTCCAATTTGACAATTCTTGCATAGACCAACCTTAGGTTTCTTTATGTTAGGAATGCCTCTTACTTTCCTAAACTTACTTATTTTTATCAAGTTGTCAAATTTTACATGACACAACCTGCTATTCCATAACCAAGTTTCTTCAACTTGAGCAATAAAAAATGAACATTCACTAAGTTCAAGATAAAAAAAGTTACTTTTTATTTGAGTACTTGATCTAATCAGTTTTCCTTTGCCATCCATCAATTTTTCTTTTCCATGCATAAATTCCACTTTGAATCCATTATTGAGTAGCTATGCCACACTTAGTAGATTATGCTTTAGTCCTTCTACCCAATATGCATTATCACATACAAGTTCCTTGGTCAGAGAGATTCTTCCTTTTCCTTGTATGCAACAAGGTTCATTGTTACCAAATCTTACACTTCCACCATCATAGTCTTCAAAGAGTTCAAACTTAGTTTTATCACCAGTCATGTGATGAGAACAACCACTATCTATAATCCATGTATCATTTCTTCTAATATGAGAAATAAGTACCATTTCTTCATCATTATCAAACTCATCTTTCATAGCAATGTAGATAATTTCATCTTCTTCTTCATCGTCATAATCATAAGAATCTTTAGCCATGAAACATGTTTTCTTACCATTATCCTTGAAATATTTGAAGTCTTTCTTGCATTGTACTTGTGACCTTTCTTCTCATCCTTATTCTGCTTATTTGGGCACCTAGCAGCAATATGTCCAATTTTTTCACAAGAAAAATAGATTAGAGGAACCTTACCTTTGTATTTCCCTTTGCCTCTTGAATATTTTCTTGCTAGTAGAGCTTCAAGCACCTCAAGATCACTGTCCAAAATTTTTTCTAATTCTTCATCATTTTCTAATTGTGGATCCTTCATCTTATTCCCTTTTTCTTTGAGTGAAATCTTGGCTTCAAATGTTGATTCAATGCTCTTGGTAGCTGGAACATAATTATCACAGTTGTCTAGCTTGAATGCAGTCAATCTTCCAACTATGACTTCTAAATTTATCTTATGATTTGCTTCATATCTTCTTTCTTGAATTGTAGAGACTCTAATTGCATAGATAGGAAGTAGGGTTCTAAGAACTTTACTTATAACTGTCTCGTCCATGATATCTCTTCTAGATGCTTTGATTGCACTAACACATGCTTCAACTCTTTCAAGATACTTTGCAATGTTTTAATCTTCTCTCATCCTCATTTGATCAAATTGTCCTCTCAAAATTTCTTCTTTGGCTCTTCTCACATTATCATCTCCTCCATAGATCTCTTTCAGCTTGTTCCACATTTCAAAGGCAATTTTGCAATCCTTGATGTCATCAAATTCTCCATAACTCAGAGCAGATGCTATATCTATCATCATGTTGTTGTGAGTCTTCTTTTCAACAATATCATTGATAGATAATGTACTAGAAGGTTCTTCATATTTTTCATCAAGGTACTTTAGCCCTGTATCACCAATAGAAGCTAGATGAAGTCTTATCAATCCTTGCCATGTAGAGAAGTTGTCCCTATTAAGTCTTGAAATTTCCCTTTTGTAAGACATCATAATCTTTAGCTTAGATCCTTGAAATCTTTTCCTATAAGCACCAAAAGCTTTGATACCAATTGTTGGGAATAAAGATAGAGTAACTAAGAGGGGGGGGGGGTGAATCAATTATTCACAAAAATTAATCCACATATCCCTTAGATGTCTTAAAGATCTAGTTACTGTTGATACTCGGTAAACATAACAAAAATGATGTAACTCGGTAAATTAAATTGTTACTTATCTTCAACCAATCATGCATGCAATAAAACACAAAATGAACACAAGAGACACCAAATTTAACGTGGGAACCCCATATGGAAAAAACCACCAAGTAACTAGCTACCAAATTTTCACTCTTCTGAAATGAGTCCTATTAGGAGCCAACCATGTTAAAGGTTACAATACACACTATTAGGTGTGACCCTATTAGAGGATTTAATCACCCTATTAGGAGTGGCCTTGTTAGAGGTCTTTAGAACAATTCAACTAAATTGTCACCTTGTTAGAGGATTTACAAAAAAGG
Organism: Cupressus sempervirens; assembly: GCA_028749045.1. NCBI lineage: Eukaryota > Viridiplantae > Streptophyta > Pinopsida > Cupressales > Cupressaceae > Cupressus > Cupressus sempervirens. The sequence goes on from CM053785.1 coordinate 430,282,536, forward strand.
CTATTAAGCTAACTCAGTTAAGAGATTTGAAACAACTGCTACAATTGTTACAAAGCAACAATGAATTGACCTGAACAAGATGCAACTAAATTTGCTAACTACAGGTCTTTGTGTTGCATCATTTGATCCTCCTTGATCAAATATGGCTTTGCTACTTCTCAATGATCTCTGATCATCCTTCAAATTTGCTGCCACAATAATCAGTCCTTGTATCACATTTATTCCACTTCCACACTTAGAATTCGCAACTTGACCTCTTGTTTATACCATTCAGATTATCAAGTTGGCTCATTCACATGTTACATTTACCAATAAACCATACATTAGTTAGCTACAAATATTACTTTAAACAAATAAATTTTATTTCACAAAATAATGAAATCCTTCACTGGCCAACCCTACTTGGTAAATATTGCTTTCAAAAATTTCTTGAGTTAACCGACTTGATTCGGTTAACATTGCAACATCTAAAAAATCCTTTGGTTACCAAGTTTACTTGATAAGAACTAAATTCCTTCACTATCTGTGAAAGCTTGGTAAGAATTATTTCTACCATATTTCCCTTTGATGACTGAGTGAGCTCAGTAAGAACTATTTCTGCCATATTTCCCTTAGATGGCTAAGTGAGCTCAGTAACAACTAAATTTCCTTCATTAACCTTGAAAGGTCAGTAACAACTATCTACTCGGTAGACACTACAAATATTCTTTACTAACCTTCTGAGCTTGGTAGACTCTGTCTTTTGCCTTGCTTACCAACTAAGCTCAGTAGACTTTGTTCTCTACCTTGCTGACCATCTAAGCTTGGTAGACTCTATTCTTTGTCTTGCTGACCATTTGAGCTTAGTAGACTCTTTCTAATGACTGATATGACATTTGTGTCACATCAAAGACAACACACAATTGAACAATTGTATCCAACACTAATAAGAAACTATACCAATGAATCATAGTGACAAAGGCATAAAATTTGTGATTAAAGTCCTTAAGAAAAGAGTTTCAAACAATGAACCATTTGAGAGGGTACCGAAAAAAGGGGAAAAAGGAGAAGGTATTATCATGACCAAGATTGTGAAAATAAAAACTATGGACATACTAGAATGAATATAGAGAAACATAATAGAAATTCTAAGAAAGGTTCTGATCAAAGGAATGAGATTTATGGAGGTACCAAACATGATGATATTATATATGATGCAAAGATAAAATAGAAGAACATTGATATCAAAAAGAATTTTTCTAATTGTAGAATGGGTAATCATCATACCTTTTTAAAATGTCAAGATGATATAGAGCTTGGAAGGGATGAGATAATGGGAGAAAGAAGTAATTGGGCTAGAGATGTTGTGGGTGATAGGTAGAAAGCATGAGGAAGACAATAATAAGAAAGTTCTCCTAGCTAGGAACAAGTGATTGTTCATTTTATCACAACTAATCTAATGACAGTTCTATAGGAATTTCAAATCAATGGAGCTAATCAACAACTAGACCAATGAATCATAGTAAAAAAGGCATAAAATCTATGACTAAAGTCCAAGACTATTTGTACAAGCCTAAAATATCCTTAAGATATAGTTTTGTACAATTTAGTATGTACATGGTATGGGATTTATTTTCTCTTTCTGTAGACATGTTACTAAGAAGTAAAAGGGTTTATATTTTAGTTTTCCATTGACTCATAATCTAGTATGGTGGATTCTATATTAGAATTTGGTAATTACAAGATTTATTTTTTGCTATGTTTCAAAATAGATTTCTATTTGTAAATTGGCCAAAAAATATTTCCAAGCTCACCATTTTCAAAATAATTAGAAGGTTCTTTGATTAATATCAACACTATACTTCACTTGAAACTTTATTTTTACCTTAAATGCATTATGCAACAATAAATTTTGTTTGAAAAGTGTATGGGCCACTCATTTTTTGGTGGTACTATTTCTTAAGTTATTCAAAGTTAACTTCTTGTTGGTTCATGGTGGATTAGAATGTGTTTAAAAGGAAATAGTGAATTTGTTAAGGTTTTGTGTCAAACTACTTGTTACTTATAAGCTATTACTAAAAATGAAAATGCATGTGGTAGTTACGATTCTCACTCTTGTAATAATGTTGTTATTGAAGTCTTTATAAAGCCAAACTCATACTAAAAAAGAAAGAATAGTCTTGGTGAAATAAAAATCACTTTAGGAATACTAATGGTTGACCTTTGTTATACATACCTACATACATACATGTATATACACACACATAAATACATATATATAAACACATACATATATACATATATACATAGATACATACATATATCCTTTACTTGGTTTAAAGGTAATGTCATTGTGGCAGAGGCTTCTACAAGGGAATAAGCCTTGTGAGTTAACATATAATGTCTTAAAATAGTTAAGTTCTACCTGACTATGTGTAAGGTGTCTCCACATTGGAGGCATACTCTACCTACCAGGATTCCTACATACCAATGTCCATGGGATCAAGACCCTTTAACTACTAATTCTAATAAATGTGTAGTTCTAGTTTCTAATTGTTTTGATGTAGCTATATACGTATAACCACTAGTGAGCTTTACTCACCTAATACAACTCTTCGTCATCATACACCCACTCAAGAAAATTAGGTAGTTTTCTATAATTATAATATTGTAATACCTTGGTGCAACCTTTGTGTTGTAATTTATAGTTAATGTAAGGTTAACCTATATACATACTAACTCACTCCTTATATAGTTATTTTTTAAAGCTTGTGACAATAGTCAATTTGGTGAAAGCTTATTTAAAAGAACATATTCCTTTTATTAAATGTAAGGTTGATTACCTAAACATCCATATGTATATAAGCATGGTAAGTTACCTAGATTGAAATGAGATCAATCTTTAAATTACATGGAATGCCCTCATCATCTCCTACTACTCTCAAGGGAAATCCATCTTCAATTCTCACAAGGAATTCATCACACAGGTACATCAAACAATGCTCCTCATCACCTCCTGCATAAAATAAATCTAATATTACAAAATAATAGTTCAAGTGAGATAAACCCATGAAAAATGATAGAGAAAAAGAGGAATCTACTTAACAATATTTCTTTCCATTGCATTTGTGGTCATACTACTTGTTGACTAGGTTTTATTATTTTTTGTTATGCCAAAATCTCTTTGTTTATATACATACATACATATATATATACATACACACATATATACATACATACATATAAATATATAAATAAACACACACACACACACACACACCCATAGACACACACACACACACACACACACACACACACACACACACACACACACAATCTATGAACAAGAGAATGAAGATCACAAGGGCACAACATGACAACAAAATGTAGTTATCATAAGGGAATAACAAAAAAATCCTAGATGTCCATTTATCTCCACCAATGTTTAGATATCTCTACCTTCATTTGGAGCTCTCCACCCTCTTTTGTGCATAGCTCTCCACAATAAATTAAAATAAATGGGGAATGATTAATGCCATGTTTTCTCTTCTTTTTGGTTTATAATCAATTATTCATAATCCACAAGATCTCTCTCTCTCTCTCTCTCTCTCTCTCTCTCTCTCTCTCTCTCTCTCTCTCTCTCTCTCTCTCTCTCATTATATATATATATATATATATATATATATACATAGACACATAGATATACGTGTGTATGTATGTATCTATATATACACACATATATACATACATACATACATACATGAGAGAAACAATGCACATTGTAAGAGTTTACAATTGTTCCAAAAAATTAATGTTTTACAAGAAAATGGTGTTTAAATAGGTCAAAATTGCTTGACATGAGAGGTCTGCAAGTGAGGGTGTTGACCAATATTGAAAACTTGAATGTTGAAATGAAAGTTATTGATGATCAAAAACCTATGCTAGAGTTACACCACACTTTGAAGTTGATTTTGATAAGGTAGAGGTAGCTATTTAGAAGTATTATAATCAAATTTAAGGCATGAAAGAAAAAAAGAAGGAAACACTTTAGAAAGAGAAGGAGAAGGAGCATTTTTAGAAAGAGATTGCACTATAGAAACAAAAACTACAAAACATGAAGGATATTATGGGAGCCACTAGATGGTATCTTGGAATGTGTTTTACTAGGTACTATGACATTGGAAACACTAGTTAAATTGGTCTAGTTGCTCATAATCTAGGTTAATTACTTCATTATAATATGATCCAATGGTAATGTTAGTTATTATTTTGACATACATGAAAATATTATTATATATACATACATACATACATGAAAACAACAATGCACTTTCTAAGAGTTTACAATTGTTCAACAAAATTAATGTTTTACAAGAGAATGCACCTAAAGAACTGTTAGCTTAGAAGCAAGAACATGGTGTTGAAACAATACTGAAAGTGCTTGACATGAGAGCTCTAAAAGTGAGGGTGTTGACCAATCTTGAAAAAATGAATGCTGAAATGAAAGTTTTCAATGACCAAACACATATGCCAGAGTTGCAACACACTATGAAGTTGATTTTAGATAAGGTAGAGGTAGATATTAAGAAGTTTGATAATCAAAATTTAAGGCATGAGAGCCAAGGAGGAGGAGTGGCTTTAGAAAGAGACTACATGATAGAAACAACATCTAGAAAAAAATGACGATATTATGAGATCCATTAGATAGAGTCTACGAAAGTGTTATAGTAGGTATTATGAAATTGGAATCATATCTTGCAAGTGCCTTTGAGAATTTACAATCCATATATCAAATGATTATTAGAGTGTTTCTAGTATTGGCACATTCTCCCTACGATGATCCCAAGTATCAAATGGTTATAAGAGTGTTTCAAGGTTGGGAACCATTTCAAAATGCTTTGCATGGTTTATAGGTAATTTCTTTGTGGTAGAGGTTTCTGCAAGGGAATGGGCCTTATGATTATGACATTAACACAAAAGCATAACTTGCTTCTTTAACTCTTTACACTCAAATCTTCACTAAAGTTATTCTTCTAGTAGTGAGAATAGCTACTACAAATTCCTTGGAGCCAAGGGACCTTCAACCTATGCTACCTTTTTTGGAGACTTGGGAGATGTTACTACCAGCTCAAGTACTTCATAACATTTTGGATCATATAGTGATGGACAAATCAATAGTAGTAGTAGATACTTGGGATCTCACTAGGGAGACTGTGCCAATACATGCATGGTTACATCCTTGGCTTCTATTATTGGGCCAACCTATGGAGCCTTTATATCCAACCATTCATTATAAATTGGGGAATGCACTTCATGCCTATCATTCAAGTGATGCATATGGATATGCAATTTTATCACCATGGAGAAATATATTTGAAAAAAACAATGCACTTTCTAAGAGTTTACAATTGTTCAACAAAGTTAATGTTTTGCAAAAAAATGCACCTAAAGAACTATTAGCTCAGAATCAAGAACATGGTGTTGAAAGAACACAAAAAGTTCTTGACATGAGAGGTCCACGAGTGAGGGTGTTGACCAATATTTAAAAATTGAATGCTGAAATGAAAGCTATCAATGATCAAACACCTATGCTAGAGTTGCAACACACTATGGAGTTGATTTTAGATAAGGTAGAGGTAGATATTAAGAAGTTTGATAATCAAAATTTGAGGCATGAAAGCCAAGGAAGAGGAGTGGCTTTAGGAAGAGACTACACGACAGAAACAACATCAAGACAACATTGACAATATTATGGGAGCCATTGGATAGAGTCTAGGAAAGTGTTACTGTGGGTACTATGACATTGGAATCATATCTTGCAAGTGTCTTTGAGAATTTACAATCCAAATATCAAATGATTATAAGAGTGTTTCAAGTATTGACATAGTCTCCCTATGATGATTCCAAGTATCAAATGGTTATAAGAGTGTTTCAAGGTTGGGAACCACTTCAACATCCTTTGCATGGTTTATAGGTAATTTCATTATGATAGAGGTTTTTACAAAGGAATGAGCCTCGTGATTATGTCATTTACATGAAAGCATAACTTTCTTCTTCAACTCCTTACACACAAATCTTCACTAAAGTTATTCTTCTAGTAGTGAGAATAGCTACTACAAATTCTTGGGAGCCAAGGGACCTTGAACCTATGCTACCTTTTCTAGAAACATGGGAGAATTTACTACAGGATTAAGTATTTCATAACATTTTGGATCATATAGTGATGCCCAAATTAATAGTACCAATAGATACATGGGATCTTGCTAGGGAGAGCATTCCAATACATGCATGGTTACATCCTTGACTTTTGTTATTGGGCCAAAATATGGAACCTTTATATTCAACCATTCGTTATAAATTGGCAAATGCACTTCATGCCTATCATTCAAGTGATGCATCTAGATATGCAATTTTATTAACATGGAAAGTTGTATTTGATCCTACTAGATGGGAAAAATTAATTGTTCATTTTATTGTACCTAATGTGATGATAGTTCTACAAGAATTTGTAATCAACCTAGCTAATTAGCAAATAGACCTAATTTAATAGGTTATGGTTAGTTTCTTTCTGAAAATATCTTCTATGATATGGTTTTGTAATATTTCTTGTGAACTCTTGCCTTTTTCCTTGGTTTGAATTATTTTTGTGGAGAGTCTTGAGGTAAGTCACTTAGCACAGGCTGAGTGACTTTTATTATTTTATTAATTGGATTTTGGAATATGTATGTAGCTAGATCAATTTTACTAGTGTTAATATATGTAATAAGCACATTTAAAAGATTTCTAAATATACATGTTTTGAGGAAATATTTAAAAATACCAATTTAGAAGGAAAAGAAATGAACATTTACATAGCCCTTGAAGAAAATGGCAGAGCTAGGGGATGACGATGAAATTACAAAGCAAGGGTATGGCATGGCAACAAAATTGTAGAGCTAGGGCACTAGAACAAAATTATAGAGCAAGGGCATGGTATGAAAATGCAAAGATCATAAGGGTGCAAAAACCAAATCAGAAAATCAAGTGCATGACAAAACAATGTAGAGATCACAAGGGTATGACAACCAAATCATAGAACAAGGACACATCAATGAACTATAGAGATCACAAAAATGAAATCATAGAGTAAGGAAATGACAAAAAATTGCAAAGATCACCACAATGAAATGCACCAATCATAAGGTCATGGAAACATTCACAACTTTGGACCCTCATTCAGAGCTCTTAATGCTCTTTCCCATATAGCTCTCTACATTCAAAACAAATGGGGAATGATTTACATAATGTTTTTTTTTTTTTTTTTTTTGTTTATAATTATGGGGGCATCACAATTATAATGCCAACATTAGTATTATAACTATGTTTGGAGCAACTATAAAAAAAACATGAAAATCACCACAAATTACACCACTGTCACAAATTGTCATCACAATTTGACCCCAAGTGTTGCACTATGATTATAAATACTATATATAATTGTCCCCACTTGATTTCCCTCCAATTTTTTGGCACAAATTTTAGATACCTAATATAGGATTGGGTACCCAAATCAGTTTAATGGCATACTTTTACCAAAATATTCTCTATCACAACAGACCTAACAATCACAATTGTTTTGGATTTTTCACAAGGTTCAACAATGTTTTTGTAGACAAAAACTTGTTTTGGTTGCATTATTTGAAAAGGTGGGTACAAAATTTGATAAGGTGTCTAGTATTGTTCTCTGAGTGGGGAGTAGTAGTCATCAAAAGGATAAATGAAAAAAGAAGGTATCGAATAAAGACATTGCAACATATAGGGAAAGAGACAAGATAAATCACCAAAGGAAGAGACAAGGAATGTTAAATGTCAATTAAGCTAACGATGTATTGATTGAAGGTACAATTATAGAGTTATAAAATGAATACATTCAATTTGGGAATGAAAATGTACCAATTAATAATGACAATAGCATGATTGAAAATTTGGAGAATGGAAATTTACCAGATTGTAATATGAATACTAGGATTGACCATGTTAAAAATGTAAATGCATAGTAATGATACATATCTCCTAATTATAACCAAAATGAAGGTCCTTGTGAGGCCTCACACCATCACATTGTAGCATAGTGATACTTTATTATTTTGATACTCATGACTCGATATGTCAAGACACTATCAGATACATTGAACATATTATATTATTTCATGTTGTGTGATGTTTTACTTTTAGATATTTGATCTCATTATTTAATGCTTTATGAACATGTATACTGATGAAGTAAGTGAATGAATAATTAGCATTTTCAGTATGCAATTTTAATGATTAAGTATATGAGTAGAATGAGATAAACAATTGATTATTTGAAAGATGAATGTTTTTATTTATGAGATTTTTCTGATACGTTATATACATATGTGCATGTGATTTTCTTGAGCTATTGATGTGTGCAATGAGTGTGTAGGATATCTTAACCAAGAAATCTAATAGAGAAATGAAAGTGAACCCTATGTACCATTTGTGGAAACCTTGTTGTTTGTATTTTATTTGTATCATGAGATGTATGAATGTATCATTTTTTAATCAGTAAATGTTAATGTTTCATAATAGTGTTTTGATGGTGTCGCTTGACACTTGTGAATTGTATATACATTCTAGCATGATAGTTAGGGTTAACCGAGTAACCTAAAGATCTAAGTTGGACTAAGTTAGTGACCTTTTTGCTAATCATTTTTTAATCAAGATTAATTACCCCTAATCAAAATTAGTGTTTTAATTACTTTTTGAAGGTTGTTAGATAGTCCTAAAAATTCTTAGCATTTTTTAGGTCCCAAATTATCCCTAAGGCCTAAAATGATGAAATCTAAATACTTAAGGGGTATGGGTATGGGTTGGGGGCATTTTCCACCCCCCTAGCCACTTTTGTTGACTTTTATGGTCACTCAAAAACCCCATTTCTGCTTTATTGGGAAAATTGATAGTTTTCATCTTGAGTTGAATGACTTTAATGCCACCTTGAGGTTAGCCTTACATCTAGTTGAGTTAGAATCCTCTAGAACTTTTGGGCAAGTGGGGGAGTTATTTGTTTTAGAGGTAGTTGAGTTTAGGATCTTATTTAGAGGCATTTTTTAGAGGGTTTTGGGTGTTCACCCAACCTCTAGTTTTAGAGGGATTTTCAAAATTGAAGGGAAGGAGAGGAAAGAAAGCTCATCTCAAACTTTTTCATTTGCCAAAACTTAATTTTTGAAGGTAGGAATACCTAACCTCATTTTGTTCATGTTGTCTTGCATGTTTTAGTTTTCCTGCATATGTATGTATGTGTGTGTGTTATAGGTGTGTTGGGAGGGATGGGAAACTGGTTTTCTTAGATTTTTTTCCTTTGTGTTTTGTTTTGAATTCTTGAAGGGATTTTATGGATGTATTGGCATTACTCACCCTTGGATAGGGAAGAAGTGGCCATGTATGGGGGAAGGTCTTTAGTTGGACTCCAACAGTGTAGAGTCTCTTCTTAGGAAGAGAAGAGGGAGAGAGGGTAGGGTGTTATGGGCCCCTACTCATCTGCACAAACCACATATGAGTTTTGAAATGTAAGAATGGAAGTTCTTGAGTTATAGCGAAAATAGGGCATCTATTTTGGTGTTGTGTCTAACATCTCATGTTGGAAAAATCCACCTTCTCCCTAGTTCGGTTCAATGTCAAATCTATTGTGAAAACTCAGTATGGGAGTGAATGTCTGATTTTGTCTTAATTTTATGTTTGGTTGTCTCTTCGCCATCTTTCATTCTCTCTACAATCACCATGATGTATTGAAAAATTTGAAATGGATCCCTTGTTAAGGGTCAAGAAGGAAATTCAACTTGTTATGGAAGTTCAATTATGTTGAGTAGATTTCTCCTTGGGATTGAACTCCTGTGTAAAATGTATTTAAACTTATTATTGAAGTGGCAATGATGTTAGGTTTTCTTCTTGGTTCTTTCTTGGCGAAGCTGTGAATCAGATGGTCAATAAAATAATGATTGAGTAATATCATTACTTATGAGATTTTCATATTTTCATTTATATGTATGTGTATCGAAAATGGAATAAAATGATGATGTTCAATTATGGAAATTTTCAAGTGCAAATATTTAAGGAAAAAATTATGTTATGTTTGGAACTTTGATTCATTTTCATGATTATTGGGAAATAAAATCAATCTCACATTGTTGTTAAAATGAATTATCCAATTCCTTGGTTTAACTAGGTATTTAGCAAATTCTATTAGAAAGGAAAAAAAAAAGAGAAATATAACTTCCTTGTTATAAAAACACATTGCTTGGAAAAATCTATACTTCGAAAATAATTTGCAAAAAAAATCTACACTTAAGAAAAATAGACTTAGAAAAACAAAATTACCCCCTCCTAGAGCAAAATGTTCTCTGGATTTTGTATGGAGGAAAAATAAATCCATTTGTTGCAACAAAGAATATTCTATTATATTCTCTTAATTAACCTTGTTTACTTAAATTATAATCATGAAAGAAATTAATTTTAAATATATAAATTATGTATCTAACTAATATCTCCTTATCCTAGGATTATACCCACTTATCTTTTTGTCATAACTATTCCCCCCTTTCTCATCTTACCTAAACATATTTAAAACATTAAAAAAAAAAAAAAACTCATCTCCTATCTTGCTAGGCATTGGCAATAAAGTCTTGCATCATGTTACTCCCCACCCCCATAACCCCAAATCCTAACATGTTAATTGGTATGATGGGGCAGATTTGAGTTGACCAAGTGTTAATAAAGTTGGATATGGTTTCATTGTTTTTTTAACCTCTTAAACTTCAAGCTTTTACTTGGGCTGTGCATGTATTGAGAAATTCCTTGAGTTAGTGTACTATTCCCTTGGGTAGGTGTGAACATGCCTAGGGAAGCACAACTACACTTGGGTAGGGGTTAGGAAGGGTGGTTTAGGGGGGGGGGGGGGGGTTATGGTTGGGAGTTGTGTTTGTTTTGTAGGTTAGTGTTTAGGGGTGAAGGGGGTTAAAGAGGTTAGGTGGTCTAGGTTTGGGGTTAGTTTTAGGATTTGTTAATTTTTTTATTTAGTTAGTATTAGTAAGTAGATTGCAAATAATTTTTTTTTGTTAATTTAGTTAAGATTAATGTTTAGAAATTAAGTTGTTATGTAGTTAAATATTAATTAGTTAGTTTAAATTTATCAGCGATCTAATAAATTTGTTTATAGAATTAGTATGTTTTAGAATTATTTGTAGTTAGTGATTGTTAAAATTGAGATTTAGTTTTAAATTTAGTGGAGCTAGTATATTTAGTAATAAAGTTAGTATCTATTTAGCATATTTCATTAAAATGTTTGGTTTCATTAGTAATTTATTTTGAAAATTGTAATATACAATAAGAGTGTTAATATCTTAATTATCTATTTAGTTTTTATTTAACTTTGGATATATTATTTTTGTTTTATTAGAAATGTGTAATTGTAAATAGATCATAAATTCAAACAAAATTGTTATTAGAATAAAAGATTGAATAAAGTTATTTTTTGTGTGATAGAAATTATTCTAATTTAACAAGTTCATTTTTGAATGATTAGACTTATATCACTTAAATGGTTATTCGAATAAATGAATTTTATTGTTAATTGATAATTTTTCTTAAAAGATATTTTGTTGATTTATGTAATAGGATTTAAATTGATTGTAATTATGTTTTATTATTGTTCTCTAAATGTAAGATTTTAAGGGTAATTAAAAATAATAAAGTGTCAGGTCTTTTAAATTAGTTGTTTAATTTGATTAATTGATTTAACAATAAACATTTAAGTTTAGCAATCTTTTCCTACCAGATGTTTATCACCCAAGTTGTAATCATTTAGTATTGATAGGTAAACATGGTGTTGTCCTGTAATGTACCTTTTTCATAAGTAAATTAAACATATCGAGCTTGATGAATTTAATTATTACACTAAAAAAAAAAAAAATTGTGTGTTTTTGCCCTTCCATTTTGTGCATGACAATCCTAAAACACAAAAATGGTTAATTAAAAGTGATGAAATTATTATTAGTAATATGGAAGGAAAATAATCAATAAAGAACCATTTGGCTATGGCCTTCAAGACTATATATGATGTTTTTCAAAAATAAGATAGTGGTGGAGCAATGTCAACTTTTTATCCACTTATCAAATATGCAAAAGATGAGACTTATGGGTATGTGTAGGATCATGAGGTGCCAAAAACCACAATCAGAAAACTATGTAGTTCTGAAATGTCTCAAAGCATTTCAAAATCTATTCCATCTTTTCTCCCTCTGATCCTGATAGTAAATGAAAATAATTAATACCTTTATAAGTCCTACTATAATTTTTGATACCAACTCTGTATGCTCAATTTCAAAAATCTACCGAAAATGTGTTATTGGCCTATTCTTGTGTTCTTTTTACATCAAAGATGTAGCTGATGACTTTTTTTCCACCAAAATTTGATGAAATGAAATGAGTTTCTTAAGAATGTGCTTAGCTTTCCATAGATGTAAGGTTTGTCAAATTATGAGTTTAGTAAGTAGGGTAAGTGCACAAAGTTGTGGTGCCAAAAGGGGGGTATAAGTGGACACCTTTTTCTTGAAATCTACAAATTTTTAACTTCAAGAAGAATTTGATGATAGTTAAGCTCCAAATTTTCAGATATAACAAAAACAAAAGTCGTAGTCCATTGAATCTAGTTTCTAAACTACTAATTTTTTTTCAAAATGGTTTAGTTTTAGGTCCTCAAAAAAGGGGGCCACAAAAAGTGGTACTGTTTATTCAAAACAAAACACAACACAGTACAAAGTGTGGCCCCCCTAAAATTTTAACTTTTTTTTTGAAATTCTTTAATTGCTCTAGTCAAAAGTTACTTAACACTCTTTAGTTTATCCCAGATTTTTTGGGTAATTTTATAATGTGTATTTTTTTTTTATGAATTTTTTAACTAGACACATCCCAAAAACATGAAATATCTATGTGCTCCACCTAGAAATAATTGAAAACTAATCTAAAATCAAAACTTTTTTTTTTCAAAGTGTGTAGAATGGAGTCTAGTTTCTAAAAAATTAAGTTATTAAAAAATTTGATGAACGAGCTAAAATCTATAGCCCAATTAGTATGTGGTGGTTTTTGACAAAAAATGAACTTACATTCAAAATAAATTATAGATGAAAGGCTTAAAATAGTTCAAATGAAAAATAAATTATATGGTTAGATAGCTAACATAGAGACCTATGATGCTATGTAACCTAATCTTATCGATACCCAACCATGAGAACTCTTGAATGGGAGTACAGAAGAAAAAAACAATCATTTTTGTATGTTTGTTGGAAAACACGTCTCAGGCCTGTTCATCAAATCCAAACCTTTGGGTTGGATCTCCAAGGAAAAATGAAGCCTTAGGCTTGCATTTGATTAAGGTTTAAATAGCGTGTGTGCCCTATAGTTCGCACGTGCTATAGCATGCATGTGCTATTCAAACCTCAGTTCTAAATAGTGTGTACGCGCTATAGGGCGCATGCACAATTAAGATTTAAGTCGCAAAAGAGAACTAGGTGGGGGGGGGGGGGGGATAGGGGAATGGCTATGTGTGTGAATGAAAGAGATAGAGAGAAAGTAGGGGATAGGAGAGGGGAGAGAGTACAGGATGGGAGAGAGAAAGTGAGAAAGAGTAGGGGTGGCAAAGAGAGTATAGGACAAGAGAGAGAGAGTAGGGGTGGCAAAGAGAGGAAGTGTGAGAGAGAGTAGGGGTGGAAAAGAGAGAGTGTGGGATGGGGGAAAGAGCTTTAAAGTAGGGGATGGGAGAGAGAGGAAGTGTGAGAGAGAGTATAGGATGAGAGAGAGAGATTAAGAGTAGGGGATGGGGGAGAGAGAGAGTAGGCAATGGGAGACGGAGTGGGAGAGGAAGAACTTGAGAGAAAGGAGGATGGGAGTGCATGTGTGTCAAAGAGAGAGAGTATGGAATGGGAGAGGGGTAAGACAAAGTAGCTCAAGAGAGAGTAGGGGATGGAAAAGAGAGTAGGCAATGGGAGAGGGAGTGGGAGAGGGAGTGGGAGAGGGGGAGAGAGGAGGGAATAGAAATGTGTGTGTGTGTGTGTGTGTGTGTGTGTGTGTGAGAGAGAGAGAGAGAGAGAGAGAGAGAGAGAGAGAGAGAGAGAGAGAGAGAGAGAGAGAGAGAGTAGGGGATAAGAGAGAGTGTGAAAATTTAAGAGAGACTAGAGGGTAGCAAAGAGAGAGAGAGTGGAGAGGGAGAGAGTGAGAGTGAGAGTGAGAGTAGGCAGTGGGAGAGAGAGAGAAAGTGAGAGAAAAAGTAGGGGATGGGTGTGTGTGTGTGAAAGAGAGAGAGTCAAGAATGAGAGAGGGGAGAGAGAGATAGAGAGAGTAGGCAATGGTAGAGGGATGGTAGAGAGAGAGAGAGAGAGAGAGAGAGAGGGGGAGAATGGGAATGTGTATTTATTTATAAGAGAGATAGAGTAAAGGATGGGAGAGAGTGTGAGAGTTTGAGAGAAAGTAGTAGGCGATGTGAGCGAGAGTGACAGAAAGGGATGGGAGAGAGAGAGAGAGAGAGAGAGAGAGAGAGAGAGAGAGAGAGAGAGAGAGAATCTAAGAGAGATAGATAGTAGGAAGTAGGAGAGGGAGTGGGAGAAGGAGAGGGAGAGGGAGAGAAATAGGGGGGATGGGAGTGTGTGTGACACATGTAGAGAGTAGTGGGTGGGAGAGAAGAAGAAGAGTGGGGGGGTAAGAGTGTGTGTATCTATGAAAGTGAGAGCGTAGGGAATGGGAGAGAGTGTGAAAGTGTGAAAGTAGGGTGTGGCAGAGAGAGAGTACAATGATGGGGGAGAGAAAGTAGGCGGTGGGAGAGGAAAAGAGAGAGGGGGGATGGGAGTGTGTGTGTAAGAGAGATAGAGAAGGGGATGGGAGAGAGTGTGAGAGTGTGAGAGTAGGGGGTGGAAGAGAGAGAGTATGATGATGGTGGAGAGAAAGTAGGTGGTGGGAGAGGAAAAGAGAGAGGGGGGATGGGAGTGTGTGTGTGTGTAAGAGAGATAGAGCAGGGGACAGGAGAGAGTGTGAGAGTGTGAGAGTAGGGGGTGGCAGAGAGAGAGTACAACAATGGGGGAGAGAAAGTAGGCGGTGGGAGAGGGAAAGAGAGAGGGGGGATGGGCGTTGTATGTGTAAGAGAGATAGAGTAGGTGATGGGAGAGAGTGAGAGTTTCACAGAGTAGGGGATGGGAGAGGAGAGAGAGAGTAGGGGATGGGGGAGAGTGTGAGAGTGTGAGAGAGTAGGGGATGGGAGACGAGAGAGAGAGCAGGGGATGGGAGAGAGAAAGTAGATAGTGGGAGAGAGAGTGGGAGAGGCAGAGAGAGCTTGTACAAGATGGGAGAGAGAGAGAGTAGAGAGGGAGACAGAGAACTTGAGAGCGAGAGATAGTAGGTAGTAGTAGTGTGAGTGTGAGATAGAATAGGGGGTCGTAGAGAGAGTACAATGGTGGGGGAGAGAAAGTAGGCAGTGGGAGAGGGAGAGAAAGGGAATGGGAATGTGTGTAAGAGAGACAAAGTAGGGGATGGGAAAGAAGAGAGAGAGTAGGGGATGGGGAAGAGAAATTAGGTGGTAGGAGAGGGAGAGGGAGAGAGATAGGGGGGATAAGAGTGTGTGTGTGAGAGATCTAAAGAGTCAGGGATGGGAGAGGAGAGCGGGTGAGAGAGGTAGAGAGAGTAGGTGGTGGGAGAGGGAGAGTGAGAGAGAGTAAAGGATGGGAGAGAGTAGGAAGAGAGAGAGGGAGGTGATGAGAGAGAGAGTAGGGAGGATGGGGAGTGATGTGCTTTGAGATAGTGCGTACGTGCTTTATAGAGCATACACGCAATAGTGCACATGCAGTATCTCAAATCACCAAAAAATGGTCAAAACCCAACCTTGGGGCCCATTTCATCCATTTTTAACTTTTGGTCTTTTATGCTCTCTGTTATTCTGATAGAAAACACGGGTTTCAACATAGCAAACACTATTTCAACAATTTTGGAAGCTAGCAAACACCAAATTCAATCATTGGATATGTGATTTGAAGAATTTTTGAATATTCCTTTAATAGAAAAGGTTAGTGCAATCCATTTTAAATATTGTTTGTTGATATATAGATACACATTTAATTATAATTTGATATGTTATGTAATATATAGTGAATTCATTGAAAATTGTATGTTTGAATGAAATGTTATTTCAAAATAGTTAGAAATTTGACATGTCGTTTGATATATATTGTGTATTCATTCAAATAATTAGTATTTTTATATGTAATTGAATAATTTGTAATTTACACATCTTAAGTAATTCGGATGTTTGAATAATTTGACATGTAGAAATCATCATCATGCCAAGGAAGAAACCAAAGATTCGAACAAATGCAGATAGGGAGAGAGATTTGACAATTAAAAGAGATAAAATGAAATTACTACATGAACAAAGAAAATTGCAAAGCAATGATGAAGAATCAACTTTCGAAGAGGATCAAGAACCACCAGTACAAAGAAACAAGGAGGAAGAATTAGAAAGACAAAGAGAACGAATGAGATTGTTATGCTCAAGAAGACAATTGAATTGTGAAGCTACACCATCCTCCAATGTTGGAGTCCTATCGTCCACTACACCATCTTTGAATGTTGGAGTCATATCATCTACTACACCATCTTCCAATGTTGAAGTCATATGATCCTCTCATGTTGAAGAGACACTGTTTTACAGATCCGACGATATACACACTCCATCATACCATGTTGAAAGTACAACATCAACACATCAAGTACGTGATATTCCATCTTTTACATCTTATTGCCAAGGCACATCATCTTCGATTCAAGGTATGCAATACACTCAACCTTATATTGATGTTCAAAATGTTGAAATAATTGAAGAGATTAGAACACCTTCTAGAATTCATTTTAGAAAACTAAAATATTTGATTGGTATTGATACTAACATTTTGAAATCAATGCCTGACAAGATTAGCAAGCGTACTTGTCAAAAAAAAGTTAATCATATGTGGAGATTATTTTTTGAAGAATTAAATATTATAGGTCAATGCCAATTATTTGTTGAAATGATGAGAAATTTGAAATTTAGGCCTATCATGAAGATTCTTGGGCTAAGAACGATGGATGATTCAAATGAAAGAAATATTGTAAAGAATCTAATGAGTGCTTATGACAAAGTGGGTTCTAAATCATGCACCAAAGATAGTAATATCACAAGATGAGTACTCACATCGACAATAGTAAGTAGCCAAATGAAGAAAGCTTGACTCATGAGAAAGACAAGCAAAACATTAAAAATTGGTGGAGGTACCTTAAGGAGAGCCATGCTAAGGCATGAGAGATTAGAAGATCCAACAAAAAATGAGTTATGGACATTTAGTGGTAGACTACAGAAAAAGGATAAAAAAATTAGTGACGCCTTGAAATCATTGATCGAATATTTTTGGAAAAATAACACACGTGTTTATCCTAATCAAAGAGATGTTGTAAGAAGGAGGATTGGTAGCCGAAATCGTGAGCCACATGCGAAACATTTTTTGGACTCAACTCAAACACAATTTTTTGCAAACTTTATTTGTATGTATCCTCAAATTTGAATAAGTCAAAGATTTTTTGAGATGGGTAAACCTTTTTATGTGAAAATAAATCACACACGCACAACTTGTTGTTGTAGGATACATATTGAATTTTCTAACCATTTCGATGTTTTTAGGCACATATGCATAGTTTTGCATTCTCAGTTTGTTTTGCAGGATTGTGACATAAAAGAGGCACCAAGATCTTCAAGGGAATTCATATCCAACATTTTATGTGAAATAGGGGATGGCCAACAATTTTACAAGACATCATGGTTGGATGGTACATGTTTATTTTGTGGTTCTTTGCAACTTTTATCAACTTGTCAATATATGGATAGTACACATGCAATTGGAAATGAAATAGTAGATTATGGAAAATTCAAGACAGTGACATATGCTCTAAAAGATGAGAAACATGGTAAAAGATGTGATCTAGTTATTGAAAAGATTCCAATGTATGAGTTCATGAAGATTTTTCATGAAAAGATTATTTATGAGTATGAAAGGCATACCCATAGAGCTCGATGGTTGGATTTGCAATTCAAGTTGTGCAAGGATACATTTCCATTGGATACTATTATTTTGGTTGTAGATTTTGTAGAGAACTACACACTACAACCACAAAATGAGGTGCAAGCAAAGTATTATACATCTCAATAGGTTTCCATATTTGTTCACATAACATTCATGCATTCACCTACAAGTACAGAGGATGATAGGAAGATTTTGAGGGAGTACCATTTTTACATCAGTGATGATCGATCACATTCTACGAAGTTTATACATGGTTGTTTTCAACTATTTTATGGAGATTTGGCTAATAGGAGCATATCATATCATCAACACATTATTTGGTCAAGCAATTGTGCATCTCAATTCAAGAATGCACGGGTATTCTATTGGTTGAGCAGGATGCATAGGTTGTGTAGAATTCAATATATGTGGAATTTCACAGAGGTTGGTCATGGTAAGAGAGAGCACGATGGTGCAGGAACATGCATTAAAAGAGCCTTGGCTCGTGAAGAACTAAACTATAAAGATGGATTAATATTGATAGATGCAAAATCTATCATCCAATGGTGTAATGCTACAATGGGTCCAGCTAAGGAAGGTGAGTCTACAGTTTGCAGATTTTTTTGGTTGATAGATAATACTAACATTGTACCATATCAAGATTGTTGCACACTAACAGGATCTAGTGAGTTACACTCTTTTAGAAGCTCTAATGTAGGTTCATGGAGTATCCACACATGAAAAATGGCACGGTATTGTCCATTATGTGCAAAGGAAAATTGGGATGACTACGAGTGAACTAAATGGGTGGACAAATGGGATATACAGGTTTTGGACCCAATTGACACCTACCATTCCCCACAAGCACTGGAAGTGGTAGAGATGGATTCATCTATTGACTTTGACCGCTTTTTAGATCTAGTGCAACTTGGTAATATATATATATATATATATATATATATATATATATATATATATATATATATATATCTTTGTAATTTGAATATGTAACTTTATAACTTTTACCCAAGTATTTTTTGAATTAATAACCGCATTTTGTACATTTGTCACCGCAGGCCATGTTTTTGTTGTTATTGCACCTGAAGACAATGAAGAAGGGATAGATTATTATTTGTGTCATTGTGTTGAAGCTAAAAAAAAATTGGATCACTCAGTTATAGATGGTGAAGGTTTCGAGTACCATGTTGGTGCAATGGTTGTAACAAGCACATGGCTTAGACGATATCCTATGAAGAATCCTAACTTGTGGTTATTTGAGGATTGGGAAACAGAGAGGAAGATTCTTCATTATTCAAACCTTGTTGTCACATCAAATGTCCACTTGATAAAATATGGTAGAAAACCACATAATAAGATTATTTGGAAAGTTCACGAGTCAGACCATGAGGCAATACTTGAGACATTAAATTGTCGAGCAGATCCAGTTGGCTCATTAGATTGAATTAAGAGAGAGAGAAAAAGTGATCAATTGGATCCAAATACAATGTTACAACCTCTTCCCCAAGACTATCACATGACTAAGGTGGACCGTATTGTTATGATGTGTAAGTAATGAGATTTAGTTTTTATTTGTTTAGAATCTAGATACATTATTTGAATTTATATTAGATTCTTTAATAGGACCCATTTTTTTAATTTTATCTTAGATTTTTTACTGTGCTAGTTCTTCATTCGTAGGTCAGCGAGGAAGAGGGCTAATAAAGTTGACGCACAAGTGATAAAGGGTGAGATGCCAAAATCATCTGTGAAATGGTATTATCAATTCACATCCTCAATAGTTATTAGTGTTCTTTGTTCAAGTACCATTGTATGCTAATCATCTTATGCCTGGAATTGTAGAGGTTAAATTATGTCAATACTAATTTTTTTAGCATCAATTGGTCACGCTAAGTATAGTAGTTGTATCATGAATCCTTCTGAACCAATATGACTAAGATTCTCAGAAGAAGACTAAACCATATCATCTGTCTACTCGCTCTTTATATAAGAGTTTGTCAAACAATGAGAATGAAACATTAATTATTACTCCCCCCTCAATGTAAAATTCTCATTGATTTCATTTTGTAAAGTTTTAAGTCACTATAAACCTCTATATCATTATATTCTTCTTATCATCAAATTACGCAACAATGATAATATGAACGATGACTTCTTCACATGAACCTGACAATTATAAATGCTACACCTTAATAAATGTTTGGGCTTGGTCTTTACCATTCAAGCTTCTAATACAATACATTAGCTTCATTTGTATTTGGAAGTATTTATTATGTTTGTTCCAAAAGTCATTCTTCATTTGCCAATATGAAAATGTGACTATCATGAAAGGCATAGTCTTATAATTTGTAATTTGTATAATGGTATAAAAGCGTGGCTGTGGGTTTGAATCCATACAACCTATGATGAGTGAATAGTGTCATGCAAAACACCCTTCATTTCTTTTTCTATTTCAAACACATTCAACCATAATTACCACCATTACCACTACCAAGGGATGATGTCTTGTAGGCTTACAGGTAAAATTCTGATTGGTAGTGATCTCCTTAACAAGGTCATCACCAACATTGGTGATCTTGCTACGAGGCAGACTAGTATCAATGTCCAATGCAATACTCTCCTTCTAGTTGAGAAGCATATTTGACCCCTTCTCCTAATTGCTTTACTCCCAAAATTTTCCATTTCCCTCATGACCCTCCTTCTCATGCATTTATTCTATTTATTCTTATACCTCCTCCTCCACTTGGCCATTTTGTAACACCATCTGGATGGAACTCTAGCCTTCCTCAAAACCATTATACATAACCTCTCCTTCTTCAAGATATTCTATAAAAAGTTCCTCAACCCTTGAACCTTTCAAAACCCCAATCTCAATGGAAGGCTTCTAGACCAAAGGAACTAGTAGATCCGGTTCTTTAAGAGAAAGAGACAACAAATCCAATTTCCTAGTGACTAGATGGAAAATTGGGGAAATCATTTCAATTAGTTGTGAATCGAAAGGAATTTTAAGTAAACTATATCAATATAATAAGTATCTTAGTAATTATATCAATATAATTTAATTAATAAGAAAATTAATTTATTACTCTAACATATAGTACATTATTTTGCACACAAAGGTGCTGAATTTGATGCTTAATAGATTTAAATACATGTGTAATAAATAATAAGTGTTGTAGCTTTGGGATCAACACTATAAAATGAAAGATGTCATACTACATTCACAGAGGTACCAAAATATTTTATTTGATATGGAGACAAAAGAAAATATTTTATCCATAGCTTACAAAGTTTAGCACCTTTGTGTTGGTTGAATTCTTTGTTGAAATTTTTGACTATGGCTACATGAATGGTTTGAACGTATGATTTTATCACATGTTCTAGATTTTTTTGCATGTGAATGGTTTTATGCCACTTTAATTTTATGCCTATAAAACACTATATACAATGATGCTTCTTGTTAGCTTCAATAAGACCCTATCTTGCCCAGCATGCTAAAACCTCAATAATGATGTTTTCTTTGTTCATAGTTTGAATACCCATGTTTTTAGAGTTTGATTCTATTATTTCAATTTTATTAATAGCCCCATGATATATTTTTAAATATTCCACATGTTTGGTTTTATATTCAATCAATCAACATATTTTCCTTTTAATTCTTCCACATTTGGCATATCCATCTAACAATGAACTTATGATACTCCCATCAAGAAGTGCATGATTACATGGTTTTATGGTGGATATCCCTCTCATTTTTAAATTCCAATTTTATTCATCTACATGAGTAAGGGAGATCAATTCCATTTATTTTAATTGTATTTAAAGGTCATTAATGTTTTTTCAAACAATGTGATTAAATAAATATTATTTAGCATCTACCTCTATCATCAAGGTTGATTCATTCCTCCAAAATTGAAAGCCAAACTTAACATAGAAAAGTAAAGCAAGCCTCAACTATATTCTCATTAAACACTGTGAATTCAAATATCTTTGACGGGGCATATCTTGGAGCTCGTGTGAGATATGGATGAGGTTCTAGTTGTTATAGGACCGTGTTGCAGAGACCTACAATAACCTTGCTCACTTTTTGGAGATCGCATTCCATTTTCATTCTACAATGCCATCTCAGGTGATGCTGAAACTTGCAGTGTTGGCTAGTACAAAGTTGCCAACTACCAAATCTCTCTCATCTTTCGTCGTGGGATCAAACTGTTTTCTCCATTAGCTCTGGGTGGCCAGGTAAACCCTATCACCAACCTCATCTTATCCCCTTTAGTGCTCGAACATTCTCAAGCATGCTGAACTAGAATGTCCCTAAGGGTCACTAAATGCCATAAGGCTGAAATCTTTGATGGGGCATATCTTGAAGCTCATGTGAGATATGGATGAGATTCCAATTCCTACAGGACCATGTTGTAGAGACCTACAATAACCTCTCTCACTTTTTTGAGATCACATTCTATTTTCATTCTACAATGCCATCTCGGGTGATGCTGAAACTTGCAGTGTGTGATGGAAGGATCTTAATTATATTTTTGGAAAGTGTATCTAGCATGTCATTTTTGGAAAGAAAAATCATGGAACTTGGTAAATGTTTCATAAGTTATTGAAATGTGTTACTACCAGATTATGTAAAATTAGGATTATATTTTAATTAAACTCACTTCTAAATCTTGTCTTCCACTTGGACCCATTCCTCTTTTGGAAATCCCTGATATTGCTAATTGTTATTAATTTGAGTAGAGACAAGATGAACTAGATTAATATAGTGACCTATAGATTGAAGGAGGATGGTTAAGAAATGGTCTACCAGAGATCAGCCAAGGATAAGGATAGCATAGTAAGAAAATGATTATTTATCTGGTGGATATAAATATTTTATATAACAAACCATTTATATGCATAGTAAAAGAACTTAATATAGATTTGAGACATAATGATCACATACAGTCTGATCATCTTCACAAGTATGCAAATTTTTTCTCACTATTTCATGCGGGTTTATTGAACTTTCTTTATGAGGTCATTTACAGATGGGATGTTCAAAGGTTGAGTTCCTATGGGCTATCAATACTTTGACTATGGTGACATATGATGAGGTTGTCGCATTAATTGGTCACATTCCTAATATTGACACACAACTGAATTGGGACCAACTATTCCTCACAGGTTTTCACCAGCAAACATATTTTAATGGAGATGCTCTATACATGTGATGCTCATAGTCATCTATCTTTTAAGAAAATCATCACTACTTACATGTGATGCTCTATACGGCCTATTGTGTGGTGACCATTCCAAATATAAATTGCTCACCATTTCATATGAAACTAAACTATCATTTCTTCCCATATTATTGGTTTTTCTTCCCCTTCCTCTATTTGCATTTCCTCTACCACCTTCTTGTCTCTCTTTCTTCCTATTGACCATATCTTATACACTTATAGCCAATTGGAAACTATCTCTAAGCGTCTGAGGAAAAATCAAGATAATCCCATTTTGCAAGTTTTATATGAGCCCATTAAGATACCTTGCAACATTTTCATCATTATGCTCTAATCCACCTCTTATGCTCAACTTGTGAAATTCCTCTATGTAGGTCATCAAACCCATCTCCTTTTCTTTCAAGTTATTCCTTATCCTCTATTTTCCATTACCCTACTCCTCCATGTCAATGTTGTCCCTCTTAGCTATTTTGTGTATAGCTTTACCTTATTTAACTTCACTTATATCTCCATAATTATAATAGTTCTCTTGGGAATCTATCAACCGCAAAACCTCTTCACTATCTATCTTGCCATGATAGATATGGAAATCAGTTTTTGTCTTTCTTCTACCACATTGAAATATCTTCAACAACCTTATCATCCTTCTTTCTTCACGATCTAAGTACCCTCCATCCTCTCCATGAGGATTCTCAAGTGCTTAAGCATCACTTTCTTGTTCTTCATGCACATCCCTCATAGGAATCCTTTCCAAAGCTTCCAAGATTTCTGAGATGGTTGCATTTTACTTGCTTACTTGTCTCACTTCTCTTTACCTTATTGCATCTTAGTCTCTTTGTTTCCTCAACTCTCTGTCCATTAGTTTAGTAGCTTATATCAGCTCTTTATCTCCTTCTATATATTTTTTTTGGAGGCATCTTCTCAATATAACAATCTACAACACAAGTAACTAATTTTGCACCCCTCAATAGATCTACTAGATTTGATACCAA
Source organism: Cupressus sempervirens (assembly GCA_028749045.1). NCBI lineage: Eukaryota > Viridiplantae > Streptophyta > Pinopsida > Cupressales > Cupressaceae > Cupressus > Cupressus sempervirens. Next base: position 430,306,878 of record CM053785.1, read on the forward strand.
TGATTTGAGGAGTCAAACTAGATCCACAAGAAGTAATAAATATTCAGCAAATGACTTGTTTCAAGAATAGATTCAAACCATTAAACTAAATACCTACCCTTCTCCACAAGGGTCCCTCCAAATGTTCAAATTGGGTTACCAAACCACATTCCGAAAAATATCCTTCTTATGAGGATCATTCAATCCTCTAATATTCTATGATATGATATTCCTTTATAACTTTTTTTACAACTCTCCCAGATGGTGAACTGTCTCCCATTTACTATATCAACTTTACTTGCCAATTCTCTTATTTCTTTATTATTCTTCCTATCCAAACAATAATTCTTACCTTCCACATTAGGTTTGTACTTTCTCTTAGTAACCATGTTAAAAAAGGGCTAGTAGTCGACAACTTCTTCTTCCTACTATTGACTTCTACCCATTGGCTTTGAGCTTTGTTGGTGCAGGAGCACCTAGGAAATATGCCAAGTTTCCTAAATAATTTTTGGCTTGTAGTGGTCTTGGCCAGACCAAATGAATAAGGGCTATGTGATAAAGCCCCAAGTGTGTGATTTTTGTTCGTAAATAGGTTTTTTTTGTGTTTGATTTCCCAAGTTGCTTCTCTGTTGGCAAAATTGCTTAAATTACTTGTTAGAGCCTAGAATGGTCAAACATTGACCAAGACCCGAGGAGGATGGGAAAGATAGAAAAAATGTTAAAAGTTGTAATTACATGTAAATAGGTTCATTTAACCATGTTTGAGGTAATGGAGCCATTAAATGCACAATAGTGCAAAAGTTGCACTTGGCAACTTTGCAAGTTTGCAAAGTTGCTTGACAACATTAACAAAAAGTGCTAAAACTTTATAAGGGCTTCAAGAATCAGTTGGAAACCTATGAGATCTATTGATTCATGTGGATAAGAGGTATTTAAGAGCAATCCAAGTCAGTTTGAGGTTTGGCACATGCTTTTGTACGAATTCTGGCATTGGAATGAAGAGAAAACTAAGCATTTTGATGACAATTTTATGATTTCACCCTTCATCCACACCTTTAATGGATTGATAGGGTTGATGTTTTCATGTGGTTTGATAGTGTATGGAATGTAGATGCTTTGGTAAAGATTAAGAGTTTTTTTTATCAGTTTCTTCACTAGTTTAAAAATCTTTTTAAAGTTGTCAGTTCGCTGGTCTGTACAAAGCAATCAGCAAAAAAAAACCTCTATAACTTGAATTCCAATGGTGGAACAATGATGACCTTTTGGAATCAAGGAATATATTGTATAAAAAATGTAAATATGTATTTTGGTCTTGTTTTTTAGAGGTTTTTTTTTTTTTTTTTTTCCCAAGAGGCCCTAAAAGAGTTTGCATACTCGGCTAGGCAATGAAATTAGCAAATAAGTGTTTGAAAGGAGCATAGAAATCTAGACCTAGGTGAGTTTGCATACTGTCCTTTCTAGCCCCTTTACCCTAGGGCTTTCTAGAAATCTTACTTTGCAACATCTCTAGAATCCCAAAATGGTTCAAACACCTTCACTTTAGTTATATTAGATGACTTCCAATGTAAAATTAAACTCTTGTTTAGAGAAAACACTAAATCCACCTTTGGAGCAATCAATTTTGACTATCCAAACTTGTCTCCCACATGTGGGAATGAGGTTTTAAACTCATTTAGACTCTCAAAACCAAATGAAACCTCCCTTTGGATCCTTTACATGACTTGATTAAGCCCATTTTGGCTTATATTGCACTTTTAGTGCCTTTTACATCTTTTAGAGGCTTCGATAGCCTTATTACATTATTTAATACCTTTATAGGTCTTTTCTATCCACCCCTAACCTAGGATCAATCTTGATGTAGAGGATAGGGTGATGGACCCAAGTAACAACCCAAAATGAGCAAATTTGTAACAATGTGCCAAGTGACCCTTCTAGTTCCTGATGGGAAAATCCTACAAACAGTCAACTCTAATATGTTTTTATTCTTTAATAGTTTTTTTCTACCCTATCTAGCATGTTCCCATCAACACATTTCAGTTTCCATACCCTCCAAGCCAAAATGGATAATTCACTCAAATGTTGTCAATGCAAAAATTGCAAAGTTGCATTAGCAAGTTTTGCAACAATTTAGGAACTTTTAGGAAATAACCATAAAACTATCTATATTCCTATATTCCTTTGAGGTTTTACTATTGCCGAACCTTTTCTAAGTCATAGAATTGGAATCAAGTGAAAAATGTAAAAATTGCACTTTTTGTTCAAAGTTGCATTGTTGAAAGTTGTAAAAGTTGCTCAAATTTGCAACTTAGTGAAAAAAAGGTCATGGGATTGAACTATCTACTCCATTAGCTCCAGGTGGCTAGGTAAACCCTATCCTCAATCTCATCTTTTCTACTTCAGCGCTTGAACATTCTCGGGCACACCAAACAAGAATGTCTCCAAGGGTCACTAAATGCTAGAGGGCTACGATCATTGACATGGCATATCTTGGAGCTTGTGTGAGGTATGGATGTGATTCTAGTTCCTAAAAGACCATGTTATAGAGACCTAAAATAACCTCTCTCACTTTTTGGAGATCACATTCCATTTTCATTTTGCAACACCATCTCGGGTGGTGCTGAAACTTGCAGTGTTGGCTAGTACAAAGTTGCCAACTACCAAATCTCTCTCACCTTTCATCGTGGGATTGAACTATCTACTTCATTAGCTTTGGGTGGAAAGGTAAACCCTATCCTAAACCTCATCCTACCCCCTTTAGTGCTCAAACATTCTTGGGCATGCCGAACCAAAATGTCCCCAAGGGTCACTAAATCCCATAGGGCTATGATCTTTGATGGGGCCTATCTCGGAGCTCGTGTGAGGTATGGATGCGATTCTAGTTCCTATAGAACCATGTTTTAGAGACCTACAATAACCTATCTCACTTTTTGGAGATCACATTCCATTTTCATTTTACAATGCCATCTCGGGTGATGTTGAAACTTGCATTATTGGCTAGTACAAAGTTGCCAACTGCCAAATCTCTCACCTTTCGTCATGGGATCGAACTTTCTACTGTGTTAGCTCTGAGTTGCTAGGCAAAACCTATCCTCAACCTTGTCCTACCCCCTTTAGTGCTCAAACATTCTCAGGCACACCGAACCAAAATGTCCCCAAGGGTCACTAAATCCCATAGGGCTGCGATCTTTGACGGGGCATATCTCGAAGCTCGTGTGAGGTATGGATGCAATTCTAGTTCCTACAGGACCATGTTGTAGAGACCTACAATAAACTCTCTCACTTTTTGGAGATCACATTCCATCTTCATTTTACAATGCCATCTCGAGTCATGCTGAAACTTGCAGTGTTGGCTAGTACAAAGTTGCCAACTGCCAAATCTCTCTCACCTTTTGTCATGGGATCGAACTGTCTACTCCATTAGCTCTGAATGGCTAGGTAAATCCTATCCTCAACCTTGTCATACCCCATTTAGTGCTCAAACATTCTCAGGCACGTCGAACCAAAATGTCCCCAAGGGTCACTAAATCCCATAGGGCTATGATCTTTGACACGGCATATCTTGGAGCTCGTGCAAGGTATGGATACGATTCTAGTTCTTACAAGACCATGTTGTAGAGACCTAAAATAAAATCTCTCACTTTTTGGAGATCACATTCCATTTTCATTTTACAATGCCATCTTGGGTGATTCTGAAATTTGCATTGTTGGCTAGTACAAAGTTGCCAACTACCAAATCTCTCTCACCCTTCATCGTGGGATCGAACTGTCTACTCTGTTAGCTTTGGGTGGCTAGGTAAACCCTATCCTCAACCTCATCCTACCTCCTTTAGTGCTTGAACATTCTTGGGCACGCCAAACAAAAATGTCCCCAAGGGTGACTAAATCCCATAGGGCTGGGATCTTTGACGTGGCATATCTCAGAGCTTGTGCAAGGTAAAGATGTGATTCTAGTTCCTATAGGACCATGTTGTAGAGACCTACAATAAACTCTCTCAATTTTTGGAAATCACATTCCATTTTCATTTTACAACACCATCTCAGGTGATGTTGAAACTTGCAGTGTTGTCTAGTACAAAGTTGCCAACTACCAAATCTCTCTCACCTTTTGTCGTGGGATCAAACTATCTACTCTATTAGCTCTAGGTGGTGGGGTAAATCCTATCCTCAACCTCATCCTACCCCCTTCAACACTCAAACATTCTCAGGCACGCCGAACCAAAATGTCCCAAAGGGTCACTAAATCCCATAGGGCTGCGGTCTTTGACGAGGCATATCTCAAAGCTTGTGTGAGGTATGGATGTGATTCTAGTTCCTACAGGACCATGTTGTAGATACCTACAATAACCTCTCTCACTTTTTGGAGATCACATTCAATTTTCATTTTACAATGCCATCTCAGGTGATGCTGAAACTTGCAGTGTTGGCTAGTACAAAGTTGCCAACTGCCAAATCTCTCTCACCTTTTTTCGTGGGATCAAACTATCTACTTCATTAGCTTTGGGTGGCTAGGTAAACCCTATCCTCAACCTCGTCCTATCCCCTTCAGTGCTCGAACATTCTCGGGCATGCCGAACCAAAATGTCCCCAAGGGTTACTAAATCCCATAGGGCTGCGATCTTTGACGGGGTATATCTTGGAGCTTGTGCAAGGTATGGATGCAATTCTAGTTCCTACAGGACCATGTTGTAGTGAAATACAATAAACTCTCTCATTTTTTGGAGATCATATTCCATTTTCATTTTACAATGCCATCTCGGGTGATGCTAAAACTTACAGTGTTGGCTAGTACAAAGTTGCCAACTTCCAAATATCTCTCACCTTTCATCATGGGATTGAACTATCTACTTTGTTAGCTCTAGGTAGCTGGGTAAACCCTATCTAAGCTTCATGTGAAGCTGATACATTCTAGATTCCTTGACAAAAGGAGCAGAAAAAATTGGTTGAGTAGTGACAAGAAATCCAAGTGCCTAAACCACATATGCTTAAACTTAAAAAATGGTTTACTACCACTGGGACTCCCCTTAGATTCAATACATAGAGAAATGGAAAAATGATCTGAAGCAACCAAAGTGAGGATTTGTGAATTAATATTAATATTTGAAAGGAATCAATCATGAGAAATAAGAAACCTATGAAGTCTCTATTAATTTGCTTAAATTCTTGTCCCTTATTGGTCCATGTAAATGCCCCTTTAGAAGGAGAGATATCAATGAGGGTGTTATTATTCACAAAATTAGGAAATTTATCATTTTATGAAGAGGGGGAATATACCTTCAATTTTCTCATTCCGAGATAGAATGCCATTGAAATCCCCAGGCACAATAAATTTATCATCTTGAATGTTGGAAATAGCCTAAGAATAGGAATCCAAAAGTTTTGTCTTATCATCACATGTAGAATTAGGGCCATATATATTGAGCACTGTGAATGACATACCAAAATTAGTAACAACTACTTGCCACTAGTTAGGAAAAGATTGAATATATAGCAGTGCAAGATTTATGGTTCCAAAGAATACATGAACCACCCGAAGCACCTGCAACATGAACATGAAATGAGTTCCACTTAGTCAACTTTGCAATTATAGAAGAATATGATTATTGAGACAATTTTTTTTTTGAAGCAAAATTACATCAGCACCACCCACATCAAGTTAGATTAGAGAGCACATCTTTTGTCTGACACTTCACAAAAGGTCCCTCATTCTTCTAAGGAGTTCCTTTTGCACTCCTTTTCCTTTTGCTATCTATCAATTTTTTTTCTAGAGTAGCTTGAATACCGAGGTCAATTTTCTCCTTAATCTTTTAAGCATTAGGTTTTCTTTGTTGTCTCTTACAAGTAGACACTTGAATTGAATCAGGCATGGGAGTTTGATGTGGAGAATAGCTTTGCAAAGGATCAAAATTCTTCCTAGAGTCCTTATTCAAAAATATGACTTACTAATAGGTAGCTTATGCACAACCAAGTCAAAATTAGTTAAATCCTTATATAAATTATCAACTATTATAGGAATGTAATGAATAAAAGGAAATGATATTTGGGTTACATGGATTAGTAACTATCACTATTCCCTTAAATAATAATGAACATTTTTGTATACACATAGCCAAAACTAAACAAAATTGTTGTTTCAAATGTTGTTATAGGGACACTAGCTAAATAACCTAATATTTGAACAACAAAAAGTGGGTAAAGTAAGACAAACCTTTAATTAATGAGAAAAATAAGAAATCTAAGGAGGAGATGGCTTTAGTGCAACCAATTACATCACCAAGTACAAGATCAATCACATTACAAGACAAGAGAAAGATGAAAAAGAGTAGAAGAGATAAGGTAATATTAGATGAAGCTATCATACTTTCAATCTATGATCATAAAAAATTGGATTATGATACTATGATAAATTATGGAGAATTGTGAAGGGGAAAAATGCAAAAGAGAAAGATAGGAAGTGAAGTACAAACAAGTATTATAAGATGTGAATAACATCTTATTACAAATTAGGTAAATGCACCTGATGTTGATGTTAATGTAAATTTGATACAATTAGAAGAGAAAAGAATAGAGAAGAAGATTATGGAGAAACTAAATGAGCCCATTACTACTCAACAAGTTGAACTTGGTGGTATTACAACCGAGCTAGAAAATATTCTTAAGGAGATAATCCACCTATTCCAATAGTTATGTGATGTACTACATTTGACACAATATATTTTAAAGAAAGTTGAAAAATATTGATGAGGATTTAAAGAATAGTGTTTTTAAGTTAATTGAGGTACCTTAGTTAATCCAGGTTGATTTAAGTAAAGACATGGACAAGATGAGAAGACAAAGTCTTGAATTTCAAGCAGTCCTGATACCTTACTTGGAACTCATACAAAAGAATGTTAATAAGGTTAGATAACTTATTCTTACTCCTAAAATGTCTATTATTTAACATGTGATTGAACTTTGAATGGAGATACATCCACAACACTTGGCATTGGATGGCCACCTGGTAAATATTAAGTCTATCTCTCTAATATTTGTAGACCACTATTTTGTTGGATAGAGTAATTTCAAACTATTTATTTCTTTAATGGAGTTCCTAATAAATCTCAAAGTTCTCATTTAGGTGACCAATTGCTAGGAGGTCCACGAATATTTCCTAATAAAGTCTATTGCCAATCAATATTGTATCACAAATTCAAACTAATTAGGTATTGAATTAAACTTGATAAATAAATAATAGAGAAGGAAAACTTTAAACATGAACAAGATCTTAAATCATATGACGATGTCATATTGCAAATGCTTAACTTATGCTTAAATAATGATAAAGTTTATTGTTAATCAATATTCTATCAAATTTTTGAATAGATTAGGTATTGAATTTAATTTCATACATGCACATATCTAATTTAATGTCATACACAAACATATTTAATTTAATGGCATACATGAACAAACATATCATATCATATGTCGTATATGAACAAACATATCATATATTAACCAATAATGTCATAAGTCAAATAATGTCATACATCGAATAAATGTCATACATCAAATATAGAATGTCATATACATCAAATGTGTATCGAATATGTCCACTGATGCCTGTATATATACATGTCTAGATCAACTACATCTTTTCCTTCCCATGAGGGGAAGGAAACAAGTCTCTCAACGTCCTTTTCCGTCGTATGGAGGGAGATAGTGGAGATGATGGGGCCCTCCTGACATGCTCACTCGACCTCTTGTTGAAGCTCTTCTCCAGCTCCAATTGATACAAAGAAAGTAGATATGAATCAATATTTATTATACTTTGAAATCAAATATATGTACACACAAAATCAATTATTTTCTTACCGCCAAAAAATAGTCACTCTGTAAGTTCACCTCAAATGCTCGTGGATGGTCAGGCGTGACAAGACCCTACAACAATTCAATAAATATAATCACTTATAAATACACATATCACCAACAAAAATATTGTACCCAAGTAAATATCACCAAAGTCATCTTATACCTACCAATTCCAACCCAAGTTTTGATTGTGGGTTCAAGATATTTAGAGCGTGTGAAATTTGATCTAACAACTTATTTATGGGTTTAGAGAGAAAATACATGTCATAAATGGTAAGATAAGGTCCAATAAATGAAAGGAATTATTTGATTGAAGTTGAAATAGAGAAGAAAACTTATAGATAAGGGTAACCTTGAGTTTTTAAAGAAAATAAATCAATATAGGACTTAAATAATAATTTGAAGGTCCAATGAGTGTTTAAAGGAGAGTGTGAAATCAATGTAGGAACCCATAATGTATATTAAAATGGGGCTAAAAATAATACCAAATAAGTGTTCTTACTTTTTCAAATGATACATGTAGTCCCCACTTTATTGGAAGCATGTGTCCACCTCATGCACACAATAAAGTAGAAGAAAAAAAGAAAAAGAGGTAAAGATTTTGGGAAAACTACAAGGAGATTAAATATCACCAAGTTGAAGGAAAAAAGCTCCCAAACCAAGAATATTAACTATTACATTCATTTGCAAGGATACATAAAAGAACAACAAAATTGTAAAGCTTAATAAGATTCCAAGTCAACTAGTTGAAGAGATCTCACTCAAGAAAATGTCTCAATCTCAAGCATTGTGTTGTAAAAGCTATAGCAAAAGCTCAAGTGGTCACTTGAGAAAAGAAAGAGCAAAAATAAAAGATAAGAAAATACTCAATGACTTATCCCACTAGCATAGCTAGAAGAGAATGAAAAGAAGAGAGAAGGGCCATGAATCCAAAAGTCTAGTAAGTTATCTTATCCAAGTTTATTTTGTATCAGAGGAGGAAGAGGATGAGAATGAAAGAATGTAGAATTTTTTTATGCTAGTTCTATTCATCCCAAAGAAATAGCAAAGAAGAGTTGATGGTGTTGATTCCAAAAACTATAGTTTCTTTGAATCATAAGGATATGCCTAGTTCTATTATCAAGTTCAACATTTGACTTTGGCCTATGAATAATATTAATTTAAAACACAAATTCTCCTACACTTATGACTCTACTAGACCAAGGTGAGTATATCTAATCACCAATTATATCAATAAACTTTACTATTATTTGTAGAAAACGTATAACTTCCATCTTGTAGGTCCTACTCCTAGTTGCAATCAACTTGTAATACAACTAATCTTCTATTCCTATCTTTAATTTTAATTTCATTATCTCCTACTCTTAGTCCTCATACCTTTATTTGATTTTCCTACTTCTTCTCTACTTCAATATGTGCTCCTAGTTCTTCTTTATCTAATTCTTTCACTACCACTTCTACCTTCACTCCTAGTTTTTGAATTAAAAGTAGCCAAAACTAGGGGGCTGACCCTTTAACAAAAAAATAACCTACTATTAGCAGATAACCATTAAACAAAACTACCCCTTACCACTTAGTAAAACAAAAACAAGGTTTTGATCCATAATTAAAAGAGTATCAGTAGGCCTAACATACATACTGCTTGTGTAAAAACCATAAAAGATATAGTAATATATAAAAAAAGGTTAACATTAGAAATTTTGAGATTAACTATTATAAAAAAAAACAAAAATGAAGAAAATTCTTTCATACCTCCGTCAGTGGCTATGAGCTAGCCACAGCTGCGGCCACTCCACTATCAACAGACTATTGCAGATGAGGAGTTGTGTCCGACATCATGAGCTACATGTCATACAATACACGTTACATCTAACATGAAATATAAAATAAGTATAATAAAATGAATTAAATTAACATGAAACAACTGTACTTGTGTCAAGCTTGTATGATGTATATGCTTCAAGTCTATGGTAAAGGTTGAGGGTCCTGTGGAGAACTGATGCACATGCATAATTTTTTTTTGTCAATCCTTAATATGATTACATAATAAATATATGTATTAATAAAAATGATTGAATCGATACATACATCAGGACTCGTGGAAGGGACAAAAAAAGGGCCTGGAGGATCATTGCTAGGCCCAGCAACACTCTGACCCTGAATTTTTAACAATGTCAATAGATGCTAATTAATTAATCATTCACTATACATATGAAATGTGATCAAATTAGTAAATTATAATTGTAATTTACCTGTGTGTCAATGCCAAATGTGTCATTCAGGAACTGATCGGTGACAAGCCCATCATCTACACCATCTCCAGCATGAGTGCCAAATGTGCATAGGGATCCACATGAAGTGCACATGTGGCCACGACGCACAGAAGGCTCCCCCTCAAGTAATGGGCTTGTGGAATGGATGAGGGTCTATGTCAAAGCATTAATGGTCCCTAGAGTGCTAGCCTCTACATTTTCCTTCACAAATGAAGGAATAGTCACATGCTCACACTGTGGCTTGACCATAGGTGCCCTAACTACATTAGGGTCACGACATGCTCCCGGCCTCTCAAATGATGATCCCCCACCTCTACCCTGGGAGTCTAATATATCAAAATAATTGGGGATCTCCCCAAGGACAAACCCACAATATAATTTCTTCAAAAAATACATGGGGACCTCGTGATTGTTGCAAGGAGGGGCATCAAAAACCATCCACCATCTATCCCAAAAATTATTTCTAATAGCATTGTGTATGCACCAATAGATGGGGAATCATTTAGTACCCTCTCTAACAGTATTTTTCTCACCAAGTTTTCTAAATAATGTACATATACTACCTTTTGCTATTTCTTTTTTTTTAACATCTTCATATGACAATTTATTTGCATAAAATCTTTTTTGTTCATCCTTCTTAACCCACCAAATATCTAACTGACCACTAACTAAGGCTATTTGGGTGTTAATGGATTCGAGGGATGATGCCAATTGAGCCTTCATTGGATTGGTTTTTCTAGATTCTTTCAACTAAGCAATGAGTCTTTCTAATTCAATTTTTCCTCTCACTATTACATTTATTATATTTTCTTGTGTGCTTGGTGGAGGTCTTACAATTGGTTCGGGTTGTGGAATTTGTTGTTCTTCTTGAGGAGGGTTTTGGTTTTGAGGTTCTTGAGGGTTTTGATGTTCTTGTGAATTTTTAGGTTGATTATGAACATTTCCTGATAAAAAATCAATTGAAATCAAAATAAATAAACAAATCTAAATGAAATTTGTAAAAACCCTACAAAAGAATATAAAATACTTGCAAAACAATATGAAAAAATATCAAACAATGAAAAGTTAGGTTTATATCACTTACGGCGTCATCGTGGGTGTGCTTGTGGTCTTGGATTTTGTTGACAAGGAGGCATTTTGGCAAATGGTGGTGAAAATGTTAAGTCTTCAACTCGTGTATGCGCTGCTCGTTGTAGGAGTAGAAGAAAATACTGATGAAAATGATGGGTTGTGGGTCTGTAGCCCATCATATATACTTTTTATTTTTTAAATAGCACGCACGCGCTATAGCGCGTACGTGCTATTTAAAATAGGAAAAAAAAAACTACTTGTCACCTTTTTGGCACCACAACTTGGTGCATATGCCCAGTAATTATTACCTATTTTATAATGGAGTTACATATGAAGTGTTGATTGACACACTACTTGAAAAAAATTATAACTTTCAAATGGTACAATATTTTTTAAATCCAAAAGATGCATCACATTCTATGTTTCTTCTGCCATAAGTCAAAAAAAGAAAAAATTACAAAGTTTTGAATTAGCGAAGGTGGTCAGATATGAGAGTTTTTTTTTCCAAAAATACTAAATAGAAAATTAATAATTATTTATTAATTTAGAATAAAACTACACAAAAATATGTGTCACATCCTGGCATAAGTCTACTTATTATATCTAGAATATTATTAAAAAAATTTATCATTTCATTTTGTTTAAGATGGTCAAACATTCATCTATTTCTTATTATTGTCTTGAAATTTTTGTGCTATTGCATTAAATTTCAAAATTTTGACCAATCAAATTTTATTTTCTTAAGATAAGTTCTAGTATTTTAGAAACTAAATTCAATTTCCTAGAGATTCTTTTGCCTCAACTTTTTGATATAAAGTTTATAAGAAGTAGAAAAATTTCAATCAAGTTGACATAACCCTAATTTTTTGATTTTATATTGCCACTTAAGAACATAGTTTGGTTGACCATGATCCTACACATAACCTTATGCTTTATAAATTGAAGACTTGTGTTGATAAAAAAATTGAAATAAATGTCATTATTGTGAAGAATCTTTTCAGTTCTCTCAATAGCACTGGGAAAAATAATAGTGAGATGGATAAGAGAGCTACTTGAAGGGTTATTACAACATCTTTGGTAAGTTATCATTTGAGAAAGGGTACATATATGAGACAAACTTGTATTTACTTGGACCAAAATCATACTGCTTTGAGAAGAACACTTTCTAGACAAGAAATAATTGACAATCCTCTTCTAAATGATACATGGTCTTTTGGTGGGAGACTTCTACATTTTGATAAGGAGCTAACTGATGATGTGAATAAAGAAATTACATAATTTTGGCACTCTAGCTCAAGAGCCTCACTAAATGCTAAAGATGTGTAAAAGTTAAGAATTGGCATTAGAGGCCACACGCCACATTGTAAACATTATTTGGAGGTAAGTCACACTATATTTTTCAAGCAATTTAGAGAGAGTCATCCACAATTGCATGTATCAAAAAGGGCTTTTGAATCCTTGAAGCCATTTTATTATGTGCCACTTAATATTTGAAATACATGCTATTGCAAATATCATGTGAAGTTTTCTATTCACTGTGAACTATTATGCTCCATCTGTTTTACTTTGCATAGTACTAAAATGTTGGAGAATTGTGGTGCTAGTGGGATTCCAAAATCATCAAGAGACTTGCTAGATAAATTTTAATGGTATCTTAGAGTTTATGGTTGTTTCTTTTATAGAAATTCTTTCTTAGATGAGAAGTTTTTAGAATGTGGTTGCTTATCCAAGTTTGACACATGTTTTCATGAGGGGTGCGAACAAGATGTTGTGAGGATAATAATAAAAAAATAGTATATGAAATGGTGAAATACATGTTGAAGAATGGGGTTGAGGGCTCTAGATGTGAATTGGTTCGAAAATAAATTAGCGTGGGTAATTTTATTTCAAATTTCAAGACAAATATTTTATACAAGTATGCAAGGCATGGTCAAAGGTCTCAGTTGTTGGATCAGAAATTAAGAATGTGTAAGGAGATATTTCCCATTGGCACTATTATATCAGTTGTTGACTTTGTAGAGAACTACACATTCTAACCCCAAAATGAGACATTATCTTAGTATCACAACTCCTTTTAGATTTATATTTTTGCCCACATAACATATAGGCATACCCCTAATAGTGTGTAAGATGATTAAAGGATAAAAGTAAAAAGTTGTGTCACCTTTCCAGCTCACTTATTAGAATGGCTAGATTTGAGTATCTCTATCTACAAATCATTTTTTTTTCAAACATTTAATTGAGATAAATTCACTCTAGCTAAGTTATGTATGGTCTCACACTTTTCCAATTTGAAATTTCTATTAAATGCATGTTTTTATACTAGTTTGTATCCAATAACTAAAGAAATAAATTTATTTTAGAAAAGTGACATTTCAATAACTGTTTCTATTTTTAATATATTTTTTAATAAAATATAAACATCATTTTATAAATCTTAGAGCCAAGAATATTCTCCTATAAAGTTTAGTGTTTTAGTTAGATATAGTATATTGTAATTAAAAAATTGTACAAGCATGTACTTTAACACTTGAAAAGATGTCAATTGGGTAAAAGCATAGATATGTGTCACCATTTATGATACCAAAACCTATTTTTGTCAAATCTCATTTCTCTATAAAAACTCAATTTTTTTCAAAAACTAAAAATACCCTTTTATAGATCTCAGATTCAATATCATCATTATATATATTATTGAGTGTTTTTATTAGTTATAATATGTTATAATCTCAAAATATTATAAGTTGATATTTTAACATTTCAGAAGATGCTCCCTCAAAAAAGGAAAAAATAAAAGTAAATCATATTAAAAAAACTAAAAAATTATATTTATCTCTAGAGGAGAGAATCCTCTTCACGAATATGTAATTTTTTTTCAAGAAGGTATAGATTTGATAGGGAAGTTTTGACAGGAGGAAAAAACTGTTGGATTTTGATAAGGTCAAACTTGAGTACTTATAACAAAGAAAATATACATCAAAAATAATTATTTCCTTTTTTGTTCACTAGCTATACATGTCATCTATAAGATATTTTCAAATCAAAACAAAAAAGGATGATTTAAATATACTTGTTTCATGGGAAGTACACCCTATATTTTTTACAGTTAAAAAAGGGACTTCAAAATAAAACAAAATGAATAAATTCTCACTCAAAAAAATTATAAAAGTTATAGGCATAAAATTCATCCAATTTTGCACATTTAATCAGTTTACATCATCTTCATATTTTAAACACAAATACCTTTTTTTTTGTCATTAATATTGAACTATCACATTCTGATATCAAATTTCTTTATAAAAGGTTACACAGGTTTGTGTTTTTACCCAATTTTGAGAAAGAAAGAAATATTAAATTATATTATTTTAAAATATATATATATATATATATATATATATATATATATATATATATATATATATATATATATATATATATATATATATATATATATATATATATATATATATATATATATATATGATGTTCTAGAGGAGGGAATGCTCTTCAAGAATGTATAATTTTCTCCTGGTTATAATAGGTTTCTTTTGAAAAATGTTGTGGGAGATGAAAACTATCAATTCCAAGTAAGTTGAAATTTGAATTATTATAAAAGAGAAAATATAGACCTAAAGCCAATTTATATTTTTTATTGTTCTAGCAATATATGTTATCTATAACATAGTTTGAGATAAAATTGAAATAAATATATTTTCATATAGTTTTGTGGTGGGAACTAGACCCCTAATTTTTAACATTTTTTAAGTGGCTCAAAAATTATCTAAAAATTAGGAAAATATATCAATTCTTATACAAAATAATTATTATCATAAAATTCATCCATTTCTACACATTTCACTAGTTTACTTCATTTTAAAATTCAAAATAATAATACCAATTTTGTGTCATTGAAGGTGAACTAATATACTTTTGTTAGCCATTTCTTTTACAAAAGGGTGACACAGTTTTATGCTTTTACCCCGAAATATTATTAGACAATACCATTTTTACATTAGTGATGATAGATGTCACTCTCACAAGTTTTTGCAACATTATTTTGAAAATTATTTTTGTTTTTGGAAGAAGCATGACATTGCTATGGATAGACAGATCATTTGGTTAGATAATTGTTTAGGTCAATTCAAGAATGCTCACATACTTTTTATTGTGTAGGATGTACGTAGAGAAGGGGGTACCTCATATTTGGAGTTATTTTGAGTGTGACCATGGGAAAGGGGAACATGATGGAGCAAGGGCATGCGTCAAGAGAGATCTAGTTAAGGAGAAATTAAAGATTTTAGGAGAAGAGCTTCTTGATTCTTGTAGCATTGTGGATTGGTGTAGCTCAACATTATCATAGGGGGATGCTCTTTACTCAGTAGAACATATATTATTTTAGTTGATTGAGAAGGGGTCCATAGGTGATAGATCAAATTGTGCTACTATTAAAGATTCATCAAATATGCATTCATTCTAGAGCTTTGATTATAATACATGGACCATTTGAACATGACATAACTAGCTTTCTTTTGTTCTAGTTTTTTCAGTGTGATTGGGATCATTGTGAGTTGAGTGAGTGGGTGTAGGCATGGGATCCACATTATCTCATTACATTGTCTATCATAACCTCTAACATAAATGATGACATGGAATGTTTACTTGAGCATAAAAATCAGTTAGGTCTTCTTTAGCTAGGACATGTCTTTTCATTGATTGCACCATAGGAGAATGATGAGAAATTAGATTACTGGTTAGCACATTGAGTAAGAGGTAAGTAAAATCTTGCACAACTTATTATAGATGATAATGGATTCACATATCTTATTGGTTCATTTGTTGTTGCTAGAACATGGATATAGACATACATGATTAGAAGGAATGGAATTCCTACATTCAAAGGCTATTAGAAGCACACAAAAAATCTCATATATTCACATCTTATTATAGTAGAAAATTGGAAATTGTTAAAGCATCAAGGAAGAATAGAAGTAAAAGAGCTTTTGACAATTAGTAATATTGATCATGAAGCCCTATTGGAGACCCCAAAGAAGAGAGAGGACCCATCATGAGCACTCAACTAGGTATATTTAATTCTTATGTTCTTTTTTTCATAATCATTTGATGAACCAATGATTATATTTTTTAAATTCAATTATTTGATTATTATGTAGTCATAATATTGGTATATTTCATGATATTAGAATGTAGGTACGTGATGAAGAGTAGATGTGCATGAAGATAAAAACCAAATAAGGAGTGAAGTGAAGAAAAATCTATTCTATTTTTAACACTATGATTTTGACATTATGATTTTTGACATTACAAATTTTGGGAGTTGTGTATTGATGTAATAATGATGGAAGACTTGAGATATTGTATATATAAACTTTTTGATTTAATGTAATAAACAAGAATGTTTTTACTTAAAGTAATTAATGTGGAGGCAGCTAAAAATTAAAGTATTTACTTAAGACTAATACAAAACTTACATTGTTCACAATGCCAAAAACTTGAGGGAGCTAAAAAATGATGGTTTTACTTAATATTAACCATAGTTAAAACCTTGTTTTGACCATGGAGAGCCTACAAAAATCTTGACCACCCTATACTAAAGAGTCTCTAAGATGATCTAAGTGCATTTGAAGATTGATCTTCCAAGGATCATAACTCAGAGATCATGATGGATATTGATAAAACTTAAAATGCTACTAGATGGTGATGTTAATATCTAAGATAACCGATCTCATTTTGGACAAATGAAATTCCATTTGAATTTGGCATAATGATCTCATTTGATGCCAAAACTTGTAGTGTGCCTCATTTCATTGGTGCATCAATGCATAACTTTGTAATTGTTTATTGTGGCATTAAATTTTCAGTCATATTAGCTCTGAATGGGCAGTTTAACCCTAGTGAAACCCTTGTTTTGATCAAAGAGATCATACAATGTTTGTGGCCACCCTGTACTGAAGAGTCTATAAGATGCTATAAGTGGGTTTGGAGATTGATCTTTTAAGGGTTGTACTCAAACCTCGTGAGGGCTATTGAAAAATTAGAAAATTCTATAAGATGACAATGTTGAGGTCTACAATAACCTATCAAATTTTAGAGATGTGACATTTTTTTTTGGATTTGGTAGAACAATCTTGCCCAATGCCAAAACTTATGGTGTTCCTCAATTCATTAGTACATCATTGCATAACTTTGAAACTAATAATCATAGAATTACATTGTCCATGTCATTAGCTCTAGATGGGATGGTGAACTCTAGTGAGATCCTTATTCTGACCATGAAGAGCTTATGATGTTCACGGCCATCTTGTATTGAAGAGTCTCTAAGATGATCTATGTGTTTTTTGAGATTGATCTTCTGAGAGCCATAACTTGACATTCATAAAGGTTATTGATGAAAAATTGAATTCTATAGCATGATGATCTCAAGGTCTACAATAACCTATCTCATTTCAAAGAGATGACATTTTTTTTGGATTTGGTACAACAATCTCAACTAATGCCAAAACTTGCAATGTGCCTTAGGTCATTGGTGCATCACTACACAACTTTGAAACTGTTGATCATAACATTGAATTGTCAGTGCCATTAGCTCTAAATGGGTGGCTGAACCTTGGTGACACCTATGTTCCCATCATAGAGAGCCTATGATATTCATGGCCACCCCATCATGAAGAGTCTCTAAGATGCTCTAAGTACATTTAGATATTGATCTATTGAGGGTCATAGCTTAGAGCTCGTGAGGAATATTTGTAAAACATTGAATGATATAGGATGCAAATTTTGAGGTCTATAATAACCTATCTCATTTCAAAGAGATCATATTCCATTTGGATTTGAAACAACAATCTCGCCTAATGCCAAAACTTGTAGTATGCCTCAATTCATTGGTGCATCACTACGTAACTTTGAAACTACTGATTGTGCTCTATATAGATAGGTGAACTCTAGTGACACCCTTCTTCTAACCACAAAGATCCCACAATGTTGGTGACCACCCCATACCAAAGAGTCTCTAAGATGATCTAAGTGTGTTTAGAGATCAAGCTTTTGAGGGTCATAACTCTAAACTCATGAGGCCTATTGGTGAAATGTTAAATGCTACAAGATGGTGATGTCAATTTCTACAATAACCTCTCTCATTTTGAAGAGATCACATTACATTTGGATTTGGCACAATGATCTCACTCGATGAAAAAACTTGTAGTGAGCCTTAGTTCATTAGTGCATCACTCTAAAACTTTGAAACCACTAATTATGGCATCAAATTATCAGTGCCATAAGTTCTAGATGGGTAGGTGAAGCCTAGTGATGCCATTTTTCTAACCACAAAGAACTTATGATATTTGCAACCACCTCGTATCGAAGAGTCCCTAAAATGGTCTAAGTGCATTTCAAGATCAATATTTTGAGTGTCATAGCTTAGAGATCCTGATAGCTATTAGTGAAATGTCAAATGCTATAGGATGGTGATGTTGATTTCTATAATAGCCTCTCTCATTTCAGAGAGATCCATTCTATTTGAATTTTACATAATGATCTTGCCTAATGCCAAAACTTGTAATGTTTCTCAATTCATTAGTGCATCACTGTGTAACTCTGAAACAAATAATTGTGGCATCAAATTTTTAGCTCCATTAGCTCTAAATGGTTGGGCTAGCCCTATTGATACCCTTATTTTAACCATGGAGAGCCTACAGAGTTTGTGGCCAACCTATATCAAAGAGTCTCTAAGATTCTTTAACGGCATTTGGAGATAAATCTTTTGAGGGTCATAAGTCAAAGCTCATGAGGGCTATCAATGCAATGAAATATGCTAAATAATATTGATGTTGAGGTCTAAAAAAATCTCTTTCATTTTTGAGAGATCATATTCCATTAGGATTTGGCACATCAATCATGCATGATGGTAAAACTTGGAGTCTGGAGCTTAGCTCAATGGTGCATGACTATGTAAATTTGAAACCACTAATCGTGGCATGAAATGCTCAGTTCCATTAGCTACAAATGGGTATGTAAGCCCTAGTGACACCCTCTTTTTCTCTACAAAGAGCCTATGATGTTCACAACCACCTAGTATTGAAGAGTCTCTAAGATGCTCTAAGAGAGTTTGGAGATCAATCTTCTGAGGGTCGTAACTCAAAGCTCATGAGGAATTTCAATGAAATTTTTAATGTTAAATGATATTTATGTTGAGGTCTACAATAATCTCTCTCATTTTGGAAATATCATATTCCATTTTGATTTGGCATAATGATCTTGCTTGATGCCAAAGATTACATTATACATCACTTCATTGGTGCATCATTGCCTTACTTTCAAACCATTGATAATTGCATCAAATCATCAATGTTTTTATCTCTAGATAAATTGGTAAAACCTATGGAAATCCCTATATTGACCACAAAGCCCCTATACTATTTGCAACAACTACATAGTGAAGCATCTCATAAGACCAAAGATGGGCTCCTATGACCAAATTGGCCATGGATTTGGAAAATTGTAGACATCTTAAGTGACTCTAGGCACCATTTCAAATTAAACATATATGATATAATTTCAAATTAAAAATTTCATTAAAATTTGATTATAAAGTTTGATAAAATGTTCTTCACAAACTAGTACATTTGAATTGAATATAACAAATATGATCACAATGAATGGTATTCTATAAACATGAACAATACACATGATCCATGATAAATTGAACAATACAATACTAAATTTAAATGTATATCCTTGTACACATTAATGAAAAAAGTATATATCAAAATACATAGATAGATATACAAATTGTGGCTGATCATGGCATCAAAATGTTTATAATATCAAAATTTATATATACAATGTGGCATATACCATCTCAAAATGTCTCATGATGCATCCTACAAAAAACATACTATCCTATGTTATTGGTGGATCATCAAAATGTAGTCTCTTTATTGAACTATCTAGATAAGATGCCTCTTACATAAACAAAAAATGAAAACCCAAAGTTAGAAATATGGATTTATAGGATTATATGTATCTAACATTGAATTACTAAAATGCACAGTGATCCTTTTTTTAATGAATATTTGTAGGTTTAAAATTTCATCATAAATACCTCTCTTGTCGACCTCCTGCAGTAGTCAAGTGTCCTCTCATATGTCCTCAACAATGCTCAAACCTTTTGGACTGTGGGATTTATATGTCCAAGTATGGTTGTCATATGGATTGACAACTTAAACTCTAACATTATAATTGATAGAGTACTAAATTTATAGCATATGGTCAATAATTAAAATTGAAACTTACCTCTATCAACTATTCCTTTGGATATAATGGTTGCTTGAGAAAATGTACAAAACTACAAATTCTAGCATCTTGCACACTAGGTGCTTCCTATAAGATATAAAAGCCTACTTGTTAGTATCATGGAAATCAGTTTTGAAATTTTTAATGAAAATATAGAAAAGAAAAAATAAATTATAGTTATACATATGATGGGGCTTTCACTTTGAATGGAAATTCCAGAGGGTTTGCGATGCCAAATCTACCTAGACTCATCACCAATAGCCATGACCTATATGATAAATAATGTAATAAAATATTATTATCACAAAAATTTTACAAGAATGCATCAATATTTAATCACTTGAAAAACACCTAACTATCTTTCCTTTGTCAATGGGTTGTACCTCAACCCCCACTAATAGGTGATACCTGAAAGAGAAAAAAAGATTAGAAACCATATATGTTCCAATATAAAATACAAAACAATGAGAACACAACATAATGTACCATAGATGTCTCAATGCCAAATGAAATAGCCAAGAGTATGGCATCATCAACCTATTTGAGCTCCTCTTTAGTCATCAACTAAACATGAATGAAGATCACATACACTTATAAGTTAGTATGGGTTAAAATTATTCTATTATAAAGATTAACTTTAAATTAACTATATCATAATAAAAAATATATATGTACTGACATAGAAGGATCCCATGGCTTTACATGCCCCTTCTCTCATGTCAGCGTGTGTAGTCTCCATAGGCTCATCTTTTGTATTTTCATCTTTAAATAAAAATTTGATACTCATAATGATCACTAGTGGGACCCACATTAATTTTCTTACATATTATGCAAGTATGGGGTACACACATATGTGACGAGCTTGCCAATGATGAACTCACAGTAGCATCATCAAAATGGGAAGGGAATAGTGACCTATTCTAGGATATCAATAGGCTACTTAATCTACAAATGGATCTAATATTCTAAAAGAAAGCATCTGTAATAATATCAAGATGCTGCACTAGAGATGGGGGCAAACATTAGTAGGGGGGAAGTACTAGCTTTCTTCTACTAGGAAAAGGATCTATCCTAAGGAGCTCTTCCTCCTACACCCATGTTGGACCTCATGCTCCAGTAGTTCACCTTGAGGCCCAAAATTTAGCATACAATTTTCTAATGGAATAAAATGAGACCTCTAAATTTTTGTGTGGAGGTTTGTCAAAAACCATCCACCAGCAATCCTAAAAGTTCATATGCATAGGCTCTTTTGTGCACCATTTAGTTGATAATATGGTATTTTTATGTCCTACTTTTTAACTAGTTTTTGGGTTCAAAATAATGTTAACTATATCATCTTTACTTATGTTTAGGGCCGCAATATCACCATAACCCAAAACATCATCAAATATGGCATACATTTTCTTATGCCAATGAAGAAAATATTTTATTCATCAGTAATTGTCTCAATATTATGCACTATGGTGTTTGCCATGGATAACATGGGGGCCAATGTAGGTATATTGTTATATGTGGCTTGAAAATCCCTCATTTTGACAACATTTTCTTGTATCAATCTTCAATTCAAAAAGGATTTTGAGGGAGTAGTGGAGCATTCAGTTGAGAGTTTTGGGGGGGGGTACTAGATCATTTGGTGGAAGGGTTTGAGGAACTTTATTTCATGGCTTAGTGTTATAAACATCATTTAGTTCATCTATGCTTATTAAATTATAAAAAATGCAACAATTACTATTTGGATTAATAGGTTTAAACTAAAATATTAAAATCAATCATTTCTATTTAAAAAAACTTAATTTTAAATATAATTCAATGAAAAAGTAAAAAAATAAAATGTATACATATAATTTCCTAAATCTTGTACCCAATTTCAAATCTATACCCAAAATAGGGGCCAAAAACATCACAAACAAACCAAAGACAATGAAAAAAGTAAGAAAATATGTTTAAGTCTTTGTTTTAAATTTGTGGTCATAGGTTTTGGGTACCCAATATGGATTGATCACCTTTTTTCTTTGGTATTAGGATGGGTGGAAAAAAGTTTGAGATGATTTTGAAATGCTTTTAGAAATTTTAAAACTCAACCTTTTTCACATCACCACATTTTTGCACACCATGATCTTGCACATACCCCATAACCAATTTTACCTATCAATTGACTTCACATGAAACCTGAATGACTATAAAAATATTTTAAAACTGAGCCAAAAAATTGGGATGTGACAGCCTCTGCCTTGTGTTTGATCAACCTTGATGAACTTTTTAGTTTTAATGACCTCTATAAATGGCATTCAAAATAAGGCCAAAATTTGGGATGTAACCTACCCTCCCACTTGTGTTTCATCATCCTCAATGAACTCTACAATTTAAATAGTAAGAGGATTTTTGAAATACAAGATTTATACATATAGCATCATAAAACTATTTCATTTCAATTTTGAATTAAAATCTAAGCCATGATAAAAATCAAGGTCTATTAATTCCTTATGTCCATGCTTTCAGAAAAATGCTTACATGATATCATAAAATCAAACTAAAACACACACTGACGTATGTTTACCTTATCGTACCTATGCCCATATTAACATCACTTTAAATAAATCATGTTTTAAGGATATTCTATTCCATATTCCCATCATACTCACACCAAAAATCACAATATTTTTACTTTAATTCTCTTACTAATATCTAATGTAAGATAATTTTAGTGTTCGATAATCAAGAGTAAGATAATCACTCAAGAATTGTAATTCCTCAACTAACATCTTCTAGTTCATAACTTGATCACATAAATCAAACCACTCATACATACTGTCTACTATATAGGACCCATTAAATGAAGGGATCATCCATGTATGCTCACATATCACCTAAAATGGTTAGTGTATCGATGTTTCCATTTACATAACATGTGCCTTCATGCCCATCTTATCACATTAGTATTTCATTTTTAATAATAAAAAAATTCATGATTGGATTTTATTTCATCACCAAGACAATATAAGCCTTACAAGTTATTGGATACAAAAGTATATCTTAATACTCAATTACCATATAAAATCAATACTACATGTTGGAATACTTTAGAATAATTATGTTGGTCGGGGTGGGGGTGTGGATAAGTTATCCAAGGTCCAAATGTTTAGATAAAACTTTTCAACACTTAACAAAATCATATCCATATATCCTTATCAAGCATCATGCATGAATTTAATAATTCCATAACTTAGTAGGCTATTGTCATAGGTCAAAATAGATTTATAGAAATGTTAACATTAAACACCACAAAATCAATCATAGATTTTGACACAAGGATTTTACATGGAAACTCAATTTGGTAAAAATCATCAGTAACATGATACCAATTTTCACTCTTCTGAAGTGATGCCCTATGAAAGGTTAACCCTATTAAAGGTTACAATACAAACTATTAAATGTGACCTAGTTAAAGGATTTCAATCACACTGTTAGGAGTGATCCATGTTAGAGGACTTTAGAACATTCCATTAGAATGTCACCTAGTTTAAGGATTTAAAAATGACTATTAGGCCAACCTTAATCCAAAGGGTTTATCCAAACTGATACAATTGTTAGAAAGTAACAATAGGGCTTGATCTAATAACAAATCACAACTTACTTTTAGATTATAGATCTTTAGTTCACTAGTCCTCTATTCTTCTTAGCATTCATACTCTTCATCTCTAACATCTTGTTCACCATTAAAGAATTCATCCCCTTAAGCCTTCTTTCTCAGTATGCCAATTGTAGGCTCTTATGTTTAACCACCATATGAAGCAAGATCCTATACTCCTCATCTTCTTTAGGTTCTTGCACATTAAAATAGTTGCTTCTGGCATTGTCTCCCCTCATAAAGAGAATTTAGGTCTTTTTCAATTCCATCACAACCATCCATTTTATGGTTATTTTAGATTCATTTAACCTCCCTCTTTCCATTTTGTTCACTCTAGAAACTTCTTCTACAATCCTCTTTGAATTCTCCTCAAAATGTTTTATCCTGAATTCTATGCCACCATCTCATCATAATTATCTTCCACACACTATAAACTATTTAAGAAATCAACCATGTCAGCTCAAATTTAGTGAATCTTCAATCAAATTCTTATTGTTGTCACTCAGCAATAACTTACTTCTAGTGATCGACACACACTTGGTTACTCAACATCCACTAGAATTTACTCGGCATGTATTATCATTTTACTATCACTCGACACATGCTAAATTTACTTGGCATTCATTATTTTTTCACTTTGCTTGCCAGTAATGATTTTCTACTTGGCTTCAACTAACATCACTCAACTCCTACTGAACACTTAGTGCAGCTTAGCAAATACACTTTTTTTTTCCTTATTCTTCTATACTTAGCTAGTAAACCAATCTATTTCAGCCTTAAGTAGATAAACAATACATAATTTCATTCATGGCTTACTTGGTGTTAGTGCTCCTTTTATACACCATACAACTCAACCTTTCTCTAGGTATGCTTGTTATCCTATCTTTTCAAATCCTCTTCATCAATCAAAAAAATGATAGTATTTAGACCAAAAGACACTTGTCTTTCTAGCAAGTAGAAGGTTTGACATCATTGACAAAATAATGGTTGCTTCAAATTCCACACATCAAAAAATATCTTTACAAAAATCCCCCTCTTTGGAATTGATGGAAAAACAATACCAACAACAATACCAAAAAGAAAACTAGTATCTTGTATTGAAATATTCCTCTATTAGTATGTATCCATCCTCTATATAGGGTAATGCAATTGATGCAGTAATGGATAGTAGAAGCCTCCAAATAGTGAGAAATGGAAAGTTTCCAATCCCTCAACACCCAAGGTGAAGGGTCCAAGTGCTAAATACCTATCACAAGTATATAAAATGGGTTAAAGAAGGTTATCACAACCCTACAGCGCAAGGTAGCCTAATCACTAGGCTTACCAAGTTCCTAAGCACCAAGAAATAAGAATGCACTAAGAGATCTCTTCAACAAAAGAGGGATCAAACTGCATAAAGTGGATCATAAGACTAGAGGTGGCCTACAATCACTGTTCTAGCCTATTTAGGTCTTATTAAAATGGTTTCAATGGTTCTTTTAATAAAAAGCAACCCATAACATCAAAATTCTTGACAACCCATGAATTTTGCTTATAGCCCTTCCTAGAATGAGATTTGAAGATAAGCTTGAATTTTCCCAAAAGAGTTGATGTTTTCATTAGGGATTTTGATACCCTTTTTTCTTTTACAAAATATTCCAAAACACCTAAAGATGAAAGTGCATGGAAGTTTCTACTATTGCAATATTAAACGTGGCTGATAGGCCTAATTAAGGATACAAATGCACTATAAGTGAATTTTTTCCTATGAAAAAACACAAAATAAGTGTGGAGACATGTAAGGAAATATAGGAAAACCTAAAATCTAAGTTTCAAAGATTTTAAGAATCCCCAACCAACTTCTAGGTTAACTGTCCTAGTTTGGTGATTGTTGTACACATAGAAATGCACACCTAATGCATAGTGGAAAATCTAGCCCTTCGCATTTCCTTATTTATAACTTGAAAAATATAAAATTAAATTGGTAAAGCTAGTATTCCACAAAGTGGCTTCAATTTCCCATGGTGGAATGTGCCTAAACAATGAGGCCCTATTTGAATCCTTCTTTTTAGCTTTAATTCTAGGCACTGGGAGTAAAAATTGGATATGTCCCAGACTAGATCTAATCAAAGCATGAGACCAAATAAAAATGGAATAAGAGTCAAGGCTTCAAATTTTGGAATCACTAACACATGCTCCCACATATATACCTATCCATGCAAAGGAATGAAACATGAAATCTACAAAGAAATGTTGTTTGTGTTATTGATATTTGCCAAAAAATTACATTGTTCTTCCTACCACCAGCCTATGAGGGATATGTAGGGAATTACCAATAGTTACATGACCTATTTGAATATTTTTAGCCATTGGGAGAAGGTTTTACAAGTTTTTGACATCTTTTAAGAATGTTGCTCAAAAGTTGCATGACAACTTTTAGAGCAACTTCTGCAAAATTTGCAAAATTGCAAATCTAATCACCATACTTGGTCCTAGCACTATGCTAATGATCCAACATGGATCTAAACCATAAAAACATGAAAAATCTAAGATACTATGAATTTGTAGGCTTATTGACCATTTTGACCTTAGTTAGCCAGGGGCTTATAATTATGCCAATCTTGGAACTAGGCCTTACAACTAGGTCTATGTGCCTGACTAGAACTTCTATATTGTGTAGAATGTTTATGTCTTATTGATGCATTTTTTTATGATTTTAGAGTAAGTTCTCCTATAGTAGTGATCTTATTTGATTTCCTTCAATGAATCTCTCTTATATATCCCTTATCAGGATCTTTTATATCTTCCTCTTTTTGACTTCCTTTCATATCTCCCTCTATAGTATTTCTCATGCAATTCTCTCTATCTATTTTCCATGTAGATCTCTCTATCCATTCTCTATCTATCTATCTATCTCCCTCTTTAGGTTATATCTCCCTGTTTGACAGCAATGCTAAAGACTTGTCACCTCAACATGTAAATATTATCAATTTAGGTTCTCCCTCTGTCACCTTGCTTGTGACTGTAAATCTTTTGTTTTAGCTCATTGATTACTTTAGGATGATCCTAAAGTAAGATCCACTACACCAAGTTTTAAAATATGATATTCATCACAGTTGATGCAGGGCACTACTCTTGCTTATTAATTACCTTTGGATAGGGGTATCACCCTTAGTTTCCCTTGTATATACTTCATGAGTATCCTTAGGTAAAGTCTTTGTAAAATATACATCATCTATTTGTTCTTTTGCATTCACATATTCCATTCTCACTTCTTTTTCTTAAACAACCTCTCTCAAGTAATGATACTTGATTTTAAATTGCTTTGTCTTTGTATGGATCATAGGTTTCTTAGATATGTTTATAGCACTTGTATTGTGATAGTAGAGTGCCGCGAGTTCAGTAATTTCTTCCTTTATTCCTTTGAGTAATTATTTGATCCATACCACATTTATATAATTCACTACAACATCCACATAATTAGCTTTAGCAATAGATTGTGATATACAATTTTATTTCTTACTAGTCCATGAGATTAATCTTTTTCCTAATAAAAATGCTCCTCCACTTGTACTTTTTATGTCATCAATATTTCCAGCCTAGTCAACATCTGTATAGGATCTCAATTCAAACTTATCTTTCTTCTTGTAGTATATATTAAAGTCTTCTATCCCTTTAAGATATCTCATAATCCTTTTGACATCCATCAAATGATTTTCCTTAGGATTTGCAAATAATCTTGCAAAAATCCCAATACTTAATATAGGTCTACCATGAACTACATATTACAATTTTCTAATCATAGACCTATACAATGTTAGATTTACTTTAGTAGAATCATCATCCTTTAATAGTTTGTGTCCTATGACCATTGGAGTACTAACAGGTTTTGAATCCTCCATACCAAAAGTTTTCAATATTTCCTTCACACACTTGGACTGAGTAATGTAAATACCATATTTCATCTAATACACTTGCAATCCAACAAAAAATTTAATCTCTCCAAACATAGACATCCCAAATTCTTTCTTCATTTCATCAGAAAATTTCTTACACAATGCATTTTTTCGTCCAAATATGATATCATCAACAAAAAATTCAGCTAGTAAAATACCTTTACCTCCTTCTATCTTCAAGTATAGATTGTTGTTGTCATCAGTCTTCTCAAAGGGAATCTTGACAAGATAGTTGTGAAGCCTCTTATACCATGTTCTTGGAGCTTTTCTCAAACCATATAAAGTTTTCTATAATCTATATGCCATGTTCTTGTTGTTTGGACAAAAAAATCATTGTGGCTCTTTAATCTAAACCTCCTCTTCTTGTATACCATTTAGAAATTCTGAATTCACATCCATCTGATAAACTATGAAACCTTTGTATGCAAAGTAAGAAAGTAGGGTTCTAACTCATTCTAATCTTATAATAGGGGAAAAATTTTCTTCATGGTCAATTCATTCTTCTTGAGAATACACCTTGCAAACTAATCTTTCTTTATTCTTTGTGACTTCACCATTCTGATCTAGCTTATTTCTATATAACCACTTTGTTACTATCACATTCTCATTCTCTAGTCTAGGCACTAGTGACCAAGTTTTTTTCTTCTAATTCTAATCAATCACTTCTTTCATGGATTTACTCTAGTCATCATTTTATAATGCATCCTTTACTAGCTTAGTCTTATGCACTCTTAACAAACATCTATCACTGCAACTTGTTCCCTTTCATTGGTCTAGCTTATTTTTCTCCAATAATTTGTTCAATAGGGTGATGTGTTTCAACATACTTTGAAAATATTGGTTATTCTCTACTTTCTACAGTGGATCTACCAACTTTAGAATCACTTTGTACTTTTGTATCAGGTTCCTCAACATTCATTTTGTGTACACTAATCTCATTATTAGAATGTACCTAAGCTTCTTATTGTAATTTAGCTCCTAAATGAGACTCATCTTTTGACTACAACTCGACTTCTGAATGTAACTTGATACTCATTATATGTAACTCAATAGCCATTGATACTTGTCATTGTTGATTTACAACTTGGTTTTCATTTTATCATCATTCATGTCTTCATAGAAGTATACAAAAGTTTTGTAGTCTTTAGGTTTCTTCATAGGCTCAGCTTCATGTACCTCTATATATTCAACAAACTTTATATCTTCACTTTTCATAACTTTTTAGTGTTAGTATTTAAACACTTGTAAGATTTACTTATTGTGGAGTAGCCTAGGAATATACCTTCTTCACTTTTAGCATCAAATTTTCCATTCCTATTGTCCTAAAGAATGTAACACTTTCTTCCAAATACCTTAAAATATTTTACATTGGGTGAGTATCGATACAATAGTTTGAAAGGTGTGCAATTTGTACCTTTCTTGACTTGTACTCAATTCTAGGTATAGACAACTATACTGATAGCTTCTCTCTAGCATTTCAAAGCAACATTCTTCTCTATCATCAATGTTCTAGCATAGTCCATGACAAATATATTCCTCCTTTCAAAAATCTCATTTTGTGGAGGGGTCCTAGGTGTAGAATTGTGTCTCTGGATTCCTCTATCATTAGAGAATATCTCAAACTCATTTGATGTAATTTATCCACCTCTGTTAGATCTCAAACATTTCAAGCTCTTCCCAATATACTTTTCAACTCTTGTAAGATACCACTTAAAATTTTGAAAAGAATTAGCTTTACACATTAATTTCTCTACGTAGATCAATACAAACTTATTCCAAAATTTCTTTTCAGGATTATGTCTTACTTTTAAAACTAGATTTTTCCATCTTTCCTAACTGACATTGTTTATGAATCACATTATCTAGTTTCTTTATTTTTGGAAAATGTCTGACTCTCTTCATCTTACTAATACTTAGCAAATTGTCAAAATTTACATGACTCAAAATTTTGTACCATATCCACACATTATCAAATTGTATAGCAAGACAAGTAGGATCATTTATGCCAAGATAAAATAGATCACCTCTAGTCTAATCACTATTGGAAATTAGTTCTCCATCAACATCATAGATCTTACCCTTTATGTTTCCAAACTCATCCTTACATCTAGAACTATTCAATTCTTATACACTTGACAGATTGTAATTAAGTCCTTCAACATAGTAAGCATTGTCACACATGATATTGTTAGTCAATCTTATTGATCCTTTTCCTTTGATTAGACATGGTGCAACATCACCAAATCTAGCACTATTTCCATGATGACAAGATAACTGAACTTACTTTTGTCTCTAGTCATTTGATTAGAGACACCACTATCAATGATCCAATTGTCACTCTTGTTCACATAAGACATCAATGTAGTTCCCTCATCTTCATTAGAATCATTCTTCATTGTGACATAGACAACTTCATCATCATGATCATCACATTCTTCACTTGATTCCTCTTTAACAATGTAGCAAGAATTCTTTCCTTTGTCCTTATATTATTCATTACTCGAATCTCTTTTACCTTTATATTTGTCCACACTTTTATTGTTCTTCTTCTTAGGGCACCTTGCAACATTATGACCAACTTCATTACAATTGAAACATATGATAGGTAACTTACCTTTGTATTATTCCTTTGCCTCTATGAAATATCCTAGCCAACAATGCTTCAAGTTCTTCTACATTATCATCATCTGTATCACTATCACTAGAAACATGTTTGACCTTTTTCTTATTCTTATGTTTAGGTTCTTTCGGTGACAATTTAGATTTGAAAATAGATTCAGCATTTTCAATTTTAAATTATCAAAATTGGAAAGCTCAAAAGAAGTGAGTCTCACCATTAGTCATTCAAGGTTTAGATCATTACTAGGTGTACATATTAATTATTCTATGGTAGAGACTCTAATAGCATAGATAGGCAACAAGGTCTCAATTCTTCACTGATCACAGTCTTATCTTCAAATATACTAGTTGCTTCTTTGATAGCATGAACACCTTATTTTACTCTACAACAATAGTGAACCATATTCTCACATTCTTGCATTTTAATTTTATCAAAATTACCTCTAATACTTTTAGATTTGGCTCTTAGGACATCCTTATCTCCTCCATAGATATTTTCTATAGAATCCCACATCTTCTTAGCATAATCACATCCTTTGTTGTCATCAAACTTTGAGTAGCTTAGGGAAGATGCAATCTCCAACATTGTATGATTGTGTTCTTTTTTTCTTTTTTTTTCATAAACAATATGGGCTTTAGCAAGGTGAACATGCTTAGTAGGAATGGTAGATTGTACACAATTTTCAAGTCCTCTTGGATATAACTTCATCAAACTCTTCCATGTAGGGAAGTTTTCCTTGTTAAGTTTGGGTACCTCTCTTTTTGACATCTTGATCTTTAGCTTCTAGTACCTTCAAACTATTTTTCTCACAAGCACTAATGCTCTGATACCAATTGTTGGAATACTTTAGAATAATTGAGAGGGAGAGGGAGTGAATCAGTTACCCATGGTCCAAATTTCTAGATAAAATATTTTAGCACTAAAAAAATTCATATACATATATCCTTATCATGTATCATGCATGCATTCAATAATTTCATAACTTAGTAGGTTACTATCCTTGGTCATAATAACTTTGCAGAAATGTAAACATTAAACACCACAAAATCAATCACATATTTTGACATAAGGATTTTACATGGAAACCTAATTTAGGAAAAAACACCAGTAACATGCTACCAATTTTCACTCTTCTAAAGTGATGCCTTGTCAAAGGCCAACCCTATTAAATATTATAATACACAATATTAAATGTGACTTCTTTAAAAGATTTCAATCACCATACTTGGAGTGAACCCTGTTAGAGGACTTTAGAACATTTCATTAGAATGTCACCTAGTCAAAGGATTTTAAAATGATTATTAGTCAACCTTAATCCAAAGGATTCAACCAAACTAATACAATCATTAGCAAGCCTTGATCTGATAACATATCACAACTCACTTATAGATTACAAATCTTTGGTTCAATCCTCCATTCTGCTTGGCATACATTATCTTCATCTTTGATATCTTGTTCACCCTTTGAGAATTCATCCCCTTAAGCTTTCTTTCATAGTATGCTAATTGCAAACTCTTCTATTTGGTCACCATATGAAGCAACTCCCTAGACTCTTCATCTACCTTAGGTTTTTGCACATGAAAAAAATTTCTTTTGCCCTTGTATCCCCTCATAAAGAAAATTTAGGTCCTTTTCTATTCAACCACAATCATCTATTTTAGTGTGAGATCAAATTCATAGAATCCTTCCTCTTTCCATTTTGTTTCCTCTAGAAAATTCTTCTACAATCCTCTTTAAATTTGTCTCAAAATGGTTTATCTTGAATTTTGTGCCACCAACTTATCATAACTACCTTCCACATGCTTTACACAATTAAAGAAATCAACTTTGTTGACTTAGATTTAGCAAATCTTTGATCAAACTCTTATTGCTTTCACTCAGTAATAACTTTCTTCTAATGCTTGACACACATTGGATTACTTGGCATCTCGTAGAATTTAATCGGCACATGCTACCTTTTTACTGTCACTCAACACATACTAAATTTACTCAGAATAAACCATTTCTTCACTTTTCTCAGCACAAACTAACTTTTTTCTCAGCTTGAATTAAAATCATTTTTCTCCTACTAATCACTTGATCAAACTTAGCAAACACATTTTGTTTTCCTTCTTCTAGACTTAGCTAGTGCACTCATCCATTCAGCCTTAAGTAGATAAATAATACATCATATTATCCATGGCTTACTTAGTCTTAGTGCTTCTTTTATACACCATATAACTCAACCTTTCTCTAGGTACTATTGTTATCCTTTCTTTTCAAATCCTCTTCATCAATCAAAAAAATGATAGCATTTAGTCCAAAAAGAAGTTGTCTTACCAAAAAGTAGCAGGTTTGAAATCATTTACAAAATAGTGATTGCTCTAGATTTCACACATAAAACACACTCTTTTCAACACTGCATAGGGATTATATATGTATAATAGTGTGTCAAAAGGTTAAAAACATAACATTCTATTAAAGATCATCATTCATCTAGTCAAGATCATAGAGGTTATGATAGACATGGTACCACACTATATGTATCCCAGTCTCCTAAGGCCTTGGACTACACATCCACATGTAAATCCTGAGATGGGAGTATTGCCCAAATGCCTATATGTTCTATCCACATAATTCCAATTGTGGCTCAAACCTCGAGTCCAATCTAACCACAAAACCTTTACATTTCTATGGGATTCTACCTATAAAATTCCCATTACTTATCCAAAATCAAGTTCAAAATAAGATTCTTCTCATTGCATCAAGTCATATCATGTATCTTATCTAGTATTGTTGGTTTCATATAGGATATTTCAAATCTATACACCTATGTGCACACCAATTTTGATTTAGATAGTTCAAATATTTAAACACACATAAAATATTTTAATTTCTTCATAATCTATTGAATCAAGTTTCATGTCGACAATCATTTCAAGCTGAAATTTCTTAGTTCAACCCATCCTTGGGTCATATTCTAATCATAAGCATCTAATTTATTTTTACATAAGGTTCTTGTCAAGTAGGTAGGTCATATACTTTTCCCATTCACATGACCTAGGCTTATGTGCCTTTCTTGTCGCCATAATGTCTCAATCAAAAACTAAAGTTAAACAAAAATCACATCTATAAATAAGCACTAATAATTTTAGTTATGCAAGTGTTCTTACTCAATGCTGGAGTATAAATTCTAATTTATGGCATTATCATCATTTAATGATTATTAGAAAAGATCATCACTTTCAAAATAAAAAGAATTCTCAAAATCATGGTTCACAATTGTGCACTTCAAGTACAAAACTGGATTAAAAAAATACTAACTACTATTTCATATGAAAAGGAATGTATTTGCATA
Source organism: Cupressus sempervirens (assembly GCA_028749045.1). Classification (NCBI taxonomy): domain Eukaryota; kingdom Viridiplantae; phylum Streptophyta; class Pinopsida; order Cupressales; family Cupressaceae; genus Cupressus; species Cupressus sempervirens. The sequence continues at coordinate 430,340,878 of CM053785.1, forward strand.
AAAAATAATTCTAAAAAATATGCAACTAAAAGAAATAACTAGTTACAATCAAGGTTTAGACAACACCACATCAAGGGATATAGAAATTGGTTTTTATTGTGCAAGCCTCGATATTTGGATGTAGTGTAATCCTCACTCATTCTCTACTAAAATCACCTTCCCTACTTGGGTCAAATAAATATTCCAACTTTCATAGTTCCACTATTGGTTGTCTGGGTTAGAGTTTTTGAGCACCTTGGGATATGTACCAATGTAAAAAAAAAAGGTTATTCTATAATTGAGCCATATATATAATGATTTATAGGGTGTAAGTTTGAGGGATGATTATACTTATAATTTAAAGTACTCCAAAAAAAGAATCGGGTCAAAAGGCTTTATAGTTTGAAAGTTATTGCAGTTTTAAGTTTCCTAGAGACCTCCTAAGAGCACTTCAAAGTCAGATTTGAGGCACTAAATGGTCTCATATAGGATTAAAAAATTGGGACAAGTAGAGGTAATCCATAGGGCTATAGAGAACTTGAAGAGCTTTTAGAAAATGTAAACAGTTTGTCAATCAGAGTTCCAAATCAAATGTTATTCCTCCCAGAAGTTGGACTACCATTTCTAGATTCTTCTAAGTTTACAATGAATTCTAATGTATTTTCTAGAACCTTCTATTTTAGTGGTGGATGTCAAATGACATATTCTAGAATGTATTCCTAACCCTAAACCTAATTTGGGTGCTTAAGGATATTTCTAGCATTGTAAAGGCAATTTTTGGTGGAGTTTGAGAGAGGGTACTCTGAGGAGGATTTTGTCTAGATTTAGACAACATTGTAAGCCCATATGGCATGTCTCTAAGTCTAAATTTAATAGCAAATCAATTTTCATAATAATATTTCCCTTTTCCTGTTGTGTTCATTTGGGTGTTGGATTGTGCCCTCATCACTTTTTCCCATTGCCAATTTTGATAATTAAAATTAAATAGAAGATACATTTATATCTTTATTCACATGAGTGAAGGATAGTTATAAAAATCATCAAGCAAGCCTATCTCATGCATGTAGTTATGTCTTATCATTTTGTAAAATGAACTAATTCTAGTGACTACCTAATAAATTTGAAATGAAACTAATTTCTAAGGATCAAAGAGAATAACTGATTGAATGATATTAAACATCTAAAATTAATTTAACTTGATATTTCAAATATCATATAAGTAAAATAACTATTACCAAAAAATATTAAATGTAGATCACATCTCTATCTTGTGCAAGGTTTGGCATCTAGTAGAGAGAAGAAGCATTGTCATGGGCTTAACCTCCCAACCACAAACCCCTAAATGTCAATCTCATATTGCTTTTGACTAATGAGTGTCTATACACTTAAGTCATTTACTTAGTTCATTCTAGACAAGTAATACATTCCAAGCACAACATGTATATAATAGAGCATGCCGAGTACATAGTGAATATTGACACACTCATGCATTGAGTTACTCAAGTGCTAAGTAGAGAGCATATGCCAAGTGATTTAGGAGCTAAGTCAGTAGTACATGTTGATGATATAGATGTCAAGTCACATCATATAAGAGATTAGTATATGCCAAGCATCAAAGACTTCAGATGCTAAGTAAGATAGTTTTGTCATAGTTGTTTGTAATGGAACAAATAACTATGTAAACCATTTTTGAGCTGACTTAAAGATTGAATTATGATATTTTGGAGATAAGGATGAATCTTAAGTTGGATTCCTAATGCGTTACATGTAGAAAATTAGAAAAAGGGAAGGATTAAGTAAAAAAATAGATGAATCATAGCTATTGATTCATACCTAACCCTAAAATTTCTAAGGTGTATGAAGGAGCAAAGAGAGTAGTTTGTGTGTGCAAATAGAGCATTCATGATGGCTAAGCAGTCATGTTCTAAAATTACATTATAGAATTAGTTAAAGAAGAATAGAGGAAAGAAGATATCATACATCATAGAGACATCTAATCAAGAAGGATAAAGAATACAATAGTTTAGAGGTGATATGTCATCATGCAAGGAAGTGCTAATCATAGGATCAATGTTGAGTCATTCTAGCAGGTAAATTAGTCAAATCCCTTAATAGAGTAGTCCTTATAGGTTATATTAAAATCCTCTAACAATGTGCTTACTTAATTATGAGTTGAAGTCCTTTAACAAGGTACACCTCTAATAGGGTGTTGAAATATTTTAATAGGGCGAGACCTAACAATCATTGTAAGCCATTAGTAGGGCCAACCTCTGATAGGGTAGATAATGTCTCATGATCAAAAAATTATAACCTTCATTAGATACACTTTATTAGTCTAGTAGTAAAAATTTATGGGTGCCATCCCCACCCAAGTTTTACATTCTCATTTGAGGGTTTCTGGGTCATCATATCTAGTATCATATATATGTGAATGCTTACTTGATTACATGTTTTAGATGTACATGCTTTACATGGTATTTCAGTTTACTTAGTGAATGTATGAGATGGTTGTGTGGTGAATTTTTTATGGGTCAAGGTTTAAACTACTGATTCACCCCCTTCTCAGATGTTTACCTTTCCTTTTATAATTCCAACAATTGGTATTAAAGCCTTTTTCTCTGAAAGAGAAGCTTTGTAGATTTGAGGAAAGATCTTGAAAATGGAAGTCTACAAGTTGGGCAAGATTATTGACAACCAAGAGATTGAAATACATCTCATTCTAAATCAACTAAATCAAGCAAGAGAAGACCTAAAGAAATCTTTGACGAGAAGAAGGAAATTTCTATTGAAGATAATGACACACAATACAAAGAGATGGAAACTACTAAGCTATTTTCTAATCTCTAAACTCTAATGAATTTTATGCAATAGTTGTAGATCTAATGGAAAAGAAAAGAGCCCAAGTAGAAGAGACTAGAAATCTCAAGTTCAAGAAAGAATCACAAGCCATACTACTATGTGAGATGACTAAAAAAAAGAAGAAAGCTATGGAAGATAAAGTCATGATTGAAGATGATAAAAGAGTTTTGACTAGCAGATTGGAAGAGAAATCATCAGAGCTAACCAAGATTTCCAACATGCAATTTGATACTCTAAGTCAAATGATGAATGTCAACTATGAACTGAATGTCAAGGACATTGAGATAACAACATTGAAGTTGTAGAATGAGAAATTTAAAAGTGACCTAAAAAGGGAAAATAAATTTACTAAAAGTTTTAACAAACCAAATGAAGCCATCTAATACTTTGAGAAGTTATTGAGATCCATTAGATCCAACAAAGATACATCTAGATTAGGATACACAAGTATTGAAGAAGGTGAGTCATCCAAAAGTGGTGAAGAAAGGAACAACAAAGGTAAGAACTCCAAACCTACTTGTCATAATTGTGGTAAGAAAGGACATACTACTAATGTGTGCAAGAGTAAGACCATAAATTAGAATATCAAGCATAAGAGCATGATTCACTTCCATAAGTACAACAAACAAGGTCATCAAACACATGAATACATAACCAAGATCATGCACACTCAAAGATTTGAAGGATATTGTTATAACTATCAGAAGTACGGACATAAAACTTTTGAGTGTAGATGAAAACCCATGTGATCATCAAACAGGAAAACAAAGGTAAGGAATAATGGAAAAATCTTATAACTAGGATTATAATACTAGGTATAGTTGTCATTATTTTCAAGAACATGGAAATGTTCCTAAGTATTGTATTAGGACACAATTTAGAAGTGACTAAAAGAGGTGATTGAGTCAAACTACATGTTTTAGGTATTTGAAGATTGGTCACATCAGTCACTATTGTCCAACAAGGTCAAAGGCACTAAGTTGTGACTATGATAAAGGAAAAGGCAAGGTAGATGTTGAAAATGTTAGAGATGAGATGAAAAAGACATGGAAGAAAAAGGATTATTGCAACACATCTAATGGAGAAGGGATGACTTCACGTAATCAGTCAGGTGATCACATCTCATCAAACTAAGAAATCAAGAGGTACATGGGATTGATATTTAAAGTTTATATCATAAATCAGTTCCAAAAAGGATTTAGTATAGAAAACATTATATAAGAATGAACAAAGATGCAAGATTTTATTAGAAATCCAAGAAAAATATTTAACTTTTTCATGTTGCTACCGATCATGAAAAGTTTCCAATATGTGTTGAGTGGAATGCTAGAAGATATCGAGCTTACAACTATGTAAGAACGTAGCATTAATTACAATGTTTCAAAGGGTATTTGATCAATTTTCAACTTATTTCACATTATTTAAAAATTGAGAAAGATGAAGGACAGTAAGAAGTGATCTGGAAATCCATCCAAAGCAATTGCAAAAGATTTGAGCAATGATTCAACACCATTTTGTCAGATCATGCAAGGTATTTATCAAGTGCCAGGTTACACTATTTAAATTTTTGTAAACTATGGCGTCACAAAATGGCATCTAGTTCAAAGAATTTAGAGGGTAAGGGGGTTTTGAATGTTCAATTAGTTAGTAATGAGGTCAAGAAACTAATATTCAAAGCCATACCTGATATTTCTTATAAAAAAGATCCCTCTAGTGCATTATCCATGATACCATCAAATGTTTTAATGCTGCAAGATGTTAGGAAATGTTACAACTACAAAATTGGTAGTATTGGTGATATGGAGATGAGGCAAGCATATGCTAAACTTTGTGAGAATGTTGTATTGAGGGAAGAGTTTAAAATTGTAGAGGAGAAAGGGTTAACATAAGCTCTATATTTCCCAAATGTATTAAAAAATGAAAGGATTAGGATAGTATTGAGGCGGATACATGATGGTTCACTATTACTAGACAATGGGCCTATCAAAATAATCAAAAGGATAATCCATAGGGTTATAAGATATCCAACCCTAGATTGGCCTCAAACTCTAAGGAGTGACTCAAAAGAGGTGATTGAGAAGAATATAGGAGCTATGCAGAATAGGAGAGGAATGACAATTGACACAATCACAAATCCATTGATAAACATTGTAGTAAGGGTTATTTCAAAATTCACTCAAGTTTTACCAATCAAATAGTGTGCCATGTATTGTAGTAGATGTTGGCTTTAAATTTTTTAAGAAAGATCGCACATATGATCTTGTAGAACTACAACTATAGGAGTTGATTGAGAACCTAGGAACAATAAGAAAGACTAAAAGTGCTCAATGTAAATTTGGTTCTATTTTGATATGCATTTTTTTATGCTCAAAATTTTTTTCCTACAATTGGCATAGTGGCATGGAAAACAAATCGGTTAGTGGAAGTATAGATTGGTGATTTCATTGAACAATTGGGTGATAATTTTGAGTCTATGATGACAAGTTACTTTGAAGACTTGAAACAATCAATGAAGAAAAGATTGAAAATTCTAGTGTTACTAGTGGAAAAGCATTACAATAATGTTTGTCTTCTAGTGGATGTTGATTGCACTTTTGTTCAAGTGGAAACACCAAGGGTAAGAAGGTTAAGGCCATTAAAATATGAAATCAATGTAGATGAAGCCTCTACAACTATTACAAATTTACTAGTCGAATATTTAGATAAAAATGCAAAATAATTTGGAAACTATGAAATGGCTAAATCCAAGATCACCATGGAATTGAAGACTACCTCAATCATAAAGAAGAAGGACAAGATGGTGAAAAATTAAAAATGATAAATTTGGTGAAGGTGCTAAGTAGGAAGAGGATAAAGAAGAAGAGGATGAAGAGGAAGAAGACATCCAAACACAAGCATGACTTACACTTACTCAAGGAATGGGAGAAGATCAACCAGAGGAGGAAACAAAAGTTGATGAAGGTGCTGAGGGAGAAGCAACCAAGGAAGCACCTACTCATACTGATCCAAAGAAAAGGAAGGATAAGGCCCAACAAATGATTAAAACTTAGAAGATCTCCAAACCAAGTCAATCCAAACTATCTACACCTACTAAAAGGGCTAGTACATGTGTCACTACACTAAAGGAAAAAGAGAAGACCAAGCGAGTAGAGTAGGGAGGTGAAGTTTAGAAAAGACCAAGAAGGAAATACATTGGACAAGTTGAATTAGACGAGGAGAAAATAGAATTAGATAAAAACAACTAATTCAAAGTAGTGAGTCATAATCCTCTATTAGACTTAGAAAATCTATGTGAAAATGTCAAGAATAGTGTAGCTTTGATAGGATTCTCTCATGTTGATTTTGATAACCTTGGTAAAATAGAAAATAATTGAGTGGAGGAATCCATATATTCCATGATGGAAAAATTTAAGAAAACCCCACTAGAAATTGCTAACTCTATGCCTAAAAGATTATATGAGAGAATTGAGTAGAAATGACTCTATGACTTAAACTTGGAAAGTCAAATAAGGGAAACATCGCTTGCACAAGTTATGCCTAACCTTAGTAAGGAAAAAATTTCTATGGCTCTAAAGAAATATACTATAAGATTTGTTCCAAATATAGAGCCTTCAACATACTACAAAATAATATTGATGATGTTGTGAAGAAGTCTAGACAGATGTGGAAGATAACATATGGGCTTGCTACAGCAAAAGAAGGTGAACAAGAGCCTATTGAGGTGAATGATGATGAAGAAGATGACAATGAAGAAATAGTTGAGAGAAGGACATAAATGAACATAGATGAAAAGGAAACAAATGAGGGAGAGTAATAAGAAGAATAGAGTGTACAAGACACAAAATTTCTTAATGTTAGCCCTCAACATGTAACAAATATAAATAATGAAACAATAATAGTCAAGGATGTTTCTAATGTGACAACTTAGAACATCAATCCCCTAACAAAGGAAGATCTCAAAAAGAAACTTGAACAGTCTACGCTATAGGAAAAATTATTTGATAATCCTGTATTGGTGAGTGTGGATGAATTCAAGAAATTAGTGACTAAAACAACAAGGGAAGTGGTGAATAAACAAGAACCACCTACCATAACCCCTCAAGTCACTAATACACAACCTTTGGATAAAATACTAGAAACTACACCTGAAAATATTGATACAGTTGGAAATGATATAGTGGAAACTCAGGCCAATATTCAAGAACATAGTAAAAAATATTAGGTAATCTTATCTGCACCTACAACACAAGTGCAAGGTGCATCACAAGGCATTGTGGATGTTAAGGAAAATCTTGAAGAGACCAAGTTAACACCTAAGATGAAGGAGCAAGAAACTATTTAAGCCTTGATATTGTTACTAGTATCTATAAATCCTTCCAACCACACTCTTTAGAAGGTGAGCATAGATACAACACCATGTAGATCTAAGTGTCAAATTTGAGTTCATCAAAGGAAGAAGAAGTAATACAATATGGAGATTTTAACCTTGATGAAGAGATTGTGTTACCAAAGTATGACTTTGACAAAATGACAATAGAGTAGATGGGCATACTCTAGGAAGCCCTAGCAAGAAAGAAGAATTAGGAAATGCTTAGAAGGGAGCATAGGTAGAAGAAAGCATTGCAAGATATCAAAAACATTTTTTTAGATGCATTTAGCCTACCTACTCCAAATGAGACCAAGACGCTTATTGAACACATGGAAAACATAGTGGAAAAGATTAGTGATGTGGACCTTGACATAAATGCAAAATTATTAGAATGGTCAAAAAATAAACTCCATAGTAAAGTAAAGTATCAGGTGACATCTAGCACTCACACAAGTTGCATTGGCAACTAAAGTAGAAAGTGTGAAGATGGTACTTGAGAAAATTTTCTCACTGTATAAAAAACTATGCAATCCAACACTCTTCACATAAGAGATAAGAATTCACATTTTGAGTTTCAAAAGTCAAATAAGTGTAATAGGTGCAAAATTTCCTATGACACTAGCTCAAACTAAGAAGAATTTCAAAACTTTTCTACAAACCTAGAGCTAGTTAGCTACATTATCAGCAGATGAAGCCAAGATAAGGGCAAAACTCATTAGCATACAAAAACCATTGACCCCCCATATGGATATTTTGGACAAGGAATTAGACTATGCATAAACTCTCATGAAGAAAGACCCAAATCTTTCAACATCAGATGCCCTAGTCCACCTTTCTTTTGAGCTAGCTATCCAAATCAAGCCTTTGGATGTAGCATGTAAAAAATGGGATGCAATTCTCAAGATTAATCTAGATGTCCATATATCTCTCTTGGATAAACACACTATAAGTGTATAGCCCATTCCCATAAGTGTCAGAAAAGGGGAGAAATAAAGATCAGGGAAGAAGAGAAAGATATAGATTTGGGGAGATTAATAGAGAGGAGATAGAGAAGAATGGGGGAGAGTAAGAAAACGGATAGAGAAAAGATAGAGTAAGCTAAGGGGGAGAAAGCATAAACAACATGAAGTCAAAGAGTATCAGTTGAGGCATATTTACTCAGCACCTATCAATTCAGGGGGAGTTATCAAATTTTGAGGTATATAAGTTGTTACAAAATTTTGAAATTTTGAATATTTCTATATAAGCCAAATAAGTGATATTTTATGCTCATAAGATTATGAATATTAATGTATACTCAAGTGTTTCTGACACTCATGTCAAAGGGGGAATTTTTTTATCTTAGATTAGTTATGACTAATGAGTGTTTACACACTTAAGTCATTTACTTAGTTCATGCCAAAAAATTAGTACATGTCAAGCATAACATGTATATAATAGAGCATGTCGAGTCCATAGTGAGTTCCAAGTCACTCATGTGCTAAGTCACTCAAGTTTTTAGAAGATAGTGTATGCCAAGTGATTCAAGAGCTAAGTAAGTAGTGCATGTCAAGTGATACAAATGCCAAATCACAACATAGAGATCAATATATGCCAAGCATCAGAGACTTCAAATGCCAAGTAAGATAGTTTTGTCATAGTTGTTTGTGATGGCACAAATAACTATGTAAACCATTTTTGAGATGACTTAAAGATTGAATCATGATATTTTGGAGATTAGGATGAATCTAAAGTTGGATTCTCAATGCATTACATGTAGCTAATTAGAAAAAGGGAAGGATTAAGTGGAAAAATGGATGAATCATAGCCATTGATTCATACCCAACCCTAAGTCATCTAAGTCTTCTTAAGAAGGACAAACCCTAAAATTTCTGAGGTGTATGAAGGAGAAAAGAGAGTAGTTTGCATGCAAAAATAGAGCATTCATGGTGGCTGAGTTAAAATATAAGATTATATTGAAAAATCAATTAAAGGAGAATAGAGGAAGAAGATAGCATACAAAAAAGAGACATCTAATCAAGAAACATCGAGAATACATTAGTTTAGAGGTGATCAGTCATCAAGCAAGGAAGTGTTAATTGTAGTATCAATTTTGAGTCATTCGAGAAGGTGAATTAGTCAAATCCCTTAACAAAGTAGTCCTAACAAGCTATACTGAAATCCTCTAACAAGGTGAATACTTAATTGTGAGTTGAATTGCTTTAACAAGGCACACTTCTAATAGGGTGTTGAAATCCTTTAACAGGGTGAGACCTAATAGTCTTTAGAAGTCTTTAATATGATAGATGTTTCACAAGGTAGATCATGTCTTGTGATCAAAATATTTTAACCTTCATTGGATACACTTTATTATTGTAGTATTGAAGATTTGTGGGTGTCATCCTCACCCCTATTTTACCTTCTCATTGGAGGGTTTTGAGGTAATCATATCTAGTTTCATATATGTATGAATGTTTACTTGATTACATGTTTTAGATGTACATGCTTTACATGGTGTTTTATTTTACTTAGTGAATGTATGAGATGGATGTGTGGTCAAATTTTTATGGGTCAAAGTCTAAACTATTGATAACCCCCCCCCCCCCCCCCCCCCCCCCCAACCCAAAAAAAAAGGAAGAAAAAAATTTAGCTTTCCTTTTGTAATTAGAAAATTAAATATCCCCACAGGATCTCCACTAAGAAAGAATTTCCCTAGAAGTAGGCTTAGGACCACCAATGTCAAGCAACTAAGAAACTAGGTGTTGGAGTATCAACCCACTACTTGTATAGAAAAGAAGACTTATACACTTGACTACCACTAGATGACTCACTTATTTAAAGTATTTATATATAAATACATTACTAATTTTATCTTGACCTTTTCCATCATAGGAATTTTTTCTCATCTCACCCTTTATCTTAACCATCTAGTCCTTATGGGTGCTTCCTAGGAGATCCGAAGATGGTATTTAATTCTAGAATAAATTGAACTATATTCTATAATCAATGATATTTGATGGCATCACATGTCAATCTTATATTAGAGGCATATTTCAACCACCTATGTGTAAGTTTGAATAATTGATAAGCATAAGATGTAATTTGGTACTTGCATACATATAACACATTGTACAGAAAGATTGTTAATGAAAATATAATAGTGGATCACTTACAATGATCAGAGAGACATCTTTTGGTTTTCCTAATAGTATCATTAGGCAAAAAATATGTATTTATTGCAATGTAATAAGAAACAATGTTTTCATAACAATAATATCAAAATATAATCCATATGCATTGTAATGTAATGAAGAAAAAATATTTCATAACCAAGTATGGAAGTTGCACTCCTAAAGGTAGAATTGAGATCATTATCTCCATGATGTAGGAAAAATACTAATACTAAAATAAGATGGTAAAGAAGTCAACCTAGCTGAAATTAGTTGCAAGGCACTGGAATAGGTGTGAAGCTTCTTCAATGGTCTCAGTTGATAGTACACACCTAAACCTATTTCTATGAGATATAAGAAATTGTAAAACAATAAGAAAGCTTCAAATAATACAAAATGGTGGCTCTCATAGTCTTGGAAAAGAATAATTAAAAAACCACACACACTCTTTGTTAGAAGGAGAGGCCAAGCTGATAGTGCATGGAAAGCAAATAGTTCAAAATAAATTGTATTCAATTCAAGAAGAGTAACTCGATTGGTTGAAAATTTTAAAATAAATAAAATCTCAATACAAGATGGGAAATTATTCATAAATAATAAGAAGAAAAATACTAAAGATAATTATAAATGTTCTCCCTCTAAATGATACAAAATATATCATCATCATGGTATCTTCACAATCTCTATTTGTATGTACACATATATGTACATGTGCATAAATTTAAATTTTTATTTCTATTGTATCATTATATTGATTTACACACATGCATGTATGAGTATAGATTTCATGATATCATGGTGTCAATATATGACGTATAAAAAGAAGCTCCATAATGATCTTTGATGAATAGGTAACAATTTATATTATTATTTAAATTCTTAGTGGTTTTCTTGATAAGAGTTATGAACTGAATTGTTAACTCGTGGTTTTCCAAGATACTCTCCTTGCCTAGAAATCTACCCTTAGCCTTGATAGTTTATGATTTGTACCTCTTTTCCTAGTCATAGTTGGTGCCCTCATCCCCAATTTCTTTCTAAAAATTCTTGCCCCCTGTCAAAGTGCTTCTGTAAAGAAGAAACTCTCCACAATAATGTCTATCCTATGCTCTCTCTCTCTCTCTCTCTCTCTCTCTCTTTCTCACACACACACACACACACACAAACACACACACACAAACACACATGCTCTCTCCATTTATTGCTTTCTACATCATATCCTCTATCTCTACATGTCCTTATACTATCTAGTTTCTATCTCTCTCATCCTATTCCCTTCTCTAACTTGCTCCTTTATTTCCTATCTTTTTCCTATGTAAATACCATTAGATTTTGTATTTTTTATAGTGCATTCACACTATAGGCCACTCCTACTATTTTTTACATAGCACACACATGTAATAGTATAATACATGCTTCATAATGCATTATATTTCACCAAGACTGAGGTTTGTATTTTCCTTGGAGGTCGAAGCCAAAGGTTTGGTAGAGTCAAGCTAGTCTATGATGTATTTTCAATAATTATATAGGTAAAAGCACAAATATGTGTTTCCCTATAGGATATCCAGTAGGGCTATGACCAAACTAGTTATAGCCGAACATGTTATGGCTAAAACTATTTCAATCATACATATGTGGCACTACTTGGCATCAACATGGCATGAAGGTGGTTAAAAGGTTATGTATGAAAAGCTTCTAGACAAAATTATTTTGTCTAAAATGGTACAAAAAGAATACATTTTTTCTTCAGTGACCCTAATTATATCATTTTGACTATAGCAGCTTCTAGAGTTCCTAGAGCAGGTTAGGGTGTTTTGGCCCTAAGAGGTAGGTAGAATTTTTTTTAAAGTTAGTATATGTTAATATTAGTTAGATTATTTTTTCTAGGTATTTTATTAGTTACATAGTAAGAGTTATTAGCTAGATTAAGTAAATTTTATTTTTTAATTATTATATCTTAGATAGATTAAATACATTAGAAAATTATATAGTTAAAATTAAATCTATTTAAACATAGACCTAAAGGTTCAATATAGATAGGGTGGGGGCCCTAGCCTAGTTGGCTATATCTTCCCTGTTGTAGGGGGTTGGTCATGGGTTCTAGTCTCCCCTGTCCCCATGGTACCAGTGGGCATGTTGAGCCAACACTACCAGTCATGTTAAAAAGTTTATCTAGTGTAATGTAGTTTATAAGGGGGGGTCATGCTACACCCAATTGTTGTAGCCTAAAAAAAAAAAGGTTCAATGCAGATAACTATAGTTTCACAATTTCATATCCAATTATTCATAGGCACAGATTAAATGCATAAATGTATAGTCAAATTTAACATTAGTTCATTGTACTCATAGATTAAAATTAGTTAAGAAATATTAGTGTGACTAGTTAATAACTTAATTGTATTTTAGAAGTTAACCTAGTAAATCTAGAATCCAACATACCCAACTTTTAAGATATAGAATAAACATATTAAAAAATCAAGTAGGAAGAAAATAGAATAACTTAGTTATTGAAAATTAGAACTAAAAGTTAACCAATTCCAAAAGATGTGTAACATATAATCTAGATGACCAACTTAGTTGTTCAAATAAATAAAGCCTAGAGTTAAGTTTCATCTAGACATCAAACCTAGATAACTTGTTCAAATGTATTGTTATCTTAGTTTCTCAAATTTAGTGAATAACCTTTATCTATATACTTATTTTGGAATTGATTGAACTAGAGTTTTTAATCCTTCACATGTACATACTTTTTGTTCAAATAGATGAACTATACATAGTTAATATATATACATATTTTAAAATGATCTATAGGTTTCAAATGTTCAACTTAGATATGATTAAATAGTTCATACACATAATTTTGTACATATATGTTTAAAATTAAGACTTGATTTTTTAATTTACATTCTCTCTATATGTGTACATATATGCATGTGGAGATCTATATCTTTGGGATAGTTCTATGTTATCTCAATTTATAGATATACATATTTTTACATACATCATACATTATGGAATCTAGTACTCAGGGTGTACCTACATCCTTAGGGGAGGGTAGTGTTTAGGTAAGGGGTGGTAGTGTTGATTATGGTTGAGAATGTTGAGAAATATCATCTACTGTGGAGAGAGAATAGTTATTTAGAGACACCCTTTCTAGGCTATCTCATACTATTGAGGTCCAACATTCTACACTCTTGACTTCTACCACCCTCCCTAATAGGGAGAGGAATAATACTATGAGAGATGAGTTGTATTGTATGATTTAGGTAGTTGAATTATATAACCCATATGATGATATTAGTATTGAGCCTTTTTATTTGTCTCTTTCTTTTAGTGTTACTAGAACTATGAAGTATAGGTAAATTGATATAAATGTCTCAACTACTTTGGTGAAGACCATGTTTCCCTTTTAGAAAGATAAGAATAGGGTTAGGGGTTACTCGGCTATGAAGTATATAGATGAGCTTGTTGCATCATTTATATATACTTGGTAGATAGCTACACACCATAGATGGCTATAGAAGGATGAGTTCCCCTATATTTTTGCAAATAATTATTTGTAGTATTTATTTGTAGTATGATGCAGGTTATACAAATTTTCTAGGTCATGTTGGGAATGACCTAAGTAGATTATCAAAGAGGATTAGACCTATGGACACCCCTACACCCATTAACAAATGGGAAATGATGGGTCCAAACCTTTTAGTTATGCCATAAGGTCTAAAGATGACTTCTGCAAGTTTGAGTATTCCAGATGATACAGTTAGGAGTTAGATATATTATAGCATTGATATTGTGGCTACATAGTTGTAGGAGATGTCATATGATCATTGTGGGAGATATATGTTGCATTCTTGTGGTACCATTTTGAAATTTGCATTCTCTAGCATATGGCTTGATGATGCATACAGGATAGAAGACATCCCTTCTCCACTAGAGGTTTCTTCTTTATTAGAGATGGATGCATTGCATCATATTTAGCTATTGGTCTTCTTCATTCATATTAGGCCTCATCAATAGTCACATGGATTCCTCTTAACAACATGGGTGAACACATCAGCCACATTATCTCATGTATAATAGAATCACAAGGTTCACAAATATAGGAGGATATTCTTGCACCTTCTAAAACACCTACTCCTACTCAGACTGCTACAAAACCTCCTATAGTACCCCACTGCTTAGGCCACCATAGTATGCTGACATCTATTTAGCACTATTATTACAAATGTGACAATCAATTTAGACACCAACCTATTATATTAATGCACAATTTAAATATCAATCAAATCAACAGAGCATGATATGGTAAATACATATATCTATGTTTTAAACTTATTTTTATAATTTACAATTATACTTATACATAGTTGAGTTTAAATACATACCTAGAGACATATATTTTTGATTCAATATAACTTAAATATGTGTACATGTACATGTGATGCAGGGCCTTAGTGATAGTATGTTACATTTTGGTGATCTATAGACATCTACAGATCCAAGACAACATGACTCAAAGGTATGAAATTTATATAAATTTTATATACATATAATGTGTGTAACTTTAAAACTCTATAAAATAAATTTAGTTTGACATATATTTATGGATTTCTTTCATTTGACATAGAGTTTAAACTCACATCATTTAGCTTTTTGAGGAGATGGATCAGGAGGTGATGTTGTTGATCGACATGTATATGTAGTGCTTATTTTATTTTATTTGTGCATTTCATTAACTAGAACTATGTTATTCTGAATTTTGACATGGAGACATTTTATATGTTATTTTGGATTTTCCTTTTAATCGAGGTCCATGTTTTATATGTTATTTGGATACAGGAATTTGTTTGGGGGATGTCTTAATCTATTGAACTATAAAATGACATGTCTTAAGGGGAGGTCCTAAAACCTACACATAAGAACACAAAGAAAACACAAAAGAACACATTAGATTATTTAATCACTAAAGAATACATATAAACATGTTTAGATTAAAAAAAACATAAGCTATTTAGCATAAGTAACATATTGAAATACACACATATATATTGAACCATCTAATGCACATATAAAACATATCACCATAAAATCATATCTACCAAGGAAGGCTTCTAGAGCTCTACAAACATTGTATTGTTAAGATTCTCTCTATTTTTATTATCTCTTAAAGTTTTCCATGTTCTTCAATAGATGGTTTCCACTTTTTATTTTTGCGTTGTCCTCTTCAGTGTATTGTGTCAAATTGCAACCTTTTCACTATGGCGTGGTTACTGTAATGTAATTAGAATTTTCTATCTAGGCATGTATTCAATAAATTCAATACCACTTTTGTTTAACCTTATTTATTGATAATATGCCCCTTCAACAACAACTAAAACAATTGCATATGATTGTCCATCAGTATCTATAGTTCCTTCTATCAACTTGTCTTTTTCTTTTGTGCATGTTAGAAGATAATAGTCTCCATTATCTGCATTATCTGCTAAGAATTGGACAATAAAGATATCTCCTACATGTACATAAATATAATAAGAATTTTTTTTAATAGAAAAATTAAATATATAAATTGATATTTTAATGAGCATACATATATACATATGCATTGATTTGCAGTAACTAAATAAAAAATGCACTCATAATCAGATGAATGTACATGATCATGAATGTCAATATCAATGTCATCATATTTCAAAGGAGGTTGTGTGACTATCACCTTCAAATTCCAATGCGAAACATATCCATTTCCTTATTTTAACATTCACTCATTAGATTGTAATTAGTGCAGTCATCACAAAAACATGATGTCTCTCTTACTTTAATCACTGGAGGTTTGTGGTGTCTTGTATTCATCACTTGATGTAAAATTTGAATACCAACAATCATTTGACAATTTTAAGGATCATATTGGTCTAGATATGTGTTACAAATATGAAAAATAAATTTTTCATTTCAAAATAAATATAATAAAAAACTTGAATTTGAAAAATACATCAAATATATATAAATTACCTTTCACTTCCCAAAAATAATGATTATTGTGTTTGGTATCTCAACTAGTGAAATGAACTTTGCACCATTCAAAAATTTGATTCACACACACACACACACACACACACACACACACACACACACACACACACACACACACACACACACACACACACACACACACACACACACACACACACACACACACACAAAATACATATGTACCTACAAGTTCATTTTGTCAAAGTGGACACTTTATACATGATCTTGCTTGATCATGCTCCCCTTTTCCACATCCACTTTCAAAGAAGTTCCTCAAAATTCTAACAAATTAAATGCTTTTACAGATTCAAATTGTCCTATGAACATAAAATCAGATTTAAAAAAATTACATATTAAATTAAAATAACTAAAATATGTGTACAAATACATATAAGTTAAATAAAGTTAAATTAATATGTATAGTACATGTACACTAACCTACACAACCATCATACCAAACTCAATGCTCTGAAATATTTATTCCATGATTTCTATGATCTTGAGAGAGCATTATAAAATAATGGCCCACATAACTTCCATCATAAACTCCATCATCATTGATAGAGAAATGAACCTCCTTAATGACAATGAACTCATTTCGGTCCAAACTTTCTATCTCATCCACTTCAAATTGTGCATGTTTTTAGGTTACTTGCAAAAATATTGCAACTTATTTAGAATGACAATATTGACCTTGAAGCTCTATTGGAGGTGAAAATATATAGTTCTTTGAGAAATTTACAAATGAAAGAATACAATCAAGTGGAAACTTTTATTTGAATCATGAAAATGTATAACTCGCCATTGTAAATCATGATAATGTTGGATATGTGGATAGATCAATGGATGGAATTTGTTCATAAAATCATTATACCATAATCCACTATCCTTCAACACTTTTTCTTTTTATTTATCTCTTGTCTAAGTTTTTTATGTCTCATATTCATATCTCATCCATGAAATTGGTGTTAATTCATTAACATTCTCAAGTTGCAGTGGAGATTTATGAAAATCTCCATAATCATCACATTAATTTTTGATACATTGTACATTGAACTCATATGAATATTCATATTTACAACATAATATAGACTTCAAAAATTGTATGGTACTGTTGGGGATGACCAAATTTGGATTAAGTACTACTAGAACATTTTTATATGATTGCAAGTGTAGACCAAATTCAACACAATTTCAACAAAAGTAAGTTTCACGTATATTATTTATGTGTACAAAGGAAGGACACAATCTCTCCAAAATTATCTAACATATGTTTACATTTGAAAATGCTTTCTTGAATGTTTGAAATAGTTCACTATGTGTTATATCTATAAAAAAAAATTGGATGTTCAATTTTTACCCCAATCTATGGATCTTTAATTTATATAGTATCATGTCTATTGGAAGAAACATGAGAGGATATAGTCTCAAACACAATAACATGTCTTTCAAGGAACTCTACAAATATTAACCTAATTATTCCTAATGTTTCCATCTGACATATTTCTCCTCCTAATGTATATTTCAATAATTCTTCCAAATAAATTTTGTAAATCATAAATTGCACATACTTATTTTATTTGTGTCAACTTTCTACTAGATGTTGTACTCATAAATACTCTTTATGTAGTGCTTGAATTACCTTTTCCTCCTTGAGTTGTATTGTAAATTTTGTTTTATGCAGTTTGTAAATTTTCAAGTATTGCTTTATTAACATTATGTGCATGGTTTCTCCTATTATCAATACCCAAAAATTCCAAGACAAGCCGTGTCTCTTTTCTCCTAAATAACTTGAAAAATAAATTTGCCTTTCTATATGTACATAAATTTTTGAAATATTTAACCCACATGTTTTTGCAATGCTTTTTAATAGATTTTTTAGATGCCATATGCTCAGATGGAATTTGACTAAAACTTATCTCCTCATCTATATCAATCAAAATTCCTATGCCTAATAATGTGTCTCTATTGCTAGAACAACCAATTTTTTCCTCCTCTGGAATCTCACACTCTTCATGAATTGCATCCTCTTCATGAATTTCAATAGATTGACTTTTATTACATTTTGTATGAACCTTTGATTTTGTCATTCGTTATTCTATCATATTTCATTGATTTATCCCTTTTATGTCCCATTAAATGTTTTGATCTACAAATAAATGTTTTAATCTAGATTCTACTAAACACAATTCAATGGTTTAATATAGAGTAAAAAAATAACTAGGTGAAAAAAACATACCTCAAGGGCAACCCAATGTAATTTCTTTTCAACACCATAAACACACTAATGAAAATTGGTTCAAAAGTTATTTATTTCCAAAAATATTGTATTATTTTTTACTACTTACTTGATTTTTAAATTATGAGAAAAATATTTTTTTTATATGAATCGACCATGTGACTATTAGCAATTTTGTTAGATCGGCTTGGGTTATGAAAAAAATAGTTTTGGTCATAACAGTTATGATAATCTGCAAGTGAGTTGTAAGTTGTTATTAGATTAGGGGTTACTATTAGTTTCTAATTATTATACCAGTCTAGGCTAAATCCATTGGATTAAGGTTGACCTCACAGTCATTTGTAAATCCATTAACTAGGAGACATTCCAAGTGAATGATATAAAGTCCTCTAATAAGGCTCATTGCTAACAAATTGATTGAAATTCTCTAACTAGGTCACATTCAACATTGTGTATTATAACCTATAATAGGTTTGGCCTTTCATAGGGCATCACTTCAAAAGAGTGAGAATGAGTAGCATGTTACTAGTGGTTTTTCCCAAATTAGGTTTCCACATTAAATCATTATGTCAAATGTGTTATTGAATCTATTACGCTTAATGATTACATTTTTTGCAAACTAAATATTTTACAATAACCTACAAGTTTAAGTGATTGTATGATCTAATGGATGCATGCATGATGGATATGTTATCTAGATATGGGTTCACTATGCTATGAAAAAATTTATTTGTACATTTGGAGCTTGGATAATTGATTCACTCCCTAGTTATTATAAAAAAATCCAGTAATTGGTATAAGAGCCATCTTCTTAAGATGACTAATTTGAAGGTACTACAAGAAACTATCAAGATGTCAAAAATAGAGGTACCTAAGCTTAATAGATATAACTTTCCTACATGGAAATTTTTTATGAAGCTACACATAGGAGGTCCTAGAAACCATGCACAATCTATCATTGCCACTAAGAATGTTGATCCTGTTGGCACCCTAACTGTTGAAGATATGAAATAGAAGACAGAACACAATCAAGCAATGTTGGAGATTTTTTTGTCCTAATTTATGTCACATTTGATGACATCAAGGGTTGTAATAGTGCAAATAAAATGTGGGATGCTCTTTACACTAGCTATGGAGGTGATGCAATTTTTTTAAGAGCCAAATCTAAAAGTCTTAGAGGTAAGTTTGATGATATGAGTATGCAAGAAGCTGAGAATGTTCCTCAATATTTATCTAGGATAAAAGATGTTGTTAATGCTATAAGAGGATCTACAAATAAGATAGATGATGAGACTATATTAAGTAAAGTTTTGAGAACACTACTACCCATCTATGCTATTAGAGTTTCTACAATAAAAAAATTGAGATCTATACCAAGTTCTAATCTCACTCTTGAAGGTTTGGTAGGTAGTATTAGTACTTTTGAGCTATCTAATTTTGACAACTCCAAATCTAACAATGATGAATCTACTTTCAAAGCCAAGCTATCATTGCAGGAACCTAATTAGAAGAAGAACAACATGGTAAAATATGTTTCTAGTGAGAGTGATATAGATGAGGAGGATGTAGAACAACTTGAAGCACTAATAGCACGGAGATTTCATAGAGGTAAAGGAAAATTCAAAGATGAGCTATCTATCATGTGTTTTTAATTGCAATTAGGTTGGTCATATTGCTGCTAGATGTTTAGAGAAGAATAAGTATAGATGTGGAAAAAAATAAAAGAGTAGAAGAGACAAAGATAGCAAAGATTACGAAGACAAAGGCAAGAAGTCTTGATAGATTGTAAAAGAGGAAACCAAAGATGGATTTGATAATCATGATGATCAAGTGTTATATGTTACAATGAAGGATGATTTTGATGAGAATGATGCAATTGCACTAGTTCTTGTGTAAAAAAGAATGAAAAATGGATCATTTATAGTGGGTGTTCACATAAGCTCATTACCTTGAATTATTATAATAGAACTAGTGTAATGTTTGGTAATGATGCACTTTGTCTGATAAAAGGAAAAGGTTCTATCAAACTCATAGAAAAGATTTTATGTGACAATGCTTATTATGTTGAAGGGATTACTTACAATTTGTTGAGTTTATCACAATTGAATAGTTTAGGTTATAAGGTAGAGTTTGAGAACAAGATTTATAAGATATATGATATTGATGAAAAACTAAAGCGAGGTAATCTATTCTATCTTGACATGGATGATGTTACTTGTCTAGTTGTATAATTTAATGATGTATGGTTATGGAACAAGAGGTTATGTCATGTTAATTTTTATAACTTAGTTAGTATCAATAACATGAGAATAGCCAGAGATTTTCCTAGGTTCAAGAAACCTAAAAACATAATTTGCAAATAACATCAGTTAGGAAAAATGATAATGTCTAGTTTTAAGAGTAAGACTCATATCTCTAAAGAACTTTTGGAAATTATTCATATTGACTTGTGTGGACCTATTGATGTGTAAAGCTACAAAGGTGAAAAGTACATTATGTTATTTGTTGATGATTATTCTATGATGATGACAGCTATGTTTCTTAAATAGAAATCTGATGCTTTCCAAATGTTTAAGTGGTACTTAGTATGAGTTGAGAAGGAAATAGATAAAATTATGAAATGTTTGAAATCTAATAGAGGAGGAGAATTTACATCAAATGAGTTTAAGATTTTTTGTAATGACAGAGGAATCAAAATATAGACATTTGCTCCTAGAACCCCTCCACAAAATGGAATTTTTGAAAGGAGGAATAGATCTATAATGGACTGTGCTAGGACACAAATGATGGAGAAATATATTGCTTTCAAAAACTAGAGAGAGGTTTTAAGTACAACTGTCTATACCTTGAACCATTTGCTGGTCAAGAAAGGTACTCATTCAACATCTTTTGAACTATGGTATGGATACTCACCCAATGTAAGATAGCTTAAGGTATTTAGAAGAAAGTGTTGTATTCTCAAAGATTTTAGGAATGGTAAATTAGATGCAAAAGATGAAGAAGGTATACCTGATGGCTATTCCAAAAGAAGTAAATCTTATAAGTGTTTAAATACTAACACTATGAAAAGTTGTGGGAAGTGCAAATGTGAACTTTGATTAATATACAGAATTCAATCAGGTTGAACCTATGAAGGAACGAAAGGAATACTAATCATTTGTATAATTTTATGAAGGTATGCCTACTGGTGAAGATGATGTAAATAGAGTTACAAATCAACAACGAGTTTTAGTTTCTGTCAATTTACACACAATGAATGTCAAGTTGCATTCAAGAACCAAGCTACAATTAGGTGTTGAGTTACACAATGAAGTTGAGGAACATTCTAATTTTGAGATTAGTGTACATGAAAGAGATGTTGAATTACCTAATACTGAAGTTCATAGTTATTTAAAATTTGAGAGACCAAATGAGGAAAGCATAGCAGAACCTACTGCACAAATAATTAGACATAAAAATTCAAAACCAATGACAAGGAATATGTTGAGAAATGATACATGTTTTCTTAGCATGAATGAACCAAAAATAGTGAAAGATCCCTTAGAAGATATGGATTGGATTAATAGAATGAAAGAAGAGATTGAATAGATTGAGCAAAAAAGACATGGACTCTAGTTCCTAGACCAGAAGATAGAAATGTGATTGGCACCAAGTGGGTACATAGAAATAAGTTTGATGAAAATGGTGAATTCATAAGAAATAAGGAAATATTATTTTGCAAGGGGTATGCACAAGAAGAAGGGATAGACTATGGAGAAACATTAGGTCCTGCTACAAGATTGGAAGGAGTAAGAACTTCAATTGCTTACTCTACATACAAAGGTTTCAAAGTTTATCAAATGGATGTTAAATTTACATTTCTAAATGGCATATTAGAAGAAGAGCTTTGTATAGAACAACCAGAAGGATTTTTTGGCTAACAAAAAAAACATGGTATGTAGACTACACAAAGATTTATATGGTTTGAAGCAAGCACCAAGAGTATGGTATGAAAGGTTTTGTAATTATCTTATGAAAATTGGATTTGAGAGGACTAATGATAATATAAATCTATACTTGAAGATAGAGAACGGAAAAGGTATTTTACTATCTTATTTTTTTTTTTATGATATCATATTTGGAGGTTAGGATACTTTATGTAAATATTTTGTAAATGAAATGAAGAAAGAATTTGAGATGTCTATGTTTGGAGAAGTCAAGTTCTTTATGGGTTTGCAAGTACATCAGATGAAATATGGTATATACATCACTCAGTCAAAATATGTAAAGGAGGTACTCAAAACTTTTGGATTGGAAAATTCTTAGCTAGTAAGAGAAGCTATGGTGAAAGGACATAAATTGTCAAAGAATGATGATTTAGCTAAGGTGAATCAAACATTGTACAGGACAATGATTGGAAATTTGTAATATGCACTACATAGTAGACTTCATATTGCATTATTTATTGGGAAGGTTACAATATTCTCTTCTAATCCCAAGGAGAATAATTTGATAGTTGTTATGAGAATAATGAGATATATAAAAAGTATAGAAGACTATGGTCTATATTACAAGAAAAATGAAAAATTTGAGCTGAGAGCCTACACTAATTCTGATTGGGCTAGAAATGTTGATGATAGAAAGACCATTAGTGGAGGAGAATTTTTCATAGGAAAAAGGTTAGTTACATGGACTAGAAAGAAGCAAAATTGCATATCTCAATCTACTACCAAAGTTGAATATGTTGGTGCTACAAAAAATTGTACAAACATTGTATGGATGAAATAACTACTCAAAGGTATGAAGGAGGAAATCACTGAACCTATGATACTTTATTGTGATAATAAAAGTGTTATAAATATATCAACGAACCTTGTGATACATATAAAGAATAAGCACATTGCAATCAAGTATCATTACTTGAGAGAGTTAGTTCAAGACAAAGAGGTGAAGATGAAATATGTGAATATAAAAGAAAAAATAGCTAATATCTTCACAAAAGTATTACCTAATTATTCTCATGAGTATCTAAGAGGTAAAATAGGGGTGATACCCTATTTAAAGGCTATTTAATAAGCATGAGAATTTCCTTGTAATAACTATGATAATTGAGACATGTTCCACATTGATGCAATGGATCTTACTTTAGGAGCTGCTAAAGTAATCAAAGAGCTAGACCTACAAATCAGTCACAAGATAGGTGATAAAGGGAGGAACTAAAAAAATTCATATCTATATATTAAGATGATAAGTCTTTGACATTGTTGTCAAAGAGGGAGAAATACATGAAGCAATATCTACACAAAGGGAGATAGTGTACATAATGATTAAAAGACATACATCTACTTCAAAAGAGGGAGATATTAGCAAGGGAGATATAAGGATTCATAAGGAGAGAAATTGATCAAGAGGGAGCCCTAGGGATGAGTTGATTGTTTGTTGATTAGAACAAAATTTTATGATGTATACAAAAGATGAAAGCTACTGATATGGGGAGAGATTTCAATACAAGGAATTATTTTCTTTTTGGTATTATTGTTGGTTGTACCATAAGGAGAGAAATTGATCAAGAGGGAGCCCTAGGGATGAGTTGATTGTTTGTTGATTAGAACAAAATTTTATAATGTATACAAAAGATGAAAGCTACTGATATGGGGAGAGATTTCAATACAAGGAATTATTTTCTTTTTGGTATTATTGTTGGTTGTACTAGTTGTACTAGTTCTCCATCAATGCAAAAGAGGGAGATTGTTGAAAATAGACTATACAAGTATACGAATGTGTTTCAATCATTTTTTTGTCACTGATGTCAAACCTGCTACTTTATGGTAAGACAACTACTTTGTTGATTTTGAGTACTATCATTTGTTTGATTAATGAAGGGGATTTGATCAGATGAGATAAAAAAAAGCATGTAGACAAAAGGTTGAGTTATGGTATATAAAAGGAGTAAAAAGATCAGTTAAGACATAGATGATATAGTGCATTGATTATTTTCTTAAGGTTACAAAATTTGGATACATTGACTAAGTCTAGAAGAACAAGTAAGAAAAACTGAGTCTACCAAGCTTGAGTGAGTAGACAAAAAGTGCCAAGAAAAGTTAGTGCAAGCTAAGAAAAAAATTAGTTGGGGCCAAGCAAAGTCAAATTCCAGTGTCTGTCAAGTGATACAGTGTAAGCTAAGTAAAGTTTAGTTGATACCAAGCACCAATCAACTTTAGAATTTTCCAAGTGATCTAGTGGATAAAAAGTGGAAGAATAGAATGGAATTTGAGTGGCAACATATTGATGTTGAGTGCCAGTATTCATGTTAAATCATGGATTTGACAAATCTAAGTCAACTAATTTTTTTCTTAAATTTTGTGAAGCACGTGGAAGATAACTATGATGATTTGATGGCACCGAATTCATGGTAAATTATTTTGAGAAAAATTCAAATAGGATTCAAAGAGAATTTTCCAAAAGGGACTAAAATGAAAAGATGGGCTTCTGAAGATTTAAAAATACAAAAATTCTTACTTAAAATATTAAAACATAATTACAAAAATAAACTTCATCAAATTTTAGACATTTCATCAATTTACATAATCTTCAAATTCTAAGCACATACCACTTTTATGTCGTTAAGTTAATCACTTCAAGTTTTGGGATTCTTTTTCTTTATAAAAGGTGATATGAGTTAGTGCTTTTACCAATACATTAAATGCTTGATTTTTCTTGTGTGCTCTCCATGAGGTTTCAATCTATTTAAATATTGACAAAATCTGGTTACATGATATTGTAGATCTCTATTTTACCTATATATGATACAATTTATTTTAAATTCAGAGTATTGTAAGCCTTTCAATTGTGATTTATTTTGAATGTATGTTCATTTTCTCGTAGAACACAATGTGTATATTTGGGGGTTATATGTTGGCTCATTCATTAAATTTTGCAACAAGTTATTTTTGTAAATAAACTAGACTCTAGTGTATAGACTTTCAAAAAAAAAGTATTAATTTTTTATTATTTCTCAATGATTATTATGGGGAGCACAAATATATTTCACATTTTTAGGATGTGTCCACTTACAAAATTTGTAAAAAAAAATATAAATTAAAAGATTACCCTAAAAAATATGAGATGAACTGCATGGTGTTAGCTAAATTTTGACTAGAGCAACTAAAGAGTTTCCAAAAATAAATTATGATTTTAGGGGAACTATAGTTCACATTATGTTATGTTTTTACTAAAAAAATAGTACCACTTTTTGTTTCACCCTTTTTTGAGGGCCTTTACATCCAAAATTTTAAAAAGAAAAATAATTAGTTTAGAAACTAGATTTAGAGGACTACAACTTTTATTTTAGTCATATACTTATTTTTTTTGTGTAACTATCTTCAAATAAGATTGTCGAAGTTAAGAAATTCCTAATTTCAAGAAAAAAAATGGCATCTTATACCCCCTTTTTGGTACCACAACTCTATGCACGTACCCCATAGTTTGGAAAGTTTCATGATCAACACTATTAATTTTACTCTTGATCCTCAACTCTATAACAAGGCAACCAAGAATACCTCCTTGATGATTGCCACTTCTACGAGGAGGTCTCACAAAAATGATCAAAGCAAGTCTTTTGTTAACCCCTATTTTGTGTAGGTTTTGGATAAGGATACTCATAAGAGAAAATGTGATGATTGTCAAGGGATTTATTGTACACTAGAGGTGAGCACACACAAAATGGATGAGCTCAAATCCCATTTTATTTCCCTAGAAGAGAGTTTTATTACCCTTTCTCACTTTGCATCGATGGTTATTCAAAGTACCATGACCACCCTGTAACTGTTACTAAAGTAGAAGGTAGACAAGGGCTTGGGCATGTAGGATTCTACAAATTTGTATGGGTTCCTTGCAAATGACTAAGTGAAAGTGTTGTTTTCCTCATTTCTAAAGAAAAGGAAAAGGGAAAAGTCTAGGCATTTAGTTTTAAATGTTTCTTTTTTGATGTTTTATCACTACTAGTATGTATCAACCTTTTATATTGTGAACTAGTTGTATATGACTATGGTTATTTTATGTTTCATACTTGATTCTTTCGTTAGGATAAGTTGGTATGCTTACTTTATTTTCTATAGTTTTATGAACAAGAATATGATTGTTAATGGTAGTATAGATTAGATGGGTAAAGTTAGACTTTTATGTTTTTATACAAGTGGGGTATTCTTTTTTCTTGGTATTAATGTTTAGACGTTGGATATGTTGTCAATCTAGTTGTTGGTAGCATGGTGACTACTAATGTATGTTAAATGGGCCAACCCTCTTGTTTTGGCTTCTTTAATTTATAAAACAACATAATAATAGAAGTTTTTTTCAATTGCATTAAGAAATCCTACTTGATGGTTACCATATCCATTCCCACAAGCTTAAGAAAGAGATATTGGAATCCTCTTTTTTCATGCCTTTTAATTTAGAGAACATGTTTTTTTGGCTAAGTTTTTAATCAATAGTAATTATCTTTTTGTCGATGTGAAACTCTTGAAATTGAGTTATTTAATTTAGAAAATACTAATATAATTTTAAGCAATAGCCTTTTATATTGTTATTTTATTCTAGTTGTAATCTTATTTTAGCATTATCATGTTACATGTTTTTCTCCATTTTTTAAACTATGAGATTAATATATAATTTTTGAATGTAAAATATTTTTTTAGATTGTAATCACTTGAATGTGACTTTTTCATTTATTTTTAATAATAAAATTTATATCTAAATGTTGGAAATAATCAAGACTAGCTAGGTTACTGAGAGGGGAGGGGTGAACTAGTAACCTCAAAAAATTTTAACAAATTTAGCACATAATCCATTCAACATTAATTCATCTAATCTATTTCATGCATGAGAAACTAAAAGATAAGCATTCATGGCACATGAACACAATATTTGGTGACCCAAAAACCTTTCAAATAGAAAGTAAAACTAAGGTGTGAATGATACCCACAAAACTTCAATACTTCAATATAAAGTTGACCTATTAAGGCTTACATTGATCACTTCTAATGATCTACCCTATTAGGACTGATTAGGACTGCTAGGTCTGCCTTGTTAAAGGTTTTAAAAACATACAATGAAGTATGCACTCGGTAAAGAGATTTAAACAAAAGACTTTTGAGTCTGCCCTATTAAAGGATTTGAATCTAATTCACCTATTAGGATGAAACAATAGATGTGACTTAAAAATTGATTCTTGATTAGATCCTTGAAGTATAGATCACCTCTTTTTGATAGATTTAACTTGACTACTCCTTATTTGACCTTGCTGAATACTTTTCTTTGCTTCTGATTTTCATTCACATTCTCATCAAAAGATTACATTTGCTTATCATTATTAGTCTCACATACATGGGTATAATACAATACATTATATATATACTATCCCAATTCTTATAATTACAAGGTCAACTAAAACACAAGATAACACAAATATCATTGAGTTGGCCAAATAGTAGAAATTCAGGTTCTAAAAGTTGACTTGATGAACTTCTGATACTCGGCATCCACTGCATTACTTGGCATCATCATGCATTTGGTAGAAGTAGAGGCTTGGTCCATACTAATCACTCAATGTAGCTTCGAACTTAGGGAAAACTGGAGACTTGGTAGAAAGCGAATATTATGTTTACCTTGCTTGCACTTAGTAAACACTACTCATCTCATCACTCGATTAACATTGGCTTCACATCATAGAAACTGATGACTCGGTAGAAACTATGAAGCTTGGTAACAACTGAATTGCTTGGTGATAACTGTTGGACTTCACACTGCCTATTTTCACTCAATAGCCTCTAGAATGCTTGGTGTGAACTCTAGAGTTTGGTAGCCATATGAAATATAAATAATTTTTGTCACTAATAACAAACAAGACTTAATTCAAACAATCTCACCCTTTGGCATTAGTGACAAAAACAATTATTAACCAAATCTTATGTACACTGACATATTGATTTTTTCTTTTGATTTTACAAAATTTGTCTTTGTGATGCATATGCAAATATCTCCTTCATAAAATGTACATATCATATAATATCATGCAAGTATATATCCTCCTTATATACATGTCTCTCTCTTCTATCTACATTTGTCTCTCCACAAATATATTTTTCTCCCCCTTTTTGACAATAATGCCAAAGATTTATACAAATTATTAATCAAGAGACACCAAAATGTGAGAAAAACTTAGAATGTACCTTAAAAATAAGAACTAATATCTTATCCTCATTTTATTGCAAAATTTTGAAGGTATGAAGCGCAACTTGTACTTCTACTCAGAGTTCAATCATATGATCCGCAATTGAAAGATTGTTATCATGGATCAATGTTTTTGAGTAAGCAATATGCTTCTACATTGGGTCCATGATAGGAACCATCATGTTTTGGATGTCTACTATTGTAGACCAGATCCTTTCTTCCTCTCTCAATAGTTCTACTTGCATGTCTGATAGGAATTTGATCCTCGTGTGATGTGTAGAGCTTGAACTAGGGTCAAACTGCAACTTTTGAGCACTGGCCTTTAGATCCTCATCTATCTTATTCAATTTTCCCTTTATTTCCTTTTTAGTTTTGGTAACATCACATAGCGTTTCAAAAAGAGATATTACATTTGTAAAAGAATTTTCAAGATTAGCCAAAATTGAGGAAAGCTCTACTTGATGTATGGCAATGTGCTCAAGTACTTTATTTTCAAACTTTTTCTCTACCTTCTCCATAAGTTTTTCTTGGCCACTTGAGTCCTCATTGAACTTATTTACTACTTCCTCTAACAATAACAAAATATGTTTAGATGAATCAGCATCCATGCCTATAGCTTCTGTTAAGATGTTCTTTGCACTCTCAATGACTCAAAATTCTCTATCCCTTTCTACTCTTAAGTGGTTCTATTTTACCTTCTATTCCAGAAGTTGGTTAACCAATCTCATTTGTTACATAGTAGCATTGTCAAAATCCAACTTAGGAATTTCAATTTCCTTTTCCAAGTCAATATCTTCCTCAATTTCTTTACCAGTAATCAAAATTTTAAGTTGTGTCCTTGGTTCAACTTTTGACATTACTACTTTGGAATTAGAAATAGAGACAATGGTAGAAATAGTTGGGCTTGCAGTAAAAACTTGAATAGCCTACTGATGAAATGCTGACTAGAGTGCTAAAAGAATCCAAAATTTATGTGCTACCCAAAATTGAAGTAATTACCTAGTGGAACACTAACTGATGTACATACAATAGGAGCACTTATAGGAATATGCAAAACTAAAGTAGACAAGATTGTAGAACTAGATCTTGTATATGTTGCTGATGTCCCTGACTTGGGAGTTGAAGAAGAGAAAGGTTGCAGCTTGGTGGATGAGGTGGTAGACACTTCCATCAGTAACACTTGGAGTTAAGATGGAGCAAAGAGTGATTGAGTAGATGATGTATCTGTTGTGGTTGCAATCACACTTGCTAAAGCTATCTCTATTGATGATACTACAGATTTTGGTGGAGAGTGAGGAAGGGAGGCTATGACTTTTTTAGAAATCCTCACTGGATCACTTTCTTCATCATTTTCTTCTTGTCTATCTTCCTCCTTAGCTTCATCCTCTTTCTCTTCTTCACCATCCTTCATTAAATCCTAATAATCTTCAGAATTTACAGTGACACAAGGACTGATGTCTTCTTCATTATCCTCATCCTTGTCACTATCATCATCCATGATTTCCACTAGATCCTCACTTGGCTTATGAAGATGGAACACATCCTTCCATGCATCTGTCAAGTTGGGCACCAACTGCTTTAAAGTTTGAGAAAATATATCCTTGAAAGTCTAAATGGTGTTATCCCATCTAACCTTGATCTTATCCAATAAAACTATTGGTACTTGTGAAGAAAACTAATTAGGAGATAATTTCCATTTGCCTAACTTTTCCATGCTCGAACCTTCAATCTCTTTCTATTTTGTTAGAGTCCTAGTTTCATATTTGAGTGCCTTGAAGTTGTTTATTTCAAAAACTTCTCTTAATTTCTTCAATCTTTCTTTGTAACTGGGAGGGGGTTGGTAAAACTGAACTTCACTTTCATCTTTCCTTGCTTTCTTCTTAGATCTTCTAGTGAACACAGCTATGGAGGGCTTGAGTGGCTTGATGATAATCACCTTGCCTTTATTTCTTATCGGTTCTTTCTCCTTTTCTGATTCTTCATCTTCACAGTCAGATTCTTCTTCATCTTCACCTTTTCCCTTGGTAAGCATAAGAGGGGCTTTAGCAATTTTCAGTTTTGATACCCTTTTCTTGCCTTTGTTGATTTCCTAGGGAAGCTTAATTTCAAGCTCTATTCTGGCTTTAGTTTCATGATAAGTTCCAATGATAGGTAGCTTTTGATCTACAAGCTCATTCACTAGGGCTTCAATTATATCCTTAGTTTCATCAATGTTAACCTCATAAGGAAGAGGTTTTACCCATGCTATTCTAGGCCTAACTACCTAGATATATACTCTGTCATAGTCAACCATAAAGCATACATAAAATTTGTAATCTTTAACTAATTATGGAGGAATTTGGAATCTATTGTTCATCTTCTCCTTAAAAAATTCAAAATAGTTTTCCATGATAGTATCAAAATTCTCACCCATTTCTACAATAAACTCATTAATCTGATACATAATAGGTGTGTCTTTTCTCCACACTACTAATCTTTTGGAGGGGGAAAAATTTTGAATATAAAAGAACAAACAAATTAACAAAGAACCAAATTTACATATATTGTTCTTTGATGTTCTGATGCTATCCATATTCTTATTCAACTTTTTCAACAATAAGTCTACCAAGTCAAATTCCAAATTCTTCTTAACAACCTTGTATGCTAGGTCTACAGCCTCACATGGTACACTATTTAGTCAACTAGAGCTATATATCTTATGTGCAATAATATAAATGTCAAATCTAAGTTCCACATTAGATACATTGTTAATTTTTAGTCCTCTTTTGTCCTTCTCAGCTAGGGTTTTCTTTTGAAGCTCATCTTGACCTAAGGTTTTTGTAGCTTTAACCTTGTTTAGCATAGGCATACAAGTAATTTTATGAATCATCTTCTTCATAATCAAAACTGATTGCTCTAACCAAAACTGACCATTATGGACTTGGCTCAAGATATATCTAATCCATTTTATCTGAAAGTTTCCTGGTAGATGCAAGATGTGGATTAAACCTTTCTCCTCTAAATGCTTATGCTTGGGCTTAAGAGTCCCATCAACACACATTTCTCGTAGGGCACTATCCATTTCTAGAGTCCCAATTTCTTGCATAGCACATTTGAAATGAGTACAAATATCTTTAATAAGGAGTACCTTTGGTGGAATTTTTGATTGAGCTCCATTAGGGTCAAGTGATTCTACAATCACTAGCGTCAACTTGAAATTTAGGGCCTTCCATTCAATACCTCACACCAACA
Organism: Cupressus sempervirens; assembly: GCA_028749045.1. Taxonomy (NCBI): domain Eukaryota; kingdom Viridiplantae; phylum Streptophyta; class Pinopsida; order Cupressales; family Cupressaceae; genus Cupressus; species Cupressus sempervirens. The sequence goes on from CM053785.1 coordinate 430,372,940, forward strand.
TCTTCAAACCTCTCTTTGCCTTGCTATTGCTACTGCTATTAGATGTCATGATCACTCGGTAAACTAAGAAAATTCCTAAAAAAACTTCATTGAAAATTTCACTCTAGATTTCTTGAATCCTCTATAAATCATTCTGCTCTAGATATACTAAATTTGTAGTGGAAATGAGATCAAAATTCTACCCTTTTGATGAAAATTTTCCATTAATGCCCAGTACTATGAGAGACATAATAACATAGTGTGTGACAAACTATCATCCACTATATGTGTGAATTACTTAGTAGAAGCATGTAACTTAGCGATCAAACAAAAAATTTTTACTCCCAACCTTGCTCAGTAGAATCTATGACCAACCTTGCTCGGTATGACTTGATCTTACTTGGTGAATGCTAAATTCTTGTGATTCCTTTGTATCTGGAATGTTAGTTTTGATCTTCCACTCCCTTTCATTGGAACTGCTTGAGATATGACCTTGAGAATACAGTTCTAGTTCTTCTTTAAAAACTTAATTTGAAATGATGGAGTCACCCACTTCTTGAGTGACTTCACTACCATGACTTGAACTAGTTTCCTCAGTAGATTGGTAAATCCATTGATGTCTCATCTATTTCCTAATTTTATATGCTCTTTCTTTCTTTTCATCTTCAACTTTACCTATTTTCATGCAATTCTTAGCTATATGACCAAGTTTAGTACATGTGTAACATCTTATTGTAGTATCCTTCTTTCTCAAGTGATGCCTTGCATAATTTATGTCAGTGTGTCCATATTCTCCACAATAATGACATCTACACCAAGTATTTTAGTCCTAACCAAATATTGACTTGACCAATTGTTCAACAAGATTGAATGGTTTAGATCCGCATTCAGATGCCTTGTCACCTTGTTTCTTCCATTTGTGACATTTGCCTTCAAATTTTGGTTTCTCCTTGAATTCATTAGCTTTATGACCATGCTGACTACAATTGTAGCATTTTCCATTGAATTTTTCCTTTCCATTGCTCCAACATTTGTTCGATGTGTGACCTATCTTACCGTAGTAATTGCAATTAGGTTTTTGATTCCTTTGAGCACCTTCTTTGGTGGATTTACCTTCTTCTTTGTATCCAAGTCCTACTTTTCATTTATTCCTTTGAATATTTTTCTCATTCTATTGATTCAATTGATTCATGTCTACTTGGGAATTCATCATTCTCTCATTGACTTGTTTTTTAGTGTTTAGGTCATTTTTCAATCTTTCAATAATTTACTTTTTAGATCTTCACTCATTTCTTGTTCTTTCATTGATTTCTCTTTCAAAATTCAAATTATTTCTTATTCTTTCATTTTCTACTCTAAGAGTCATGATTTTTTCATTTGCATTGGAGATTTGATCAATAAGGTCTTCATGCTGAAGAGATTGATTTTGATCTTCATTGTTCCTTGTCCCCAAGTATTCCTTTCCCTTATTTATCCATTCCAAAATTTCACATGATCTTATTGATTGAATTTCTTGTTCTCTTTTGAGTTTCCTTACTACTTCTTTTAGAGATCCATTCTTTTCTAGGAGTTCTTTGATTGCATTGTTTGCTTCATCTGAATTGCTTGAAGGGAAAAAGTCTTCAATCTTCTCTTCAACATACTTATGGTCATTCATCTAATTTGAAAGTTCCTTCCTTCTTTTTAAGGATTAAGAAAGATGCTCTTTTGCTTCTTTGAGTTGAGCTATGGCCATCTGTAGACGTATCTTTTCATTTTCAATTGCTCTGTCAAGTCTAAATATCTCCATTGCCCATTGATCTTTGCTCAAGCTATTAAGATTTTATCCTAAGAACCACAATCCTCTAATACCAATTGTTGGAAATAATCAAGAATAGCTTGGTTATTGAGAGGGGAGGGGTGAATCATTAACCTCAAAAACTTTTAACAAATTTAATACATAATCCATTCACACCTAATTCATCTAATCCACTACATGCATGAGAAACTAAAAGATAAACATTCATGGGACATGAACACAATATTTGGTGACCCAAAAACCTTCCAAATAGAAAGTAAACTGGGCTGGGGATGATACCCACAAAATTTCAATACTATAATATAAAAATGACCTTTTAAGGCTTACATTGATCACTTCTGATGATCTACCCTATTAGGAGAAATTAGGACTGCTAGGTCCACCTTGTCAAAGGTTTTACAAACATACAATGAAGTATGCACTTAGTAAAGAGGTTTAAAAGAAAGACTATTAAGTCTACCCTATTAAAGGATTTGAATTTTATTGATCTGTTAGGATGAAATAGTAGATCTGACTTACAACTTGATTGCTGATTAGATCCTTGAAGTATAGATCATCTCTTTGTGATAGATTTAACTTGACTACTCCTTATTTGACGTTGTTGAATACTTTTCTTTACTACTAATTTCCATTCATATTCTCATTAAAATATTACATCTACTTATCATTATTCATCTCACATACATGGGTATAATACAATACATTACATATATACTATCCCAATTCTTATAATTACAAGGTCAGCTAAAACACAAGATAACATAAATATCACTAAGTCAGTCCAATAGTAGAAACTTGGGTTCTAAAAGCTAACTTGGTGAACTTTTGATACTCAGCATCCACTACATTACTTGACAACATCATGCATTTAGTAGAACTAGAGGTTTGGTCCATACTAATCACTTAATGTAGCTTCAAACTTGGTGAACATTGGAGACTCAGTAGATATAGTGTCACTCAATAGAAACTAAATACTATATTTACTTTCCTTGCACTTGGTAAACACTACTCATCCCATCACTCAGTTAACACTAGCTTCACATCATAGGAGCTAATGACTTGGTAGAAATTGTGAAGCTCAGTAACAACTGAACTACTTGGTGATAACTGCTAGACTTCACACTGCCTATTTTCACTCGGTAGCCTCTGGAATTCTCAGTGTGAACTGTAGAGCTCGGTAACCATATGAAATCTAAATAAATTTTGTCACTAATAAAAAACAAGACTTAATGCCAACACTAAAATTTAAGCAATGGTCTACACCACAAGGGTAAATTGTAAGCCTACAAACAATAATAACAATTAGTGTAAAATATTATTGGCTTGGCTTTCTTACAATCAAAACAATAAATATTTTTAAATGTTAATATTTTAATATAGAACCTATGTAGGTTTCATTATTTTTCCTTCCTTGGAACATTTCCTAATTTTTCTAATACTTTTTAAATTAGAATGTAATATTTGGACACTAAATTTTCTAATGTGTCCTCCAAGTTTAGAATCCATTAAGTAGTTTTTTTAAATAAATATATATTTGAATTTTTACCAAATTAAAGTTAAGTTATCCAAACTTTAAACATATGAAGTACCAATCTAATAAATATCTTCAACATACTCTTGATATAATTATAGCATTGTATAAAACATATTATTGACAAATGACAACTACTAGTTAAATCCCAAAATCTAGTGGTTGGATGTTTAAGTACATGCAACAATAAGTCGATAGAAGTGATTTGTCTAATTGAATGTAAGAAAAAGAAGAGGTATTTTTTCATTATGGAGACAAATAGATAGTAGTATATTTTTTATTGATTAGTATAGAAATGTAAATTTGATATACCGTGTTGAGTTGACATATTAAGAAATACTAAAATTAAGTAGATATAAGAAATACTACAAGTAAACAACGTGTTAGAAATATTTAGAATAATTGGGGGGAGTCAATCAATTACACAAGGTCCATATGTACTATTTGATAAATTAAACATAAATATTGACTATTATGTTTATCCTATTGTTGCTTAATTTGTACTATGATAATAAAAATACTCTCTTAAACATAAATTGTTCTATTTAATGAAAACTTGATCAAACGTAAAAACATATAAAGCATTCAACATAGATTTATCACTATGATTTTAACATAGAAACTCAATTTGGAGAAAACCACCAACAACATGTCACTACTTTTAACTCTTTCAAAGTGAGCTCTATTAGGAGCCAATCATATTAAAATTTTATAAAACACACTTTTAAATGTGACTTGGTTAGACGATTTAATTACCCTATTAAGAGGGGCCTAGTCAAAGGACTTTAAAATTTCCATTTATAATGTCACCAAGTTAAAGGATTTTCATAGACTATTAAGTCTTCCAAATAACTTTTAGGTGAACCTCTATTAAAAGGATTTCAATACAAACTATTCGTGATTATTTTTAAAAAAATAGTAGGTTTTTGCTCTCTATGATTACAACTCACATTGCAAGTTTAAATCTCTATTTGGTTCATGTGCTAATTCATTGATAAGCCTCCCATTTTCATCTTTGATCTTGATTCTCTTGGAAATCCTTCAAGAAATCAACCTTCCTCTCCTCAACAACACTTAAGTCATCAACTCATATTCACTAATCAACATATGCATCTGCACAATAAATCTCATTTAGCATCACATTCACTTACACAGTTATGCATATTTGATCAACCTTTTTTTTTTATGTGTCTCTCACATACACTCACACCTACATGTCTGTAGGTTCCCTTTCAGTACACCATTTTAAAAAAACTTTTAAAGTTGCCTCCCATAAAGAATTTCCCAAAAATTGTTCCCAGTATGCTTAACAAAGTTTCTATGAAGGATTGAATTATTTTTGGGTCCAAATATACAAATGTGGAAGCAAATAGAAGCCAAAGTTCATTTTTCCACCATGGAGAAGCACTTTTCTAATTTTTCACAATGGAGAAGTCAACTTGGGATTTTCCACCAAAGGAAAAATGAAGTGTAGTGGAAAACTTATTTTCTACTACGACTTTCGTAGCACTTTTCTAATTTTCCACCATGGAGAAGCACTCTTCTAATTTTCCGCAATGGAGAAGTCAACTTGGGATTTTCCACCAAAGGAAAAATGAAGTGTAGTGGAAAACTCATTTTCTACTGTGACTTTGGTAGCACTTTTTTAATTTTCCACCATGGAGAAGGACTTTTCTAATTTTCCACAATGGAGAAGTCAACTTGGGATTTTCCACCAAAGGAAAAATGAAGTGTAGTGGAAAAATCATTTTGCACTATGACTTTCATACTCATTCTTAGATTTTCCATTGGAGAAGCAAATATTTCATTTTTCAGCAAAAGGAAAAATGCATAGAGGAAAATTCATTTTTCACTATGACTTTCACAGGCAAAGTCCAATTTTCCATATGAGGAGAGAAAAGGAGAATCTCAATCCAAAATGAAGGTATATGGGGTCTAGCATCAAGATTACTCTAGAAAAATAATTTGTGAATCAATCTACATCAAAATTGTGCCCACTACATGGAAATAGAAAATTTATTTTCCACTGCAACTTTCGCAGTCAAAGTTCAATTTTCCACCAAAGGGAGAAGAAAAAAGTCAGATTTCCGCTATAAGAATTCTAGAGAATTTCTCCCAAATTTTAGTAGAGAATTAACATTTTAAGCATTGAAGATAAAATTCTTGTAGATTGAAGACATGGATTATAGAGCATTGAAAGAACAATGGCTGGAAATTTTATTTTATTAATTCTGATTTTGTAGCAGTCATATAGAGCAGAATTCAGAAATTCATATCTTTTTACTCATTGATTATTTTTCTAATTGCTCTAGTCAAGACGAAGATAACTAAGTGTGGAAGAACATATCCAAAAATGAGCTCAATCCAACGGTGGAATAAAAAGATATGCCCCACAAAAAATGGCTCATTTTTACCTGACAGAACTATTTATTTTGCTGTCCACTCAATGAAGGAAAGATTTTGATATCGATTTAACATATTTAAATGTCAATTTTTAACATATAATTTAAATATGTTAATATCTATCATTATTTACTTTAAAAGTTAATAAGCATATCAGTTTTCAAAAGGAAAAATATGAGAAGTCGAAGAGACAAGATCAGTTATAGAACTGAAAAGTCATTGGAAAAAACCAAAAGGTTGCTAGAGAATGATTTTATTGTAAAACATTTTCCATTGAGAGAGGCTTCTTTTCTGCAAGAGTAGGTATTTCTAGAGTAGGGGGAAGACAATAGTTTATTTTATGCATTTCATTTCATGCATTGATTTCTATAATAGATTTGGCCAGAGTTGCAGGCAAATAAAAATCAGAGCATTGTATTTGTTGTGTTCAAAACAAAGAAGATTTTTGCTTCAAATCAAAGAATTTGGGTATTATTTTTTGAATATATTCAATCAGAGCATTGTTGTATTCAGTTTTGTACATTATCTTGCATCTTGTGTCAAATAATGAATGTGTTGTAGATCAGAGTATTTGCACGTATTCTTATTGCATAAATCTGAATATTAAATCTTAATTTCTTCATTGCATTCACATAATTTTCATCCATATTGCATTACCGATATCAAGAAGTCATAGGAGTTGTGGATTCATGGCATTGGCTAGATTTAGGAGTTAAAATCTACCTAAGTTAGTTCTGTCTAAGGCTGGCTTGGTTTTCCTCTTCCATTCTCGGGTTAAGAACGTACCCAATTAGTTTAGGAACAAAAAAATTCATTGAATATCATTGATAAGGGAGTTGTACCTTTCAATTCAGAGGAAATTTATCAATCTCGTGATAGATTATCCAGTTGTTGGTATCAAATTGTTTCTCACAGGTTCGGGCATGTAAGAGTTACATTGGATAGAACAATCTGTTTACTAATAGATTTTTGGTGACTCTGCTGGGGAAGCGAAAAAGAAGATTAGTGCTGAAGTTTTACTTCCTCAATTTTTATTATTATCTCTACTTGAGATTGGTGACTCTATTTTGATTCTCATCATTTTTGGTTGAAGAGTCCAGTGCTTTCATTTTCAGAATTATTATTATCTCTACTTGTAGGAGATTGGTGACTCTATTATTAAAAGACCATGCACATTAAAGTTGTGAAAGGAAGAAGGCCAGATCCTTCTTTGATTGAACTTCACCAAACACATGATCCAGTATTGCGTGATTTATTTGATGCTTTTAGAGAAAGCATTACTCGTGGGAGAAAAATGAATTTGAGCATTGAAGAAGATCATGCACCAATCCTTTTATGGAGAAGTGTTTGTGCTAGGTATCACAAATTAAAGGAGTTGGAAGTAAAATCAAAGTTATTGCACCATTGTAGAGAAAGGGTGTTGTAGCTAAGAAAAGAATTGAAGGTAGATAATGATGAGATTGTAGAAGTTCTACACCATCACATCTCCTATAATTTTTTGGTCTTGAGTGAACAAGAGGTTCAACCAAGAAAGAAAATCAGAAGAAAACCCACATTCAAAGAGATAGAAGCTGAAAGTGATTTCAATTTACAATTTCTTTGGACTGCATTTAAACAAAGCATTGTTGAAGCTGAAAAGAAGAGATTAAGTCTCTCCAAAGATCATCAATCCACTATGTTGTTAAGGTGGGTATATCAGTGGTACTTTAATGTCCAAGACCAAAGAAATGGGAGTTATGTTTCAGCAAATGTTCTTGAAGAAAAACCAATAAATCAAGAATCAATGTTAGTTAATTGTTCAGTTCTTGGAGAGCGAGAGATACCCCAGCTTCCAAAGGTACAAATTTCAATGGGAAAAGACACTCTTGATAGCAGCTGGGAAATGGTAAGTGAAATAGAAAATGAGGATTTGACTATGGTTTCTTTTGTTCCTGAGGTTACAAGTTTCAGATTTGATGAAAATGATGATCATCTTTTACATAAAGTTTCTTTTGAAAATCATCCTTTGGTTTGTACACAAGTGGAATATGAAACTTTTAAGTTTGAATAAGATGATATTAAAAATGATTTTTGATCTTCACAAGTTTATGATGATCCTATATTAGAATCATTTTCTTTTGATGAAAGTACAAACTTAAACGTTCTCAACAAACTATGTATCTATGGAAAGGTTGGATCATGTTTCAATGATTATCAAATTAAATCTGAAATTTTAGTTGAAGAAAAGGGTGTAAGAACAAATTTTGTACAAAGATCTTAAATACCTTGCAATGTGTTGCAGCATCATGAAGATGATGAAGAGCCAGATTATAATTTTCTTTGTCATGAAATGGAGGTTAATCAATCTTTGGTGCCGGCTGAATGTAAGTCGTCTTCTACAACTGATTCAAGTATTGAAGTTTTAAATTTGGATAAAGAAATTTTAGATTTGATTGCTACAAAAAATGAAGAAGTTAATTCATTTTGGGATGATCCTATGTGTGGTAAAGATCCATGCTTTTTCAGTTTTGGTTTGGGTTCTGAGTTTTCCCCTAAAAGTAAGTATGGTGAATGTCAACATGATGCAATAATTTTTCCAGAATTACTTGGAAATTATGATTTTGTCAAATCAGATTTATCTTTTGAAGTTTCTATTAGAAATGATCAAGTTGAAGAATGTGAGAGTGAATATGTTACAATCCTATTTTCAGAAGTTTGTGATTATTTTCCTCTTCAGCAAGGAGTGGAAGAATGTATGATCAACAATGTGCAGGAGGGAACAGAAAAATTAGAGATTTATGATGAGGTTTATGATGAAGCATAGTTGTTTAGGAAATGTTTTTGGCTCACTAGTTTCCAACACTATATTAGTGTGGCATTCAGACATGAAGAGTTTTCCTGGAGGTCTTGGTTTTTGTTCAGCCTTGTAAAACATAACCCACTTTACCGAAGAGGCTCATACTTTTCTTTGCCAATTAATGGTAATGCTCCTATCAAGATTTTATTTATTGATCGAATCTATATCTTTGTTTTAAATGAATTTTTTTCAGATTTGATGAAAGAAATGGGTGACAAAGCTATCTTAGTCAAGATTTATACTCACCCTAAAGAAGAAAATTTGTATGTTGAGAGCACCAAGGATGTTGGAAAATCTTTTGATTATGGTAGTCTCAAGCGCTTGGATAATAAAGATTATAATATATTTTTCATGGAGATGTCTAAGTTTCAGTTTGAGATTGGGAATGATTCTAAATCTTGCATTCAAAAGGATAAAGAAGAATCAGAAATTTATGACAAAGCATGGTTACTTGGAGAATATTTTTGGTTCACATATTTTCAGCATGTTTTTGGATTCACTTTCAGCAATGATGAAGTCATGGAAAGGAAATGGTTTTGTTGCAGCTTGTTGGAGTGGAATTTTCTTTTCTGAAAAGGTTCATACTTCTCCCTTCTGGTTAATGGCCATGCGTGAGTTTCTTCTTGCTTGCTCTTAATTTGGTGAGGTCTCGTCATCTATATTTGTAAATAAGCTTTTGTTTCCATAGTTTTGGTGTGCGTAGCTTAGTGTTCCCTGCTTTCTTAGTTTTGGTTTTTCCTTACTCCCCTCCGTCCTCCCAACAAGCAATTCTTTGATGGTCTTCTTTGTGCTTAGACTCTGTAACCCAATGGATAGGCACTTGTCTTTTGCTAGAGTTTTTGGATTCTTTATGCACTTTGTAGCACATAATTCTCATTCAGAGCCAGCTGTAGGTGCACTTTAAGTACACCATTTTTAAAAAACTTTTAAAGTTGCCTCTCATAAAGAATTTCCCAAAAATTGTTCCCAGTATGCTTAACAAAGTTTCTATGAAGGATTGAATTATTTCTGGGTCCAAATATACAAATGTGGAAGAAAATAGAAGCCAAAGTTCATTTTTCCACCATGGAGAAGCACTTTTCTAATTTTCCACAATGGAGAAGTCAACTTCGGATTTTCCACCGAAGGAAAAATGAAGTGTAGTGGAAAACTTATTTTCTACTACGACTTTCGTAGCACTTTTCTAATTTTCCACCATGGAGAAGCACTTTTCTAATTTTTCACAATGAAGAAGTCAACTTGGGATTTTCCACCAAAGAAAAAATGAAGTGTAGTGGAAAACTCATTTTCTACTGCGACTTTCGTAGCACTTTTCTAATTTTCCACCATGGAGAAGCTCTTTTCTAATTTTTCACAATGGAGAAGTCAACTTGGGATTTTCCACCAAAGGAAAAATGAATTGTAGTGGAAAACTCATTTTCCACTATGACTTTCGTACTCATTCTTAGATTTTCCATTGGAGAAGCAAATATTTCATTTTTCAGCAAAAGGAAAAATGCATAGAGGAAAATTCATTTTTCACTACGACTTTCGTAGGCAAAGTCCAATTTTCCATATGAGGAGAGAAAAGGAGAATCTCAATCCAAAATGAAGGTATATGGGGTCTAGCATCAAGATTACTCTAGAAAAATAATTTGTGAATCAATCTACATCAAAATTGTGTCCACTACATAGAAATGGAAAATTCATTTTCCACTGCGACTTTTGCAGTCAAAGTTCAATTTTCCACCAAAGGGAGAAGATAAAAGTCAGATTTCCACAATAAGAATTCCAGAGAATTTCTCCCAAATTTTAGTAGAGAATTAACATTGTAAGCATTGAAGATAACATTTTTGTAGATTGAAGACATGGATTATAGAGCATTGAAAGAACAATGGCTAGAAATTTTATTTTATTAATTCTGATTTTGTAGCAGTCATATAGAGCAGAATTCAGAAATTCATATCTTTTTACTCATTGATTATTTTCTAATCGCTCTGGTTAGGAGGAAGATAACTAAGTTTGGAAGAACATATCCAAAAATGAGCTCAATTCAACAGTGGAATAAAAAGATATGCCCCACGAAAAATGGCTCATTTTTACCTAGCAGAACTATTTATTTTGTTGTCCACTCAATGAAGGAAAGATTTTGATATCGATTTAACATATTTAAATGTCAATTGTCAACATATAATTTAAATATGTTAATATCTATCATTATTTACTTTAAAATTTAATAAGCATATCGGTTTTCAAAAGGAAAAATATGAGAAGTCGAAGAGACAAGATCAGTTACAAAACTGAAAAGTCACTAGAAGAAACCAAACAGTTGTTGGAGAATGATTTTATTGTAAAACCTTTTCCATTGAGAGGGGCTTCTTTTCTGCAAGAGTAGGTATTGCTAGAGTAGGGGAAAGACAATAGTTTATTTTATGCATTTCATTTCATGCATTGATTTCTGTAATAGATTTGGCCAGAGTTGCAGGCAAATAAAAATTAGAGCATTGTATTTGTTGTGTTAAAAAAAAAGAAGAGTTTTGCTTCAAATCAAAGAATTTGGGTATTATTTTTTGAATATATTCAATCAGAGCATTGTTGTATTTAGTTTTGGACATTATCTTGCATCTTGTGTCAAATAATGAATGTGCTGTAGATCAGAGTATTTGCATGTATTCTTATTGCATAAATCTGAATATTAAATCTTAATTTCTTCATTGCATTCACACCGATATCAAGAAGTCATAGGAGTTGTGGATTCTTGGCATTGGCTAGATTTAGGAGTTAAAATCTTCCTGAGTTAGTTCTATCTAGGGCTGGCTTAGTTTTCCTCTTCCATTCTTGGGTTAAGAACGTACCCAATTAGTTTAGGAACAAACAAATTCATTGAATATCATTGATAAGGGAGCTGTACCTTTCAATTCAGAGGAAATTTATCAATCTCATGATAGATTATCTAGCTATTGGTATCAAATTGTTTCTCACAGGTTTGGGCATGTAAGAGTTACATTGGAAAGAACAATCTATTTACCAACAATGTCATACTTTGTTTGGCTCTATAACTCTTTAAAGAGGCAATTCTTGCTTTACCATTTTCCACGATCAATGTAGATCTTAGGGTTTATGATTAGGTTCAACACAATTCTTTGTATTTGTCCATATTCTTTATCTTGCTCTAAAAAATCTTCTCTAGAACCCATCCATTAGTTCTTTACCTATTCCTCACCTTGAATTGAATGGTAACCCTCATCAATTTTATCTTCAATGTAGTTTACATCTCCCAAGAAATCAACTAAGTCAGCTGGGAATCATAATTTCCTCAAAATTATTCTCAATACTATTACTTGATAATCACTAAGTTCTAACACTAGGTCATCACTAAACACTCAATCATTGTAAAAAATCTAGTGGCATCAAATATCTTACTTAGTTGATACTAATGCTTAGTTAGCACTAGATTTGATTGGCATGTACTGTGGCTCAATTGACACTAGCATCACTCAACATTCCTTATCCTTTTTCTCTAATTCTCAACCTGTCTTAATGTTCTTGATATAAAAAATTACTTTATCTCATCAAAGTCTAACTAATCAAATGTCTGTTTGTAACTTCCTTTTCATAACTCAACCTTTCCTCTACCTGTTATTGTTATCAGAAATTTATCAAATCCTCTTCATCAATCAAATAAATTTGACATTTAGATTTGGTATCAATATATCTTATCAATAGATTTAACATCAATGACAAAATAACAATTGTTCCAATTGTATGTTTCCAACAATCTCCCTCTTTGGCATTGATGACAACATCTCTACATCTCAATATATCAATATATCTCAATATATCAAATATATCAAATGTATCTCACTTGGTTACCATACAATAGAAAATATTTCCCTTTGAGACAATATATTCTTTTCTATATTCGTATACTCCTTCTCTAACTATCATATATCTCCCTCTTTCTCTTTCTCTTAGTATCTCTCTACTTAAACAATAATCTACCTTTTTATTGTATATACCTCCTCTATTTTAATTATGTCTCCATCTTTGACAACAATGCGAAATATCCTTAATGCATTTAACAAAGACACTTAGCTTTCACAGCTTTGATCTCTTCATACATTTGAGTTATGTTTTTTTTGTGTGTCAAACTAATTTTTGTCATGTGTCTATGACTGATCTCTTATGTTGTTCTTAAATATCTACCTTAGGCATTTCCAAAAGTAGAGCTATATTGAATCACTATGTAGGATATTCTAATTAGTACATGTGATCCAATGCATGTTGTCTCTTTAAGTATCTTTGGTTAGGGGAGTCACCCCTAATTTACATCTAAGATATTCATGAGAATCTTTAGGTAAGGGTTTTTCAAATATGTTAGCACTCTATTCTTTGGTGTTCACAAATTATAGAGCCCATTTTTATATTTCTACTAACCCCTTGTTGCTCTTTTTTAGTATACCATGTATTTTACTTTATTTTTTACTATTTTATTTCATTTTTTTCAGTTTTACACTTTATAATTCTATCAATTTATTGTTTTTTTTTTCACTTTTAATATGTAAACTTGTAAATTTCTATGGTTAATATTTTTATCTTTAGAATATTGTATATGTTCATTTAAATATTTTCATATCTATTCATTTTAATTTTTTTGTAGGTGTTCATTTAAAAATTATTAGTTTAGATGTTTTGATGTACTTAATAAAAATTACAATATTAAATAATTAGATGGACGCAAATTAGATTGTTTAAACATGTAATTACATTGATATTTTAGATTTATTTCAACTAAATAGTAATTAATTATAAATTAGTTTGTAAACCATATAACAAAATATGTAAAACTAACTATATTCCTAAGTCTAACCTCAACCTAACCATAACTGTACACTAATTTAATCTAAACTGTAAACATAAAACTAAGTATTTGATGGGGACACAACCCAAGCACCGAATGGACACAATAGGAAAGGGAAAATTTTATTAACTGTAAAAATATACTAGTACACTTAGTGCAGAGGAATAGACTCCGAAACATGCCCTATGGGCTTACAATAGCATAAATCTGGAGATAAATTCTTCTCTCAGTACCTTCTCTCAAACTCCACTCCTAACTACTTTTTACAATGCCAGAAATGTTCCTAAATAGACCCCGGAGGGTTAAATATTAGGAATACATTCTAGAAAGTTCTAGTTGGCATCCATTGACCAAATAGAAGGCTCTAGAAGTCGCATTAGAAGCTAGCACAAAATTAGAAGAAACCAAAAATGGTAACCGAACTTCTAGGAGGCATAACTTTTGAACCCTAGCTTTGATTGATGAACCGTTTACATTTTTGAAAAGCTCTCAAACCGCTCTATAGCCCTATATACCAGCTTTGCTCATCCCCCATTTTTTGGCCTTGTTCGAGGTCATTTAATGCCCCTAACCTGACTTTGAAGCATTCTTAGGAGGTCTCCAAAAATTGAAAAATTGCAATAACTTTCAAACCGTGGGGCCTTTTGACCTGATTCTTTTTCTGGAATGCTCTAAGTTACAATTACATTAATCCAACCAATTTACACCCTCTAATTTATCAAAATTATGGCTCAATTACATACTCCTATTTTTTTGGCATTTACACATAACCCAAGGTGTTCAAATACTCTAACCTAGAACACTGATAGTGGAACTGTGAGAGTTGGAACCTTTACTTGACCCAAATGGGTATCCAAAAATGAAAACACTTGAAACAAAAACTAAGTCTAAGTACATTTTTTTGGGTGACACAAGATTGCCCTTAGACCTCTGGATGCTTCTACATCAGTATTTAATTTGCTCCCTTACCTTAAAACCATAATTTCAACTCTTTAATCCTAACATTAACTAAATCTCTAATCCTAAATAATCATACATAACCATTTATCCTTAACACAACCTTAGCCCTAATTATGATATTTAAATGTAGACAAGCTCTTCAATTCTATTTTTGATTTTCAATAAGTAATGTTTCCTTTCCAAATCAAATGTAATTTTAAATCCCAGGTACTCCAAATTATCTAGACCATCATATCCTTTTAACATTTCATTATTTAGTTAGATAAATTTTACAACAAAATTTTCAATAATTTGATGAACATATCTTTTTCATAAAATTACACACTAACCGTAAACATAGTAAATATAGTATTAACCTTGATGTAAAATTTCACTCACCATAATTCTAAGCATAACCCTAACACTAATTAAAATTTTAACCATTATATAATTAAAATTGATAAACCTAACCATGATCATTAATAAACTTAATCCTTAATGTTTCTAGGTAACAATAATGTAGTGACTGACCTAGTTTACATTTTTGCTATCATTACCAAACTCTTTTAGGCTAGTTTTATGTTTGATGATTATAGCATAATTTTGAGATTATCATACATTGGTTTAGATTCAGTTGATATATGATGAGATTACTTGATACTCTATACTTTATGTATGCATGATGATTACTACAGTGTTTTTTAGTTATTGATGATGTTTTGTTAGATGGATTATTATATGAGCTTTCTTATGGATACTTACCCCATACTGCATGTGTGTGTGTGTGTGTGTGTGTGTGTGTGTGTGTGTGTGTGTGTTTTCTTTATGTGTGGCATTTTTGATGTGGTTAGGAAGGGAGTCATAGTCACCTGTTAGTTGGGATCTACATGATTCACCACTTCCAACCATTGCCTATTTAACATAATATATATTGTGCTTGTACATGCGTGGATTTTATGCAGGTTGCATGTACCAAGTATTAATTTCCCTGAATTGCTAGGATGAGGGTACCCTATAACATTATCTCAATGGTAAGAGAGGGGAGATAAATTCTTAAGTCCAAATTCCAAACCTTTAAGCCATTTGTCCTAGAAAATTAGGACAAGATCTGAGTTGACTACCTTTTGAATGCATCGAATGATGTCAATTCATGATTATAACCCTTTAGTTTTATTTTGTATGTGTTTTTCTATGATGGGTTTTCGTATTTTATTTTATGAGTCTTTGGTGAGTTTCCTATTAATTAAGCCTAATTAAAAGATTAAATTAATGATTTAATTTAATGAAAATTTATTATGATATTTTAATATATAATTATATTTAAGTAATTTGGAAATTAATTAAATAAAAAGAGTTAAATTTGAAAATAAAAGTTATAAAAATAAATTTAGAATGTGATAATATTTATTTAATTTAATAATAATATTTTTAGAGTTCATTTTTAATTAAATGCTAAATAATAATATTATTTAATTTAATAAATGGTTATCAAATTAAATGTTCAAAAATAAATTGAGAAGTGGAAAAGAAAAAATTATTTATTAAAAGTTTCATGATTGCATGATACGTGTATGAGATTAAATTTAATAAATTAATCTAAAAAGAATTCAACTGAAAATTAAATAAAGTAATTTAATTAATTAATTAATGTGCATGGTAAAGTAAAGGAAAGATAAATAGAAGTTAATAAAGAGTTAAGGGTTGTGAGCAAGGAGTCCACTCGGGTGAATGCACAATTAGTGCCCCTATTTAAGGATAGAACTTCTTATAACCAATTGAGGGTTCATTTTTCGAGGGACTAAAGTTTTGTAGAAGGATTGTGAATTTTGGAGAAGGAAGGAATTTTTTGAAAGGAGAAGGTTCTGAGAGGAGGAATTTCTCTACAATTTTTTTGAGCATAGTCATTAGCAAAAATGTCCAAGTAAACACTTCTAGTAATTTGCTCAATCTATTACATTTCATTTCCTTCCTATCATCATCATGTCTATTGTATGATTTTTCGAAGAATTCTTGTCACGAATGGTTTTTATACATTGTGAAACTTTAGGTTATTTCTTTTGGATCCCTTAGTGGGGTGTTATAAATAAAAATACCCTAATGGAAAGTAATCTTAATCCTCACCATAATTAGAAATCGTAATCCTTAAAGCTAGCACATGATCCTAAAATGTAAACCTTAATTCTAATCATAATTTTTAAACATTATTAATTATAAGTGTTAAACTTTGATATAATCTTAAATTATCATCCATTTAATCCTAAATCAAAACCTAAACCATAATTCTAAATTCTAATGATAATCTTAAACATGATAAGTCTTACAATAGTAGTTGTAATCCTAAATATTAATTTTTGTGCCCTAATAATTTAATGTTAAAATTTACTCTACCCTAATTCTAAATGGATAACCCTAAATCCTAACCCAATCCACAATCTTATTTATGTTAAATCCTAGTTGTTTTCATATTGAACCTTAATCATAAATGCTAAATCATAATCCTAAATTTATTTAAATATAAATTTTAAACTCTCATATTAAATTTCCTTGAAAATGCTCAAATTCTAAATGTCAAATATTGATTATAAATGGTAGACCCTAATTTCTCAATAATTGCCATAAATGTTAAAATCTAAATTACTAAACACTGAATTATCCCAATATTAACCATAATCCTAATTTTTTTAATATTAAACCTTATGGTATATTAAGCTTTGTGGTAATTAAATTAATTTATGGTATATTTTGACAATTAATTTATGGTATTCTCATTGGAAATTAAGATTTAAATGGCATATTAAGCTTTATGGTAAATTAATTTATGGTATCCTAATCGTAAGCTTTATGGTAATTAAATTAATTTATGTTATATATTTTGTGCCCCAATCATAATGTTAATTAATCTATACCCTAATTCTAAATGGATAACCCTAAATCCTAACTCAAACCATAGTCTTATTTATGTTATTCATCCTAATTATTTTAATATTAAACCTTAATAAAAAATTCTTTAAAGCATAATCCTAAACATTTAAATATAAATGTTAAACGCTCATATTAAATTTCCTAGAAAAGGCATACCATATAATACTAATCATATTTCTAATTTAATGATATAAACCTATCCCATAATATTTACCCTTTCCCTAATTCTAAATGCCAAACCATAATTATAAATGGTAGATCCTAATTGCTCAATAATTGTCCTAAATGCTAAAATCTAAATTACTAAACACTAAATTATCCTAATCTAACCATAATTAAAAATCGTAATCGTTAAAGCTAATGCTAATCCTGAATATGATATTTTATGCCTCGATCATAATGCTAATCACTCTATTCTAATTGTAAATGGATAACCCTATATCCTAACCCAAACCAAAAATCTTATTTATCTATTTATTCCTAATTGTTTTAGTATTGAACCTTAATCATACAAATTTGGTAAGGCATAATCATAAACATAAATATAAGATACTTTTAGAATTTACACTTAAGTTGATTTATTAATGTAGTTTTTTGGAGTATTATATTACGATTAGGCTTAAATTTGGTATAATGTTCAATAAGCCTTAACATTAGAGTTTACCTTTATTTATATAATTGACATGGTTTTAAAGATTTGTACATTTATATAATTGATATTTTAGATGTATTTTATTAAATAGTAATTTTGTGATTTTTTATGTTGTTTTAAACATATATGCAGTAATTTTCCCCCTCCCCCACCCCCCACATCTTCCCCCTCCATCTCTATCTCGACCTCCATCCCCACCTCCACAACCACCTAGTCCTTCACTAGCACCTCCTGTAGAGGATTTGAGGGAGAGCATGAGGTGCAACCTTCATGACCTCATGCATGATATTTAGATAATTAAGCATGAGGCACACCCCCCTACATCCCCCCACCTACTCTTCCTTGGAGATAGAATAAAAAGCATTTTTCACTCTATCGAGCATTTGGATTGTGACATCAATAGCTTTATATTATGGAGGAAAAATATGCATGCCTTTTATTCTAATGGCCTATCATATAGAGAGGTCCATAAGCTCAAAATAAATAAATGACATTTTATAAGATATTTTATAAACCCTAAGATGGGTCTTGAGATTAGCGAGAGGAAGCCTCACATTTCTATTAGATGGTGCACACATCCACATATATCAGCACACTTTTGGGAGCATTGGTGGATGATATTTGACCATACATGACACAAAAATAAAGAAGTGCCCATGTACTTCCTTAGGAAACTATGGGGTTAATTTGAATAAGGTTTGAAACTATTTTATTTTGATATTAGATCATTTCAGGGTGTTGGTGGAGGGATGCCTCAAGATATGCCTGGGGAAAAGTTGAACAATAATACAAGGAATCACATATGACCTTAGCCTCTTGTACCTCTTCCTACACTAGTTGTCCCAGTGCCACACTAGCATTGAGCAGTGTCATCCACTCTTACTTCATTGAGTGCCCTTTCATGTAATTTAGTAGAACAGTGAATGTAAGTGAGAGAGATACATCCTCTTGGACACATTAGTACTAGTTGTGGAGATATATGAAGTGTTGAAGTTGATGAAAGGTCAACTCCACATCTCCTAAGAATCACCTACATGCAAACCCCTATCATAGAAAGAGAAGCAAAAAGATATAGAGGCAAGAATTACCAGATCCATAGATGAGACATTCTTGATGAGCAAAAAGAAAGATTTCTATTATCAAAAGTGAATTAATAAAATTACAAAGAGATCAATCCTTATAAAAGGAGATTGAATCCTTAATAAGAAAAATGCTAGGTTGCATGATAATAATTAATAAAAGAATTAATTATTATATACCTAAAGTTTAGCTCAAGTAACTAGAGATAATAAGTGACATAATAATTAAATAAAAATGACTTAACTAATAAGGTGGTATCTTATTACTCTAACACCCACCCTTAAGATAAATGTAGGAAGTAGCTAAAAACCTAGAAGCTACTACTCAAAGAAAATTTGAGTCCTCACAACAAGGCCTGATGAGGTACCCAAGAACAACCAAATCTCTATAGAGAGGAGAAATAGAGAAACCCACATGGGAAAAACCCTACTCCAAAAAGACAAGGAAAGAATGTTCTAGAAGATAGGAACAAAAGATGATCATCAAGAACACCACTAAATCATGTAGAAGCTACAAAGCTCTATCAAAAGTAACTACTCATCTGATGAACCTCTACTGAAATAGAACTTGACCATGTAGAGAAGACTATAATCTCCATCAAATTAGGAGGCAAACAATGGCAAAAAACTAAACTCAAAGATACAAATGACATGAAATACCAAAGCCTGATGAGTTGATCAATCGAACTAAAGAAGCATCAGAAATAATAGAAGAACCCCTCCTAATGTAAACAAGGGTGAGGTGATACAAAACTAGAGAAGTGGGCCAAAATAACTGCATGTCAAGGAACCATGATCAAGATGCACAAAAGAATTGTCATGCCCGAAAATACGGGGCATAAACATGAGTAATAATTTATTTATTTTTGGTTAAATTTTACTAAGTTTAATATGTTATTTTTGCAAGTCATAGCATGGGTATACTGCAAGGCAGATACATGGTCACCTATCAAAACTATAAGACTGCAACTCAGTCTAAAAACATCTTGAAGGATTAGATTGTGAAATTTAAACTAAAATAATTAAAATTAAATCAGTTAATTAATTAAATAATCTAATTTTAGTAAGTTAAGAGGTTCAACTTGTTAACACCTTTATACCCTTAATATATTTAAATAATTGGAATAACCATTTAATTAATCACCAAACTAACTATTTTGAAAAAAAATTGAACTTTGAAAGAACTTCTAATTAAAACAACATTACATCCTCCAATAAACTTTATTCAACATTTCAATATTATGTAAATCTATAATATAATAGAATTTAAAAATATTCCTAATTATAACACAAAATTAATTAAACTAAATGCAATGATACCATGATATAAATATATATGGATACATTAGCTTACTACATTTTACTAATTTAAATGGTAATAATAACATCTATTTCAATTTAATTAAATTAGCAACTTAACTAACAACAAAATACATACTAACATTTCTTTGATAAACTAATATTAATTAACGCCTAGACTAACTTGAATTTAAACTAAACTAAAACTTTTTTAAAAAATTGTTTAAGAACAACAAAATAAAATAACAAACATTAATACTAATTTACATACAACAAAAAATCCTCACTAGCCAACTTATTTTCTCCCCGCCCCACATCTACCCCTAAAACTTTAATAACAAAAAAAAACATTACCAAACTATTCACCAAGTGCTTCTTTTAAGTTTGGAGGAGGTGGCATGCTGCTCCATGCATGGTCCCACCCCAAGACATGGGCACCAACCAAGGAGGGAAGAGAGGAGGGGCTATCTTGTCAAGGTGGCTTAGATCTTTTAAAAACATTAGTTTCCCTTCCTTTCAAGTCAATCATGGTGATCGGGATATGATTTTGGAAAGAAATTTATGTGATATTCTCCCCATGCGCTTAGAACATGGAAGAAGAGTAAAGGGGCTTAGGTGGAGACATAGGAAAAGGGGGACAAACATTTGAAGGTTAAAGTTTATTAGGTATAACTTGTAGGATGAGTCTAGGATATTTGGGATTTAAAAAATAGTATCTCCTTTTTCTATTATTCCCTATTAATTTAATTTTTTTAAAAATAAAGGATCCACAGAGAGAATATTCTCTATTGCAACAAGATAAGTAAAACATTTTTCCATAGAAAGTCTAGAGAGCAAAAATGCTCCTGTAGGTGCCTTTTTTTTTAAGTATGAATTTTTTTCTAATTGTCTAGTTTTTTTTTTGAGAAACATATATTTTCTTTTTTTTTATCAACCTTTTCTCTCTATTATTTAACCTGGTGCAAGGCTCCATTGGGAAAGAACCAGTAAGAAAACCCAACATCCTTGCCAAATACATCAAAATTTAAATACATTTTTACATAATGTTACAATTCAATTGAATCCTCTTCTAGGTCTTTCACAAGAGGTATTTTCCAATATCTTCAATGTATCAAGGGAATCATGGGAATGACAAGAACTGACCCAGAGGTAAAACAACATATTATGATGAACAATTCATGCATGCATTCCAAACCTATTTTTGCACAATAGGTTCAACATTGAAACAAACTAGGGGGGGGGGGGGTGGATTTTCTCAATAGGAGATGTCAATCACCATACCATAACGTAGCTCTTTTGGGGCTAAAGCTCAAGAACTTCCATTCTTCTATAAATGCCCTTTCGAGGCCAATTTAACAAGGGTTCTCATTCCTTCCCTTCTTCAAGAATTCAAATTTTCATACAAGGTATGTGATGAATAGTAGGGGCCCATACACCCTACCCTCTTTCTCTTTTCTAACCATGAGAGGAGACTCTACACTATTGAGGTCCAACTAAGGCCATTACCCCATACTTGGTCACTTCTTCCCTATCCAAGGATGAGTGATGCCAAAAAAACTCCATGAACTCACCTCAAGATTTCAAAGCAAAGCATAAGAATGACACCAAAGGACAAGTTAAGATCCCTCCCCAAAAAATCTCAACATATATGCAAGCAATATAAGAACAACAATGCCTTATGCATGAATCAAAGTATGAACAATATGAAGAACCTGATCAAAAGAGTGAAGAACCCAACCTTCACAAAAAAATTTATGGTAAAATTACAAGTTGAGAAGAGCTTATCCTTCCTTTCCTTCAATCTTCAAACTTCTCTCCAAAAACAAGAGATTGTGTACCAACCCCAAAAATTCTCCAAAATGCCTCTAAATATGATCCTAACTCAACTATACTTTAGGTAACCCCAAGGTGGAGTTTGAGTCACCAACTCATGAAGGAGACAAATCAATTTTCACAATCAACAAAAAGTAGGGTTTTTGAGTGACCCTAAAAGTCAACCAAAGAGGCTAAGGGGGTGGAAAGTACTCCCAACCCATGCCCTTACCTCTAGGGTACTTAAATTTAATTTTTTTTGGCTTTAAAGACTTAATAGGAACCAATCAAAAGCTAGGAGAATTTTAAGACTATATAACAACCTTCAAAGAAAGATAATGTGAAGTAGCACAAATAGCAAGGGGTTCAGTTTCGTCTTTCCATTAGATTTTTCAATTAAATATCCTACACACTAATTGCACATATCAGTAGTTCAAGAAATCACATGCATATATGTAAATTATGTATTGGGAAAATCATGTAAATTTAAAACATCCATCTTTCTAATAATCAATTGTTTATCTCATTCTACTCATATTTTCAACCATTAAAATTGTATAATCAAAGTTTTAGTTCTGCATTCATTTACTACATCATTATACGTGCTCATAAGGCATTAAATGATAAAATCAAATATCTAAAAGTAAAGCATCACAAATCATAAAATAGCATAATAATGTTTACTACATCAAATAATGTCCTGATAGATCGAGTTATGAGTATCAAAATAATAATATATCAACTATGTTATGATGGGTTGTGGCGAGGCCTTACATCCTCCCCCATTAGGCATGAACTTCCTCCTAGAGTTCATAAAAAAGATATGGGTACTAATATCACATTCGTGCCACATCCTCCCATGAAACCGTAACCTCATCATAACAATCCCACTATACCCTAACCTAGTCCAGCTCTCGACCTTGAAGTGCTAGGGGTCTATTGGGCAATAATATGAATAGGCTCCAGAGCTAACTAGCCATCCAACTCCACCTGGAAAGCATCCCAATCTATAATATGAGACTCATCATAAATGTATCCTCAAAGTACTGAAATATGAAACACATTGTGGACGCATGACAGGCTAGGGTGCAAGGCTAAATGGTAGGCAACTAGCCCTATCCTCTCTAGGATCTTGAATGGTCCAATGAATCGGGGTGCCAACTTAGAGCCCTTTCTGAATTGAATTGGACTCTTGTATGGCTACACCCTCAAGAAAAATCTATCCCCAACCCGATACTCTTGATCTATCCTCTTCACATTAGCATACTTCTTCTGTTGATCTTGTGCCTCTCTTAGGCGCTACCTAATCAGGGTCACCTACTACTCCATCTCCTTAACTAATAGAGGACCAATAGCTACTTGATCCTTGATCCTATCCCAACTCAAGGGCATCCTACAAGGTCTTCCATAGAAGGCTTCATAAGGCGGAATACCTATGAAGGAATGGTGCCCATTTTTATAGGAAAACTCGACAAGATGTAGGTATTCCTCCCATTTGACCTGATGATCAATCATGTACATATGTAACATATCCTCCAAAACCTAATTCACTCACTTGGTTTGATCATCGGTCTGAGGATGGTACGCTATACTGAAATTGAGCCTAGTGCCCAAAGTTGCCTACAACTCTCCCCAGAATGAAGAAGTGAACAAAGAATCTATATCAGAGATGATCTTACGGGGAACGCCATGAAGTCTGACAATGTCTTGCAAGAAAACCTGAGCTATGTCTCATGCTATGTAAGTAGTACACATGGGTGAGAAATGGAAAACCTTGGTCAATGTGTCAATTTTCAGCAAAATGGCATCATGGGGGCGAGATGACATTGGGAGACCAAAAATAAAATCCATAGATATAGCATCCCACTTCCACTCTACAATCTCATGAGGCTAAAGGAGCCCACCAGGATGATGATGCTCTGCCTTCACCCTCTATCACTCGAGGCGTCTCGCAACTATGTTAGCAATCTACACTCTCGTGCCTGGTCAATGATACAACTATCTCAAATCCACATGTAACTTCTTAATATCGGGGTGTGCTGCATAAGGTGCTTTGTGAGCCTGAAGTATAATGAGCTTGTGAAAACCCCTAATGGAAGGTACATGTACATATGTCCTCTATGATGCAAGAGTCCATCAAACTCTAAGGAATACTCTGAATACTTCCCTTCCAACGGTCTCTGAGCATGCACCACCTAACTAACCTCTACATAAAGCTCATCTATTGGCAAGTGTTGAAGAATTTTCTCTCTCAAATCGGTGTAAGTAGTCATAGATGAAAGCTCATGGTGTCTTCTACTTAAGGCATCTACAACTACATTATCTTTCCCCTTGATGTAATGAACATCAAAATCATACTAAAAAAGGAACTCCATCCACCTTCTCTACCTAGCATTAAGGTTTGGCTGCATGAATATGTACTGCAAGCTCTAGTGATTGGAATGAAGCTCAAATCTATGACCTAGTAGGAAGTGTCACCACCTCACTAACGCATGAACCACTTCTGCAAGCTCTAGGCCATGAATAGGGTAATTGAGATAATGAGTCTTCAACTTTCTAGACTCAAAGGAAATAGGTTAGCCATCCTATATAAGAACTACCCTTATACCATCAAAATATGCATTAGTGCACACCACAAAATCTACAGAAGGATCTGGTACTACAAGAATCAGTGCACCTATGAGGGCTCTCTTTAGCCATTGGAATGCTTTGATGCACTTCTCTATACACTCATACTTCTTTCCCTTCCTCTACAGAGATGTTATTGGGTGTGCCAATCTAGAGAATTCTGCAATGAAGTGTCGATAAGAGCTTGCTAGCCCCATAAAGCTCCTCACCTCAGTTACACTGGTGGGTGCTAGCTAATCCATGATGGCCCTAATCTTTAATGGGTCTATTGAGACCCCATCGCCTAATATGACATGACCCAAATAATGTATCTCAGGCCTATAGAATGCACACTTTGATAGGCTGCCATACAATTGATTCTCTCTCAACTTTTGCAATAACTGTGTTGGGTGCTCTTCATGCTCCTCATCATAAGAATATATCAGGATGTCATCCAGGAAAAAAACCACAAAATTATCCAAAATGGTATGAAATACTCCATTCACGAGGCTTGTGAACACAGCTGGAGCATTTTTGAAGTCGAATGGTACCATGGTGAACTCGTAGTGACCATACCTAGTATAAAATGCAATCTTAGGGATGTCACTATCCACAATCCTCAAGAAATGATAACCTGACTTGAGGTCAATCTTTGAAAATACTCTAGCACCTTATAACTAATTGAAGAGGTCATCAATCCTAGAAAGAGGGTATTGATTCTTGATGGTTACTTTGTTCAATTGTCGATAATCAATACACAACCTAAGTGATCTATCCTTCTTCTTAACAAATATCACTGGTGCACCCCAAGGTGACACACTAGGTTGAATATGCCCCTTCTCTAAGAGTTCCTCCAACTAAATCTTTAGTTCACTAAGCTCATGAGTAGTCATCCTGTAGGGTGCTCTCGACACTGGATCTGCTCCTGGCACAAGATCAATATGAAAATTCATTGCTCTAGGTGGAGGCCTACTAGGGAGATCTAAAGTAAAGACATCTACAAACTCCTACAAGATTGTAAAATCATCAAGGGACGGCTCCCCCTCTGAATCTTCCTCTCTGTCGCTAATGGTGATAGCGAACAACTGACATCCCTTTCGCATGCACTATCTAAGCTGCATAGTGGAAATCATACAAAGGGATATGGGTCTCTTAACCCCAAGGATCACTCTAGAGATACCATCTGCATCCACACATTCCACCCTCTTTTGTTGACAATCCATCTTGGCATTGTGGGCATAAAGCTAATCCATGCCAAGAACAACATCGTAAGAACCTAGAGGGGTAATGTGTAGATAAGACATCGTGGACATGTCTTCAATCTGAATTGAGCAATAATACACCATGGAAGTAATTGACACTCTGGTTCCTGAGGCTAACTCTACCTCCCAACTGACATCCTACCTAACTACCACCAACTTGCAACTCTCCACAACATACAGAGATATAAATGAATTAGTAGCTCTGGAATCAAATAAAATAATAACTATGCTACCCTGTATACTACCTATATTTTCAATAACTATAGCCTAATGCTCAGCCTGGTAGTTATCAACCGCTGCAAAAACTATGTGGGATCTACGTACATTGTCAACTTCGGCTCTGAAAATGTCCCTCTCTGACCACTAGAAGAGTGTCCCTGAGGAAACTCTCTAGCAATATGACCCATGCCACCACAAGTGTAACATGGTCCTCATGTATAAGATTGTGCACCCTGAGATCTAGACTACTATGGGCCTCTTGACCTACTAGATCCATTGAAACCACCCCTAGAAGAATGTTGAGTCTTCACTGACTGTGACTGTGGGGCCTCTACTCTCTGATCTTGCTTGGGACCCTATAAATGCCACCGCTTGGGCTTGGAGCCCTAATAACCCTATGAGGGTATTTTTTGCTATTGCTACTAAGGTTTCTACTGCTGAGACTGTTGGCCCTTAGAGGACCCTGCTATGTAGTTTTGATTCCCTTTCCAAGGGGGTTTCTGCTGGGTAGAGTTTTGGTTCTAAGATCGATCCCATGACTCCTATCTTCCCCGAGTATCCTCTGTGACTAGTGCTACCTCAACTACATGTCTAAAGGTAGTAGGAAAGGCCATAGGAACTGAACCCTGAAGTGAGAAATTTAGGCCCATGATGAATCAATGCACTTGTTGTTTCTTGTCCTTCATGTATTCAACATTCGAAAGGAGCTCGAGAAATCTGCTCTCATACTGAGCTACAATGAGGCCCCTCTAATATAGAGAATGAAATTCCTCAATCTGCTTCTTCCTGAAGTGCTCTAACAAGTACCTCTCTCTGAATATCTCTAAGAATGACTCCCACGTGAGGGTATCCATGCTCACTCCTCCTATAGTCTCCTCCTAATGCCACCAATTGGAGGCATCTCATCTTAGTTAATGAACTACAAGACGTGCCTTCAGATTACTCCCATAAGGACGTAATCCAAAGCACTACTGAACACTCTGTAACCAAGCCTCTGCTACTATCCCCTCTATGGAAATAGTAAAGAGTGGTGGTTTGAGTCGTATCAACTTTCTGATATCATATCCTATATGTTTAAGAGGTCTATTGAGTGGTGGTCCTCTCTGATGTATCGACTCACCCTCATGCTCACCTTGTCCCTCAACCTACCTTGATGGGGAACTCCTAATCCTCTCATTATCTTTGGCCATGCATCCTCTGGGATCTTGTGCTTGCCTTTCAAGAATTTGTTTCCTTGGTTGTACTATAGGTGCTATCCTCTATTGGAATATGCCAATCAGTGTTTGGAGAGAATTGAAAATGTCCTAGTTCAGATTCGGTGGTGGGTGAGATGGTCCATTCTCCTGTCCCACTCTACCACCTCTCACCCTATGACCTCTTCCTCAACAGTTGCTTCGTGTAACAAGAGGCATCCTACACATTTAAAATTTTAGTTAAGTTCAGAAGCATAATGGTTTAAGGTTCCTAGTGTTCAAACACGAGCTCTGATACCAAAATGTCATGCCCAAAAATACGGGGCATAAACACACCTAATAATTTTTTCTTTTTGGTTAAATTTTACTAAGTTTAATATGTTGTTTTTGCAAGTCATAGAATGGGTATACTGGAAGGTGGATACATGGTCACCTATCAAAACTATAAGACTACAAATCAGTCTAAAAACATCTTGAAGGATTAGATTGTGAAATTTAAACTAAAATAATTAAAATTAAATTGGTTAATTAATTAAACAATCTAATTTTAGTAAGTTAAGAGGTTGAACTTGTTAACACCTTTATACCCTTAAAATATTTAAATAATTTGAATAACCATTTATTTAATCACAAAACTAACTATTTTGAAAAAAAATTGAACTTAAAAGGAACTTCTAATTAAAATAACATTACATCCTCCGATAAACTTTATTCAACATTTCAATATTATATAAATCTATAACATAATAGAATTAAAGAATATTCCTAATTATAACACAAAATTGATTAAACTAAATACAATGATACCATGATATAAATATATATGGATACATTATTTTACTACATTTTACTAATTTAAATGGTAATAAAAACATCTATTTCAATTTAATTAAATTAGCAACTTAACTAACAACAAAATACACACTAACATTTCTTTGATAAACTAATATTAATTAATGCCTAGACTAACTTGTTTTTAAAAATGTTTAAAAACAACAAAATAAACTAACAAACATTAATACTAATTTACACAGAACAAAAAATCCTAACTACCCAACTTATTTTCTGCCCACCCCATGTCTACACCTAAAACTTTAATGACAAAGAAAAACATTAACAAACTGTTCACCAAGTGCTTGTTTTAAGTTTGGAGGAGGGGGCATGCTGCTCCATGTGCAGACCAACCCCAAGACATGGGCACCAACCAAGGAGGGAAGAGAAGAGGGGCTATCTTGTCAAGGTGGCTCAGATCTTTTAAAAACATTAATTCCCCTTCCTTTCAAGTCAATCATGGCAATAGCGATATGATTTTGGATAGAAATTTATGTGATATTCTCCGCATGGGCTTAGAACATGGAAGAAGACTAAAGTGGGTTAGGTGGAGACATAGGAAAAGGGGGGGAAACATTTAAGGGTTAAAGTTTATTAGGTAGAACTTATAGGACGGGTCTAGGATATTTGGGATTCAAAAAATAGTATATGCTTTTTCTATTATTTCCTTTTAATTTTATTTCTTTTTTAAATAAAGGATCCAAAGAGAGAATATTCTCTATTGCAACACGAGAATTAAAACATTTTACCACAGAAAGTCCAGAGAGAAAAAATGCTCCTGTAGGTGCCTTTGTTTTTTAAGTATGAAAATTTTTCTAACTGTCTAGTTTTTTTTTTAGAAACATATATTTTCCTTTTTTTTTTATTAACCTTTTCTCTCTATTATTTAACCTAGTTCAAGACTCCATCGAGAAAGAACTAGTAAGAAAACCTGACATCCTTGCCAAATACATCAAAATTTAAATACATTTTTATATAATGTTACAATTCAGTTGAATCCTCTTCTAGGTCTTTCACAAGAGGTTCTTTTCAATATCTTCAATCTATCAAGGGAATCATGTGAAAGACAAGAACTGACCTGGAGGTAAAATAACATATTATGATGAACAATTCAAGCATGCATTCCTAACCCGCTTTTGCATAATAGGTTCAAAATTGAATCAAAATAGGGGGGAGGTGGATTTTCTCAATATGAGACGTCAATCACCATACCATAACATAGCCCTTCTGGGGCTAAAACTCAAGAACTTCTGTTCTTCTACAAATGCCTTTCCAAGCCCAATATAACAAGGGTTTTCATTCCTTCCCTTCTTCAAGAATTCAAATTTTCACACAAGGTATGTGATGACAAGTAGGCCCCCATACACCCTACCCTCTTTCTCTCTTCTCACTATGAGAGGAGACTCTACACTATTATGGTCCAACTAAGGCCCTTATCCTGTACTTGGCCACTTCTTCCCTATCCAAGGGTGAGTGGTGCCAAAAAAATCCCCATGAAATCCCCTCAAGATTTCAAAGAAAAGCATAAGAATGACACCCAAGAACAAGTTAAGATCCCTCCCCAAACAACCTCAACATACATGCAAGCAATACAAGAAAAACACAATGCATTATGCATGAATCAAAGTATGAAAAATATGAATAACATGATCAAAAGAGTAAAGAACCCTACCTTCACAAAAAAATTTATGGTAAAATGACAAGTTGAGAAGAGCTTATCCTTCCTTTCCTTCAATCTTCAAACTTCTCTCCAAAAATTAGAGATTGGGTAACAACCCAAAAACTTCTCTAAAATACCTCTAAATATGATCCTAACTCAACTAGACTTTAGGCAACCCTAAGGTGGAGTTTGAGTCACCAACTCATGAAGGAGACAAATCAATTTACGCAATCAACCAAAAGTAGGGTTTTTGAGTGACCCTAAAAGTCAACCAAAGAGGCTAAGGGGGTGGAAAGTATTCCCAACCCATGCCCTTATCTCTAGGGTACTTAAATTTAATATTTTTTGGCCTTAAAGGCTTAATAGGAACCAATCAAAAGCTAGGAGAATTTTAAGACTACATAACAACCTTCAAAGAAAGATAATTTAAGTTAGCACAAATAGCAAGGGGTTTAGTTTTGTCTTTCCATTAGATTTCTCAGATAAATATCCTATAAACTAATTGCACACATTAGTAGTTCAAGAAATCACATGCATATACGTAAATTACGTATTAGGAAAATCATGTAAAATTTAAAACATCCGACTTTCTAATAATCAATTTTTTATCTCATTCTACTCATATTTTTGACCATTAAAATTGTATAATCAAAGTGTTAGTTCTACATTCATTTACTACATCATTATACATGTTCATAAGGCATTAAATGATGAAATCAAATATTTGAAAGTAAAGCATCACAAATCATAAAATAACATAATAATGTTTAGTGCATCAAATAATGTCCCAACACATCGAGTGATGAGTATCAAAATAATAATGTATCAACTATGCTACGATGGGTCGGGGTGAGGCATCACAAGAATACATATGTGTGTACTAAGGTGATCAATCTCAAACACATCATGAGGCCAATGTCATAGAAGGGACACTGACTAGACAAAGGAAGATGGAAAAAAAAGGCAAAAACATCAACCCCCCATGGCACCTTATCAGAGTAGTGAATGTACAATAAGGGACAAGATGTGGTGAATTTCTAGAATACAATAATCTATAAAAATGTCCTAATATGACACTACTCAAATTAGAAGGCAAAACAAGGAAAATAACTGAAACAAAAATATAGATATAGTATGGCACTTAATCTTAATGTATTTGGAAGAATTAATACAAATGATATCTTAATAGATTAGAAGAGACATACAATTGATATAAAATATAGTTCAAGTCATGACAAATCATCTGAAGTAACAAAATTGATCCTCAGACCTAAAACAACTAAGATATCCACCAGAATGTAAAAACATATAAGACTGAATAGAATGTGCCTGGAGTAGAATATGCAAAGAAAATTAGCATCACTAGAAAGATATTGGAAAGAGCTTTCTAATTATATAAAGAATTTTCTAATTATATAAAGAATTCCCAAATCAAAGATTCGATGCTCAAGATATGTCTCCTACAGTGAAAAACTAAACATTTAGATTTGATTGCAAAAATAAGAAACCAAATTACATCAAAACACAAAAAAACCTACACCAATGTCTTTGCCTTTGAACTAGCTTTTTGGCATATTTTTTGGATTAAAAAAATACCTTCGTATGACAAAGATATGGCCAAAAAACCACAGACAACTTTTTAAGGAAAAAGAAATCATAGAAATGATGATTTGAAAGCCATCAAATTTCAGCCCAAAAAAGGATGATGTCAGCAACTGCAGTTGTCAGCACTTGGACTGACATGTGTCAGTACCTTGCTGACATAAGCATCACATGATTTTTTAAAAAAAAATTTAAAAAATAAAAGAAAGCATGCAAGTGCTTTTTGAAACTTTTATTTTTTTATTTTTTGGAAAAAAAATGCATTTTTTTCTTCTTAAAAAAGTGCTTTCTTCTTTTTTCATTTTTTTGATTTAGTTTTCTAATAAAAAAATAAATAATCACCTTGTGAAGTGTGCCCAAATCTGGGGGCAACTTTTTGCCTCAAATTTTAACTATGTCAAAATTGGACAAATTTGATATGGAAATAGAGGTTTTGGGTGCTTCAATCCAATGGTGAGCTCTGTTTGGGCTCAAAATACACCAAAAAAAATGACCCCCCCAAATTCAATACAAAATAACTCTAAAAATTGAAATCTTCTAAAATAAAAAAAGAAAAAATTTGAAAGCCAAGAAAAAAATCTCATAAACTAAAGAGGGGCATGAAGATCTAGAGCTCTGATACCATGTTGAAGTTGATGAAAGATCAACCCCACAATCCCCAAGAATCACCTACATGCAAACACTTGTCACAAAAAGAGAAGCAAAAAGCTATGGAGGCAAGAATTGCTAGATCCATAGATGAGACATTCTTAATGAGCAAAAAGAAAGATTACTATTATCAAAAGTGAATTAATAAAATTAGAAAGTGATCAATCCTTATAAAAGGAGTTTGAATCCTTAACAGGAAAAAAGCTAGGTTGCATGATAATAATTATTAAAAGAATTAATTATTATATGCCTAAAGTTTAGCTTAAGTAAACTAGACATAATAAGTGACTTAATAATTAAATCAAAATGATTTAATTAACAAGGCAATATATTATTACTCTAACATGCAGAGGCCCCTAGAGTGATGTTTATGTAGTACATGATGACCATTATGTTGCAGGTGATGATTTTGATGATGATGCATACATTGCCCATGGTGATGGTAGTGATGATATTGATGTGTCATTAATTTTTTGACCTTTTGCATGGAGAACCCAGAGATAGTTAGGAGAAATAGGTAAAATTTTAATTTTAATTTAAATAAAATCATAATTCTTTCATTTATACATAGATGTGTACTTGTATTAACCATATTAATGTATGTTTATTTTTAAATAATAGATGATGGATGATATTGTTCCTCCTAGGAGGTAGTATAATCTTCTTTTGAGAACTAAAGATGTTGGCATCCCTCATATAGTATGCACTTTGAATTATATTGGAATTAGTTTACATTCAACCTTGAATTTAATAACATGTTCTCATATGTTCTTTTTATATAATTTTGTAGGGATTGTCGTCTACTACACAATTTGATGTTTGTACAGGTCTTGTTCCATTGACCACTAAGGCATAGCCTCAAATACCTACAGTATAAACTTTTGGCTCAAGAAAAATAATTTTTACTTTTTTTTATGTACACATTGTTATTAACTTATAACCTTCAACTTTGATTCATGTATAATTTTATGTGTTTTTGTTTGATAAATAGAAGATGGACTGCTCTTATCCATATAGGCCTCAATATAGTTTATTTTTTACTCCATCTTTTGACCATTTGAGACATGCTGATGATCATCATGGTAGCATATCTTTATACACATCTATGACATTGGCTACTACTCAAATATGATATAAATGTTTTTATAGTTAATAAAAAATGTATTGTAAATTATGTACTTTTTACTTTATGTACTTTGTAGTTCATGTATATATAATTTTGACTCAACATTTATGTATCCATAATTTTAGGACTATGTTCACATGAGTGTTTCTAAGAGTATGGGACTAAGCTAGATGGAGGTACATACATCATCATTTGAGGTCAATAATGTGATTTATGTACATACATAGTTCATTATGCTCTTTGTCGAATTTTTTAAATGTATGTATTGTAAATTATAGGACCTCTGTACTACCACATTTGGTAGCTTTCATAGTGCACCATGTGGTATTATTTTTATTATGTAGTGAATATTTAATTTATTTGCAAGATAAAATTTGAAACCCATTTTAATTAACCATGTACATGATGAGACAACTCATGTTACATAGGATGATCCATCTACCTCATAGGGTGTCCCACATGATGAGACACCTCATGTTACATAGGATGATCTATTTGAGTCCTCTTCATGTGGACTAAAGAGGACTGTAGATGAGATAGATTAGGTCTTTTCGGCATCTTTAGATTGTGTTTTTATAACACATATATATTTTATTATGTGTCACTTTGTATTAGGATAGTTAACTATATTATATTTATTTTTTGACTTTAT
The DNA here is from genome assembly GCA_028749045.1 of Cupressus sempervirens. NCBI lineage: Eukaryota > Viridiplantae > Streptophyta > Pinopsida > Cupressales > Cupressaceae > Cupressus > Cupressus sempervirens. The sequence goes on from CM053785.1 coordinate 430,406,830, forward strand.
AGATCATGTTATGAAATATTGGACCATATACTATAATTTTTATGACTTCTTATCATGCTAGTGTATGCAGTATAGATTATTATGTTGTCATGTTGTACATATGAACCATTTTCTTTAATATGACATAATTTATTCATGTTATGAAACATTTTGTAAGTATATGGGACATGAACTATAATTTTAATAATTTTAACTATTTATATAGGAACATTCTTTTTTAGGCAAAAGTGGCAAGCCACTATATTATTTTATTATTCTAATAATTCTGATTCAACGAGGTCAACTAGGAAAGAATTAGCAGAAAAACCAACATTGTCCCTAATATATACAAAAGTATAGATAGTTTAAAAAAATACATAGAAGAGGTATTTCAACTACCACCCATTGCAAAATAGCAATTGCCATGGCATATTGGCAGTCTCCAAGCAATATCTTCATGACAATGACCAAGTAGAAAACAAAAATCTTACAAATCTATCCAATCAGATCCAAAACCACCTTCAAATGACCCTAGCTCATCAGGAAGAGGGCCCAAGCCAGTACAAAACTCTAAGAAGGTTTTATTCCAGTCCAAATCCAAGTAAACTTGATCAATTAATTCCCAAAAATTATGTTCAATTGGTAGCACTGAAGCTACATTCATACCCCTAGAAATTGAAGTAGTAGAATCCATCTATAAATCAAACAAAGCCTAACCTACTAACTCAATATGCTGCACCAGTTGAACATCGATTAAATTTGGTGTAGAGGGCAAAACATATTTCTAATAATTAAAGTTGCCAGTGTCTACAGCTTTCTTAATTGCTTCAAAGATATAAAAAAAATCATGATTATGCAGAAGTTGATAATGTGAGAACAAACCACCAACTAGTGTTGTTCCATTCCATAAGTCATACTTTTGCATAGCCAAAATTAGTTTATTATTAGCCAGATAATGAGGATGGATTACCTTATGGGCCAATGTTTGAAGCAAATCAGGTGACTATATTAAATCCATTACATTAGAAAGGAAAATTGAAATAAACTGAGATGGATATAGAAACATTAGTGCTAAAGAGGAAAAGAACTCTTCACCAATAATATGTTGAATAGCTCTTCAAACTATGTTTGAGTAAATTAAAAACATTTGATCCATCACTTCATCCATAATAATGTTCGATAACACCTTTTCCTCCAAAGATGAAGATAAGAAAATATTAAAATTCTTTGGCATGATGGCATGGTGTTGTTTGTGAGACATATCACAAGCTTGAGCGATATCCCACCCATAATGCATCTTGTAACTAGATGACAAAATTGAATTCTTGCAAAAAATGTAACTGAATGCTGAGGTAAATAAAGATTGCAATCCTCATGTACTAAATTATACAGTGCAACATGGTAAAGCCATCTATATTTGCACAAGAGAACATCCTTGAAAGAGCTGAAAAAAGTACTGGCACAGTATATTTTAATGACTCAGATTTAGGCACATGAGAAAATCAAAACTCATTATAAAAAAATTCAATGTCATCAGGGAATAATCAGAATTGAAGCACTTAAAATATATTGTGGAAGTCATATCATCATAAATGTATCTAAGCAAATCATGTGGCATTTATTAATGTGTACTCTATTACCAAGGCAACTCGGCACTTATTCAGCTCACTCAGCAAAAAACATATAGCTCTGCATCACTCAGCACCTAATACAATTCTGAACAGCTCAGCACCTAATACCAATCTGGACAACTCAGCACCGAAGACAAATATTGTCAAACAAGCACTTCACCACGTAACTAACATATAGCTTGCATCACTCAGCACCTCTAACTAACTAGCTTGACACCTTATACAATTCTTGAACAACTCAAACTAGCATTACACCAAGTAACTGACCAGTTTGGCACCTGAAGAAAATTTGAACAACTTGGTTCCTGATACAATCTTGGACAACTCAGCACTAGATACTACTCTAGACAACTCGGCACCTAATGCAAATCTAGATAATTCGGCATCTTGATACAATTTTGGACAACTTAACACTTGATACAACTCTAGACAACTCGACACTTAGTGCATATCTGAAGTACTCAGCACCTAAACAACATACTTGGCACCTGATAAAGCTTGGTTTGCTTGGCACTAAGGGATACAATTCTGAACAACTCAAACTAGCATTACACCAACTAATTGACCGGTTCGGCACCTGAAGAAAATTTGAACAACTCACCTCCTCATACAATCTTGGACAACTCGGCACTAGATACTACTCTGGAGAACTCGGCACCTAATGTAAATCTGGATAACTCAACATCCTGATACAATTCTAGATATCTCAACACTTGATACAACTTTGGGCAACTCAGCACTTAATGCAAATCTGAGTTACTCGAAACCTAAACAACATACTAGGCACCTGATAAAGCTTGGTCTGTGCAGCATTAAGGGACATCTCATTTTAATTCACAAAACTCGACAGCCATGGCATCTACTTGGCACCTAAAATATGAATTTTAGATGTCGAGTGGGTAGATGTAGATGAATCCAAGTCTTCTTGAATAAGATTTTTAAGTACCTTGTATTTCTCAATAAACAACAAAGGGTGAAGAGTAGAAGTAGTAATCCCCACACAACCCAAATTTGATAAAAAATTTGCAACTTTATTCACTTCTTGATAAATATGTGAAATTCTAATATCAAAACATTGATTGAGAAGTCTCCAAATCTGATTAAGAACAAATTTTAATTTCCAAGAAATGATGCACCAATGGATATAAGCATCAATAATAACTGATGAATCCCCTTCTATATGTAGCCTATGGAAACAACCTTGTTTAGCTAGAATAATTCTAGCCAATAGTGCATGAGCCTCTGCAATATTATTAGTGTCAATAGGAAAAGGAGAAACTGTAATAGCCACAACCTAGCTAGAGGGATTTCTAATACATGCTCCAAAACCCGATGGGCCAGGATTTCCTTTTGAAGCTCCATCAAAGTTCAGCTTCCAAAAATCATAAGTTGGAGGTCTCCAAAAATTCTTTCTAGGTAAGAGAGAAGATGGGAAATAGTTAATTTTCCAACCATATGGTATGAACACATGTTTCCATTTTTGGACAATTTGAGAATCCCATTGGGTCACTATCGAGTTGATTTTAACTACTTTTAGACTAGAATTAGTTGCTTCTGAGATTGATTTTTCAATAACATTCAAAACAATATCTAGAGGGAGTGATTCCTTTCTAAAAATATGCTTGTTACATTCCCACCAAATAGCCCAAATAACCAATGCTGGTATGCATTTCCAGAGATTTTCAAACAAAGATTTTTGATAAAGAACTAACTAGGCTTCAAAGAGATCCTAGAGATTGTTTGGCAAAGGAGTATAATAATTGAGTTTACTCAAAATAAAGCACCAACATTGAGAAGCAAACGAACATGTAACAAATAGGTGATCCACGGATTCTTCATGCTCCTCACAAAGAATACATTTAAAAGGAGGAACAATATTTAATCTGGACAATCTGTCACTAGTTAAAATCCTTTTTTAAGAGCTAACCATGCAAAATAACCTACTTTAGGAAGAACAACTGGATTCCAACAAAATGAGAAAGCTCTTGAAATAGGATTTTGTAGACCATTCAATTGTAGAATTTTGTACCCCTCTTTCACTGAATAATTTCCATCCTTAGCTGGAGCCCAAAAAATCTGATCTTGGGTTTCAGATAAAAAAAATGGTTTAGAAGACAAACTATTTTGAAATTGACTGATTTCCTGAGGTGAAGAAGTAACTTCATGGGATCCTTCCAAACTATTTTCTTAGAAACTTCACAGACATGATCCACATAATGAAAAAATTGAGACCCCGAGTGAAGCTCAACAACTTGGATAACATTCACTGAGATTCCACTCTTAGAGTATAAGAGGTATATATAAGTTCTCTAATTTGTTATTGACAATGCATACATACTTCTAACTAAATTATATAAGTACATATATAAAAATAGCACAATAAAGAAACAAGTTACATGTGTTTGATTTCAATGTAGTCATCCGATTATACCATATGAATCCTCTCTCTTTTGGAATGCATCTATGATTGTCTCATGAACATCCATTAAAATTATCCATAATACCTTATTTGTAGGTCTCCATTTGTATCTTTCTAATTTGACATTTGTTTCCACAACCAAATAAGAATAGTGTAAAATCTTCTTTTGGGTTGGTAGTTTTCAAATACTAGTAAAACATTTCTTGTTGTAAGGTATGTATGTAGCCAGGTGCCAGCTACAATGATAGACCAAATTGGATACTAAAAACCATCATCATCTCCTTGATGAAATATCAATTATTTCTAAGGTTTTGCACATCTAGCTAGTGAATACTTAGTTTGTGCATTGTTATCATTAGGTGAAATAACACCATTAACATGTCCTAGAAGATAAGATAAAGTGCATGAAAACTTTAGTCAAATGTGTACATATATAAATAATATATTAAAGACATGTACTTGAATTATATTAATGACATGTACATAAATAAATAATATAAATTGAACCATGATCACAACAATAATTTAATTTAACTTTTCATACCAAGTTGTATGAGGTCTAAAATACAACCATAGTTTTCTAATGCAAAAGTAACATTCTAGCCTTCATTTACTATATCATCTTGAAAATGTATGTTAGTAACTACTAATGGTTTTCTTTTCCAATCTTCAACCTATTATGTATTATCACATTCTTCTCATTCACCTACAAGATAAAACTGACAAGACAAGCAAGCTTTCTAGTCCATATAGTCCACGTGTTAGAATATGAACTTCTAAATAAATTAACAGTAACAGATTTCCACAATCCATCTTACTATCCTGCACTTTCTTATCCTGATGATGGATCATGTAGTGTGATCCGAAACGTTGATGAAATAAACAAACACAATCTAATCCAGAAAACACAGTACTTTCTAAATAAATGTCATTTAGCTGACCCACTAATTGTATCAGATTCATATCTTTAAAAGATATTCTTCTCTTCAACTAGAAAAAATAAATGTTTTATTGTAGAGTTTTGACTTGAACCTATGTATAAATATTTGTTATACCATTTGACAATCTCATGTGCATTTTTTTATTTTCCCTTTTCCTCAAATTTTAATTGCTCTCTACTAAGGGCTCTCTTGACGTATGCACCAGTACCATCATGTTCTCCTTTACCATGTCCAGACTTAAAAAAACTCTATACATGTTGGATATTAGTTTTCCTATGTGTCCTACTCAACAAATAGAACATTCTAGCATTCTTGAATTGTCCTGTACAATTATATGACCATATCCAATGATGTATCGTTTGAATTTGTCTCTCTTTTAATTTATCATAAAAGACCTTGAACCAATGTTGGAAAAACTAAGATGAATGAATTTTATTATCACTCATATAGAAATGTTACTCTCTAAATATTTTTTGACCCTCCTCTATACTATCAAGTTCATGCCTATAAACTATATAAACATAAATTGTTACTTGCATTGAATTGTAATCTTTTGATTGTACCTCATCTTGTGGTGCAAATGTGTACACATATCACATGTACCAAAAAGAAATGCATTGAAAAGAAAGTATTGATCATTAGGTGGCTTACAAAACAAACCTAATATGAAGTTGTTGATAGTTTGAAGTGGTATTTTTATATCACATACGTACAACATTTCTTTATTATGCATGGTACCATGTATAGATCAAAATACATCATAATGGTAACTAAATTGAACATGTATTTTACACCAACATGTGATTCTTTCCTTGTTAATCCTTGCATGCCATGGTTTACACCTTCCAAAAGATCTTTGACTAAAGGTAATAGTTAACACCTTACCACCTACAAATTTTCTAAACAATTCAGTTTGAGTCATGTCCAAAAGGTGTTTAGGATGTGGATCATGTATTTTTTAGCCAACTCTAATTTAAGAGCATCTCCGAATTAGGTAATACTCTTGTATTATCATGCCAAAAAAATTTAATAAAACTTTTGACTTCACTACTAAGTTTCATATCAAATCTTGGGAGTCTACTACGAGAAGTCCACAAAATATTTACCGGATCACATTCAAAGTTAACCCTTCTCTTTACAGCTCTTTCTAAAGTCTTACCATTCCCATTAAGATATCCACTTATGTTACTAATCAATATTTTGTCAGTTGTTGATTTGTTAACTAAAGTTGTTGTTATTGCTCATCATGCTGCATTCTTATCTTTAGAGTGACTTGTCTTTCTGATACCATTAAAGGCACTAGCAATAGTGGATACAACTTGTTTGAAAGACTCATTTTTATTTTTAAGATTTTCATACATTCCTAACCTTTTCATTACTTTATGAACTTTAGACATTTTAATTAGTTGCAACATCATCTAACATTGAAACCCAAACTACTTATCTTAAAAAAATGTCTATATAATCTATTAGCATGTTTCCTAATTTTTCTCCATAAAATAAATCACTCTAGATTATCCAGCAGATCATTAGGAAAATAAAAATTATGTTCATGCCCTTTAGTATAATTCTGACATGTTTGTTCAGTAATTGGTGTTTCCATATCTACATTTATCTCATTGTTATTTTCAATTGGCATTTTATTTCCATTATTATTTGTAATTTGAATCTAATTTTCATTTTTTCTTGGTATTTCTTTCAGGGCATGCATTTTTATTGGAGTTTTTTGTGCATGATCATTTAGCAATCTATTCTCATGAAGAAAATCTAAATGATTTAAATCATAACCTACTTTAAAAAAATCACCAATTCCATCATGAGAAAAATAAATCGATCTTTGGAGACACACGTGTATTAAATATTTGATTAGAATGTGTACTTGAATCTCCTTGTATTGGTTTTTTATCCTCTTCATCTATCATGGTATCCTCAATGTCTTTCTCCTTTGAAATATTACTCAACTCTCTAATTCTTTGTCTTCTCCCTCATTGACAATGTTCTTTATTCTCTTTATTTATTGTAATCTCCTCATTTCTTAGAACTTTTATTTTCTTATTTCTTTTTTGTTTTAATCCCATGTTTGCACTAGTTTTGAATTCAAATCAATAGCTTGCAAATTGTAGAAGAAAACAAGAAAATAGAATAACTATGATCGAAATTTGTTGTTGCATTTTGAAATTGTCATTCAATCATTGTAATCATTGAAAAATGGCCTGCAAGGCATCTTTTGTGACCCAATAGGTACATTCAAATCGAGTCGGTTACGAATCGAGCACCCAATTTTAAATAATTGGGTACGTAATTGTTTAAAAATTGGGTGCCCAATTTGTTTAAAAACCAAATTCAAATTGGCCACCCAATTTTTGAATTGCAAATCAAGCACTCGATTCTAGTGCCATGGGCGAGAATTTTCCATGGGTACGAACTTGCATAGGATTTTACCTTGGGGAAAGGCATGGCATAGGCTTCATCCCACCAAGCCTATACCTTTATGAACCAATTTTTGAGTAAGGCATTTAATTTACAATTTAGGGATTGTCGTAATTTTTATATGGTCATCCCCATTGATTTTTTTTTGTGAAAACAAAAACCCATTACAGGTCTTACTATTCTAATTTAAAAAATATAAATTTTATGGTGTTATGAGTTAATTTGCTATTTTTCCATTACTTATTGATCAAAAGTATCTCTTAAAGATTAAATAGTGACATTCACTAAAACTTTAATAACATTTTAAATTTTTCATATTTTCTAAATTAATTTACATGTCATCAATCCTCACACAATTCTTTTGAAGTTAAAAAAAATCCAAAAATAATATTTTTTCTTAAATTATGGGGTCCATACATGAGAGGTTTTAGAAATTAACTCAATCATCAATTAAAAATAAATAAAAATAAAATTATTCATTAAAAAATTCAAGAAATTTATTCTCATCAATATTTGTTATGTCAGGTAACTTCATTTATAAGGATTTTAAAAAAATCATTTGGTTGTGTCAAATTATGGTGTCTGTACATGACCATGGCATGGTCCTGAAACATGTGTTTTGAAAAAATGGTTTCTAAAGATCCATACCAAAAAATAAATCTATCATATGGGTATACAAATAAATTACATATTCAAAAAGAAAATCCTAGGCACTACAATTTTTATTGTTGAAGGGTTTTTAATATTTAATCTCTAAATGGCTCAAATTTTGACATCAATTGAAAATATATTTCAAAAAAGGAAAAATAATTCCAATTTTTGACCAAAAGTGGGACCCAAATTCTTGCACTAACCCTATTGTTCTTCTCAATTTGGTCAATCTCCTTATGTATTGCCTGAATCCAATCTTCATTGTCTAAAGCGTATGTTATTGTTTTGGGCTCAAATTCATAAAGTAAGCTTGTATCATCTTTGTTTCTTTTCTTTGTCATAACAATTGATTCAACATCACTAATAATTTATTCAGGTTTGTGATGTCTTCTCACATATTTTGCTAGCATACGTAGTTTACTTCTTGGTTCTTCTATAGGTTCATCTGGAAAAATAATCTCAAGCTCAATTCCTCTTTCTTGTTCTAGTTTTGGTTCACCTTCTCCATCATTTTCATTAGATATTTGATGATTTGCATTGATTTTTTATGACTTGGAATCTTTAGTCTCTAGGTCAACACCCACTCTTTGCTGCTCATCAATTTGTGTTTCCACTTCATCATTTCTTATTTTCTAAGAGGTTGTAGCTTGATTTGTTTTTTCATTGGACTCTAGGAGCATCATCATCAACATAGTTGAATGTACTATAGTCTTCAGGGTCTTTGCATGAAGTGTCACTTTTTCTGCAAACTCATCAACCTTCACATTTGCACTTTCCACAAGTTTTTTAGTGTTAGAGTTAAAACACTTATAAGCTTTTCCCTTGCTAGAGTATCCTAGGACTATATCTTCATCACTCTTTTCATCAAGTTATCCATTCCTATTATCTTTAAGTATATAGCATATGTTTCCAAGGATTTTTAAATATTTCACATTAGGAGCATATCCATACCATAGTTCAAAAGGTGTAGGATTTCTACCTTTCTGGACTAGTACTCTATTTAGAGTATAGACATTATTACTAACAACTTCTTTCCAATATTTATTTGATATACTCTTCTTTGTCATTAATGTTCTTGCATAGTCCATTATAGATCTATTTCTTCTTTTAGCTACCATTGAAAAATGTATTGAAATAATTTGAAATGAATTCACCACCTCTTTCAAATCTCAAGCACTTCAGGTTCTTACCTATTCCTTTTTCAACTTTGGCTAAATACCACTTCAATAACTAAAAAGCATTATATGTAGATTTAAGAAACATCACAATCATCATCCTAGAGTAGTCATCAAGAAATAGAATGAAATACTTATCTCCATAGTAACTTTCAACATCAATGGTTCCACATAGGTTAGTATGAACCAATTCCAAAATATCACAAACAATGTATGTTTTACTCTTAAAACTCTTGAAACTAGACTTGGTCATTTTTTCCAATTAACATTGTTTACACATAGCATTTTTAGGCTTCTTTAGTTTAAGAAATCATGTTTCTTTCATCATCTTACTGGTATTCACCAAATTTTCAAAGTTTACATTACATAATTTCTTGTGCCATAACCAAACATCTTCTTGTTGTGCAAACAAACATGTCTTATTTGATACATCTAGATAGAACAAGTTACCTCTTGTCTAATCACAACTTCTTACTAACTTACCATAAAAATCATGCATCTTGGCCTTCCTATCATGGAATTCAACTCTATAAATTGACTTATTCAACTCTAAAACACTCATCAAATTATAGTTAAGTCCTTCAACCTAGCAAATATGGTCACATTTTATCTTATCAGTCAGTGAATAGTACCTTTACCTTTCACAACACATGGGATATCATTATCAAATTTAACACATCCACCTTTTTATGAACCATTATCCTCAAATTTATCTTTATCACTAGTCATATGATTAGAGAACCCATTGTCAATTGTTTATCTAACACTCTTGTTTATATATGAGAATAATGTTGTTTTCTCATGCGTATGTGCAGATCATGGTCAACCAAACCATACCCTTAAATGGTAATGAAAAATTAGCAAATTAGGGTTATGTCAACTTGACATGTAATTTTAAACTTTTAATGAAATTTCAATAACAAAGTTGTAAGAAAAGAATCTGTAGGAAATTGAAGTTAGTTTCTAAACAACTAGGCCATATCTGAAGATATAAAAATTGATTGGTCAAAATTTTGTATTCTAATACAATAATACAAAAATTTCAAGACAAAAAAAAGAAGTAGGCGTATGTCTAATCACCTTAATCAATATCAAATGATAATATTTTTTTATAAGATTCTAGGTATTAGAAGTATACTTATACCTAGATGTGACACATATTTTTGGGTATTTTATTCCAAATATATAGTTAATTATAATTTTTTTACTACAGTATTTTTAGAATAAAAAAATATTCATGTCTGACCACCTTAACTAATTCAAATGTTTACAAAATTTTATTTTTCTTTTATTTTCCTTATTGCAGAAGAGGTATATAATGTGACACATGTTTTACTTTTTAAAAATGTTATATTATTTGAAAGTTTTTTTTTTTTAATCAGTGTGTCAATCAAATTAAAAATTTATGCATAACTCCATTAGAAAATGAATAATAATTATGTATTGAACTCATAATTTGATAGGCATTACATTCATGGAAAGATAAGAATTTTGTTAAGAAACCCTTTTCATTTCATAATATTTGGGCAAAAAAGAAGTCATCAAACACATGTTTGGAGTAAAAAACACATATGAAGAGGCCAAAAATATGCTTTTGAGATATTTTTTAAGTTGACCATGTAGGGTTGGTATCCAAAATAATACTACACCTTCTAAAGGTATTAATATTTTAATTTGGTGTCAAAATGGGTGGGAAAAAGTCAAAATAGATTTTAAACTACTTTGAGGCATTTCAGAACTACATAGTTTTTAGATCTCCACTATTTGGCACACCATGATCCTACACATACTCTCATCTTCATCATATTATTCTTTCATAATAGCATATCAAACTCCATCATAATTACTCTCAAATTCATTGGTAGTTTCCTCTTCAGCAATATAATAAGATTTGTTACCTTTTTCATCAGTGTTTCTCTTCTAATCTTTGTCAACTCTTCTTCCTTTGTACTTCATTTCCTTCCTTTCATCCTAATTCTCTATGTCAGGACACCTAGCAGCAATATGACCAACATTGTTACATGGAAAACAAATAATAGGTAGTTTACCTTTGTATTTACCTTTTCCTCTTCTAAATATTTTTACAATAAGGGCTTCAAGTTCATCAATCTCATCATCTGAACTATCATTGTCACTCTTCACATGTTTACCTTTTCTTTTTTTAAGAACTAGTTGTGACTTAAATGTAGATTTAATAGTAGGAGGTGTGTAGTTATCAATGTTAGACATCACAAAAAAAGTCTACCAATTACACCTTTTAGGGTTACAGTGTAACTTCATGTGCATCTTAGTTATTGGATTGTAGAAACTCTAATGGCATAAATAGGAAGTAGATTCCTCAATACCTTTCTTATCTTAATTTCATCTTTGATTTTGTTCATGCTTTTGCTTTAGTTGTTCAATTGTTAGAGTAGTTGTTACCTTCACATACTCATTATCCACAAAGTTGATAGCGTCATCATTGATACTAGATATCTATAACCTCATCAAGGTTTTCCATGGAGGAAAGTTATCCTTATTCATCTTTGGGACATCTCTCTTGTGAGTCATGATCTTAATTGGCTTTAAGTACCTTCAAAATTTTCTCTTTAGGCATAGAGCTATGATACCATTTGTTAGAAATGTTTAGAATAACTGAGAGAAGGGGGATGAATGAGTTACTTAAGTTTTATATGTACCATTTTATCAATTAAACATAAACATTCACTATCCCATTTATCTTATTATTTCTCAGTCTCTATTGTAAAAATAAAAATTATGTCTTAAACATAACTTGCTTTGTTTAATAATTTTTTTATCAAATGGAAAAACATATAAAGAATTCAACACATATTTGACACTACAATTTTTACATGGAAACCCAATTTGGGAAAAACATAGCAACTTTTCACTAGTTTTCACTCTTTTGAAGTGATCTCTATTAGGAGCCAATCCTATTAAAAGTTTGTAAGACACGTTATTAAATGTGACCTAGTTAGAGGATTTAATCACCCTGTTAGAAGTAGCCTTGTTATAGGACTCTGATCATTCCATTTAGAATGTCACATAGTCAAAGGATTTACATAGACTGTTAAGTCTTCCAAATGACTGTTAGGTCAACCTCTATTAAAAGGATTTCAATAGAAACTATCAGCAATGATTAGAAAGAATATAGTAGGTTTTTTATCTATATGATTAAAACTCAATTTGCAATTTCAAATCTCTATTAAGTTCATGTGTTGATTCACTAATAAGCCTCTAATTCTCATCTCTAATCTTGATTCTCTTGGCAACCCTTCAAGCAATCAATCTTCCTCTTCTCAACAATGCTTAGGCCTTCTGCTTAGATTCACTTATCAACATAACATATGCGTAAGAAATCTCTTTTAGCTTTGAATTCACTAACACACTTTTATGTTTTTCACTAATATAATATAGGTCAATTTTTGACCTTTTATTTTGACCAAGCCCTTAATTGGCTTGTTCTATAGTTTTTTTTGTTTTAATGCCCAAGTTGGTTAAAATTTTGACCAAATTAGGTTTTCCAAATTTAGTCTAAATTTTGACAAATTCGGGTTCATAAACAAAAAAAGAGAAAAATGTGACATTTAAATGAGCAGGTTTGGAATTGGTCTACATGTGTGGGAGATATTTGAGGTAAGAGTTTGTATCATTTTTCATCAATCCATTTTCATTTAGGTTTTGCGTTGTAAATAGATAGAAAATAGAAATATTTTTTATGTTGTAGAGCCTCATTAATAGAACATAAACTATTGGACCAAGTGTAGAATTCACCATTAAAAACTATAGCTTCCTCAAATCATTCCTAATGTCTTGATGCATTCCTACCATAAAATTCTAAGAAAAGACCATTAATGAATGTTCATTCAATCAGATTTGGTTCCTTCAAAATATCCATGATGATGCAAGTGAGATTGATCGTGTCACCCCCTCACTAGCACTTACTTTGGTTGGCCCCAAAGCAACTCCATTGACTTTCTATCTATATAAAGAATCTAGTGTTTGAACAACTAGCCTAACCTCCTAAACATCAACAAATCCAAATGGGTTTTATCGGCATAGTCAAATTTTTATTTGTTAATGCTCACTTGCTTGCCTTTATGTTACATTGCACATGCTCAGAAATATCATTGGTGATGATCCTATGAAGAATGAAAATTTTAGAAAGACCCAAAGATGTCTTGGAAAAACATTACCCAGTCTATGACCTAGGCTCTATATAATTAAGATTATTTTTGATGAACTTCACTAGTGAAGCAAGAAAAACACCCTAATATCCTCTTCTCCAACTCAATGAAAATTTGGTTGGCATTTTGGGAAAGCTACTTCTATGAAATGTGAGGAATGTCCCACCAAAATATCTTTCTTGGAGAATTTAATTTTTCTAGCTCAATAAGACTACTCAACTAGAATCCCTATATTGAAAACTAACCTAGACTATTAATGGTGAAAAAATAGTCAATACTAAACAACATATGATAGAGATATTTAAAATGGGAAACCAACATGTTTGTCATACTAACTTATCACATCAAAAAATATCTAAAATCAAGTTCACATTGTGTTGTAACTCTGGCATTTTTGTATTTGATCATTGATAGCTTTCATTTTAGCATTCAATTTTTCAAGATTAGTCAACACCTTCACTCATAGACCTCTCATGTCAAGCACTTTCTGTACTATTTCAACACCATGCTCTTTCTTGTGAGATAACAATTTTTGATGTGCATTTTCTCGTAAAACATTAATTGTGTTGAACAATTCGATGAGAGGCATAAATTTTGTCACAAATATAGTGACTTTGATCTTCTCTAGGAATTTCTCCATTATTGAGCTCAAAGTCATGCCTACAAAACTATGACCCACCAATATTACCTAAAACCAAAAAATCAAAACTAGATGGAGGTAAAATAGATCAGTTCTTGAGAGGAAAAAAGAAGAAGTGGTCTAGAGATCATACTTTTTGGTGGGGAGGAAGAGAGATGAATAATTAAATAAGTAGTTGATTTATGTCAGAACATTTCTAAATTTGATGGGCATCCATTGGGTGGATTCCATAGGAGGCAAGATCTTTTGCAGTGGCATCATGACCTATCTTTCTTAGGAGAGGGAGAGTTTGTAGCAATGGCAAGCTCCATGAAACCAAACATGAACCAACACAAAGTGTGTCTTTACACCTACCACTGTCTTTACATCCATCACTAATTTTCTTTAATGAATTGGCTCTTTGGCAAGAGTAAATTATAAGAAAAGGGAGAACAAATGCAATAGATATATGAAATCATGACATGTCATGTCAATAGAAGAAAAAGATGAAACATATCCATTTCACAAGTAATTCAAATAAAGTAGAAAGTAAAGTTTCTTTGTATCACAACTTGATTGAAAACAATGACCACTAACATGTGTCATCATTTTTTAATAGAGATATCATTAAAGGGAAAGGGAACAAATACAATGGATATATAACAACATTTCATATGGATTGAAGAAAAAGTCTTGAATGATAAGATATATCCAGATCACATGATCAAGTAAATCAAGAAATCAAAGATCATTTCCATTAAAAATATTGACTATCAACATGACTTATTATGGATACATCACCTCATTTCACATTTCTTCATATTGAACATATAAATTACATTTAAAATTAATTACATTAATTCTATTTGAAATAACCATCTACTAACAACATGTGTCATCAATAGTTGATTATAAGAAAAGATGAACACATATAATAGATATATCACATCATATGACATGAATTAAAGGAAAAAAACTTGAATGATGAAACATATCTATATGACATGATCAAGTGAATCAAACAAGTCAAAGATTACTAGTGTTATAATTTGATTCCAAAATCATCATAGTTATATCACACAATTTCACATTTCACTAATCTTTGTTGAACTTAGAACTTGTAGTCAATACCGACAACTTTATTGATTCTGTATATAAACATGGAAATTAATTTTTTTAAACTAGAATCATCTATTTTATTTTGAAGATCACAATCAAAATGATAAGGAATTATTCTAATATAATATTTTCATGAACATAACCCCTCTTCAAAGAATATATTATAAACCAATATGTTGATGGTAGCTTCAAATTCATCTTCATTGATTTTCAAAAGCCTTAAACATTTGTAAGCCAAAACAATAGCTCTATGGGAACAAATACAATGGATATATAACAACATTTCATATGGATTGAAGAAAAAGTCTTGAATGATAAGATATATCCAAATCACATGATCAAGTAAATCAAGAAACCAAAAATCATTTTCATTAAAAATATTGACTACCAGCATGACTTATTATGGATACATCACCTCATTTCACATTTCTTCATATTGAACATATAAATTACATTTAAAACTAATTACTTTAATGCTATTTGAAATAACCATCTACTAACATGTATCATCAATAGTTGATTATAAGAAAAGATGAACACATATAATAGATATATCACATCATATGGCATGAATTAAAGGAAAAAAACTTGAATGATGAAACATATCTATATGACATGATGAAGTGAATCAAACAAGTCAAAGATTACTAGTGTTATAATTTGATTGCAAAATCATCATAGCTATATCACACAATTTCACATTTCACTAATCTTTGTTGAACTTAGAAATTGTAGTCAATACCAACAACTTTATTGATTCTATATATAAACATGGAAATTAATTTTTTAAAACTAGAATCATCAATTTTATTTTGAAGATCATAATCAAAATGATAAGGAATTATTCTAATATAAGATTTTTCATGAACATAACCCCTCTTCAAAGAATCTATTATAAACTAATATGTTGATGGTAGCTTCAAATTCATCTTCATTGATTTTCAAAAGCCTTAAACATTTGTAAGCCAAAACAATAGCTCTATATTATTATGAACTCATAGTACATGAAATTATCTATTTAATTGTTATGGATACCATTTCCAAATAACATGTTCATATATTCTTCCAATATTTTTCTATTCCTTTTCAAAAAATTTGATATATTTTTTCATGATCTACTGGTATAAATGTTTTTGAAATAAAAGTAGCTAAAACAAGGGGGCTAGCCCATTACAAACAAGTTGGTTGACTACCAACAGATAACCATCAAAACATATCTAAACCCTAATGCTTTTTTAAAACAAAAACAAAATTTTATACTATAATTATGAAAGTAACTATAGGCTTTAAACAAAATGCCTATTAACAAACTGAAGTCACTTAACAAAATCAAAGGCATGATAGTATTAAAACCAA
Organism: Cupressus sempervirens; assembly: GCA_028749045.1. Classification (NCBI taxonomy): domain Eukaryota; kingdom Viridiplantae; phylum Streptophyta; class Pinopsida; order Cupressales; family Cupressaceae; genus Cupressus; species Cupressus sempervirens. The sequence goes on from CM053785.1 coordinate 430,423,337, forward strand.
AATAGTCTATAAACCAACGGATTAACATCATGCAAAAAATAAAAAAGGGGGGGGGAGCCCTTATGATTTCTTGACCTCCTTCTTCCCTAGAAGGACATTCACCCAATCTTCCACTAGGAATTCAAAAAGTAGCTCAGAGTCCTCCTTGGGTAGGTCCCCTTCGGCATCTTTCAATAGGCATAGAGCGATAGTCACTGAATGAGTGACTTTAATTGTGAACCTAGTTAATAGTCCCATTCTTTCCTCCAACATGTGGATTCTCTCCCATAGCTCATTACCAGCCTTGTTCAAATTGCCCAAATGTTTGTCCCTACCACCCTAATTATCCTACACAATCAAGTGATTTGTAGTTTTTATGGGACTTGCCTTGATAGGGGAGGAGATCATAATGGTAGAAAGCATCTGGCCCATCATTTTAGGGAATTGATTTTTTGTTAGGTCCACACACTTGGGCACAACCGTATCTGAGACATGCAACACCTCCTTATTCTACATGCCATTACCCAAGTTTGACTTGGAGGAATCAAAAATCTCCTCTTTAACCTCCTCCATATCTCCCACTCCAAAGTCAACAATTTTCTCCTTCATTCTTCATTTCGGGTAGCCCAAATCCTTAGAATCCAACTCCTTGTCCAATGAGGCTCCCTCCCTTAACTTCCTCTTAGCTTGAGACTTGGACAACCTTGCTGACCTCCTCCTTCCCCCTCTCCCCTCATCTTTGAACTCTGTATGAATTTTCTCCTTAGCTTTTCCTTTCTCCCCCCTGGGTGAGGGATTCACTAGGGACCCACTCGAAGAGGGTTGAGGGGTAGGGGCTCTATGATTGGTAATCTTAAGGGGGACCGTTTGGGGTCTAGGGCTCAGGTGAATAGGAATATCAATTTCCACAATCCTAGGGGGTCTAAGGCAAGATGAAATTGATATAGCCTAAAAATTAAACCCTGGTGTAAAATAGTATAATTAGCCCCCCTTCTCATTTTATCTTTCAAATCAACAACAATATCCTCAAGATCATGTAGCAAGAAGAAGGGAAGTGAAAGAAAATCATAGTGTCAAAAATGATTAAGAAGAGGAAAATGGTAGTAGAACCAAACTCCATACCTTCCTTCTAGGGTAAGATATTTGATTAGAATCAGAAAAACCTCATTCCATGGGTCACGCAGTTTCTCCCTCATGAAACCTCCTCTATGTTGAATTAGTTCCTCACCCTCCACAAAGAGATGTTGTAGGCTTGTTTCATTATTCACCTATGTCACCTTCTACCATTTTCTTCCCTTCATCACCATAGCAATCATCTCCTTTGAAACATAAAATGAGATCCCATTAATTGTCACTCTATGATTCTCCCATGAGTTAACAAACTACATAGAACAATTCTCATCGTGACCAATGAGACAAAACCACCCTCCTTTGTAAGTACTAGACCAACGGCTTCCTCACATTATCATCAATCATATCTAGTTCTATGTACATCAGGTCACCTCCCATCTTTATAAATTTTTCCTCTCCTCTCTCTCTATTCAGAGCCTAGCCTCTAAATAAAACATCACTCTTAGAAAGATAAACCCATAAATGGAGATGATAATCACAATTAATAGTAAAAATGAATCCTACCAAATTGGTGAGAAAGATCATGTGTCGGCCGCCATGATCTATCCCCCAATCATTTCCATCATTCCCAACATACCATAAATCTTTAAAAAATAATTCTTTTTTTAACACAACATATGATGATCCATAAAGAGAAATAAATAAAAAATCCCCCATTTCAAACTTTCAATTTTTGGGCCATGAGTATACAACTCAACAACAATATACAAAGTAACTAGCTAGGATTCATCATTTTTTATTTCTTTATTTGCTAACTCTCTCACCAAATTTGGTAGAGCATTCAAATTCCTCCAACCTCTTAGCCCTTCTAGCTTTAAGCCAATTGCTGCCATACCATTGGTTGTGCTACTTCCCTCCCAAAAAATGTGATTCAAATAAAACCTATTGAGGGTGACTAGTAGGTACTTGATATCATCAATAACACGTTTGATAGCCCATCCTTGCTGCATATTGTCTTTAACAGTCACAATAATAACATTAGAATCACCTTCAACTTGCACATCCCACCATCCCACACTTATGACTAACTTTATACCCTAGTATAGAGCCATCACTTCTGATAGATTATTTGAAACTTTCCCAAATGGACTAGCATAAGCCAATAACATCCTTCCCTTATAGTCTATGACAATCCCTCCCCCCACCAATCTCTCCTTTTTGGTAGCTCCATGGAATTAAGTTTGACCCAATTAATAGGCAGGGGTTCCTATCAGGTTCTCTTTCTATCCATAAGATTAGAGTTGTCAATCTCCATAATCCCTTCCATCAATGACCAACACTACACCACTCTAACATCTAGGGTAGAAGGGGGGAACATTGGTTTTCTACAATTGTTGCATCTTATATTCTAAACTATCAATTTGAAGATCATATCCACCACAACCTTTGCCTGCCTCTTCTTATTTCTCAACACCCTATTATTTTTCTCCTTCCAAATACCCCAACACACCTAGGGGGGATGATCTTCCACAAATTGATAAGTAGGGGGTGGGTGGAGGGGCCCTGCCAATTCACCAAATGCCCCATATCCTCATTGAATGCCCAATTCACCTCCAACTTCTAAAGAATTGTCCCCACACCCTAGATACAAAGTTGGAATGTAGGAATAGGTGATTGATGCTCTCTTCCTCCTTCTTACACATAGAACATGTATTAGGTATTTGGAACCCCCTCTTCCTCAAGTTGTCAATAGAGATAATTTTCCCATGGGTGGTGCTCCACCAGAAAATGTTGATTTTCAAGATTAAATGGTTAAACAAAACATTTCTTGAGTCATTAGTTTCAAGAGATTTATCGAACATTATCTTTTAGCTAGAGCTAACTGAGAATTCCCTAGTAAAGGTGGCCCTCCAAATGAACGCATCAATCCTATCTCTTCTTGGGATCCTGTACTCTTCCAAAAAATAATTCAACTCATCAATCAGGTCCCTTCCTATCAAATCATTATGTTGCAACCTCATCTTCTTTTATTTTCTTCTCAGGCCGATATAATCAACAACCATACTACCCCTCATGTCCTAAAGGTTATATTAGAGAGACCCAAACTTTGTTTTTGACAAAGTTTTATCTATAAGCCATGGATCCTCCCAGAAATTAATCTAGTTACCATTCCCCACAAGCCACCTTACTCCCTCTTTCAAAAGGGTTCTATTTCTCATGATGTTACCCTAGATTTTAGAGCCCATAAGAAGATCATTTCTCCAGGTACAGTGAGAGAAATTAAGATTACCAAGGTACTTAGCTCTCCTAATATTACACCAATTAGAATCTCCCTTCATTAGATTCCACCCCATCTTTGTGAGTAGGAAATTGTTTAGATCAATCATCTTCCTAACTCCCAATCCTCCCCGATACTTAGGCTTACAGACTGTATCCCAACTGACCAAGTTTATTCTTATCTTCTCACTTCCCCCAAACTAAAGGAAGTTATGTTGAATTTTCTCCAATTTATTACCCATAGATTGAGTAATTTTAAATAAGGATAGGAAGTAAACTAGTAATCCTTGGAGAGAGGAGATCGAAAGTTGCTGTTTACTTGCACTACTTAGAGTTTTTCATTTCCATCCAATCAGATTTTTCTCCATTCTTTCCAAAATGCTATTCTAGAAGTCATTACTAACCTCTTTCAGATTTAAAGGAAAACCCAAACAAGTATCTGGTAACTCAACAACATTACAAGATAGAATATTAACAATCCTTTATTGTAGGTCTAGAGGGGTGTTAAAGAAGAACACTTTACTTTTGTCAAAATTGATCTTCTATCCCACATTCATAGCATATATCTCCAGCACCAATTTCCAAGCTCTTGCTTCACCCACAGAGGACTCCCCACTAAGGAAGGTGTCATCCACAAATTTTTGGATCACTTCAGGAGGTAAAGTGGATGCAATTTTAATCCCTTTGATTATCCCCCTTCCAACTTTCTCATGAGCAGTCTCCCCAAAACTTCAACCACCATGATAAATTGGTAGCAATAGATAGGGTCACCCTGACTAAGACCTCTCCCCCCCCAAAGTTTCATCAAGATGATCCATTAACAATCATGGAATAGTTAACAATTTCCACCATTGATTTTAGCATTCTAATAACCTTCTAATTTAGGCCAATCCTTTCCATAACTTTATACATGAAGGTCCAATTGATCCTATCATAAGATTTAGAGATGTCTAGTTTTAAGGCCATACAAGGATTTCTACTTTTCTCCATAGAGTGAAAAAATTCATGTGTCATTATTGTTGCATCCAAGATTTTTATTCCTAGGAAAAACACACTATGGGTTTTCCCAATGAACTTATGCAGTAGCGACTTCAACCTATTCACCAAAATTTTAGAGAAAATCTTGTAGGTGGTGTTATAAAGGCTTATTGGTCTAAAGTTAGAGAGAACTTTTGGGCTTTCCACCTTGGGAATTAGAGCAATGAAAGTTTTATTGAGCTATTTGAGAAGTTTCCTAGTCCTAAAATAGTCATGGGCTACCTGAAGGAGATCTAACTTGATAATCTCACAAAAGTACTGAAAGAACACTGAGGGGAAACTATCAAGACCTGGGGATTTGTAAGCTTTCATGGAAAACACAACTCTATGGACTTCCTCCTTAGTCAACATCTACACAAGCTCTTCATTCTCTTTAACTGAGATCACCAAGGGCATAGTCTCAATCAACCACTACCGATCCTCCTCTCTGAAGTCCCTCTATTCTTCCTTGAAAGAATTACTGAAGCAAGTCATCATGCAGTTCCCTATCTCTTCAAGTTTGTTCAACTTCACATTATTGTCATCTTTAATGCTATCATTAGTGTTTCTCTATTTTTGAATTAAATCAAATCTATGAATAAATGCAGTATTCTTATCCCCCACTTTAAGCCATAACTCCCTTGATCTTTGTTTCTAGTAAATCAACTCTCTACTCAAAGTTTCCTTCCAAACTTTCTTGTATTTCCCCTCTTCCTAGATAATGTTATCTATTGGTATGCCTTCCCCCATAGCTTTCTGGAGTTCAACTAACTTCCCTTCCACTTCCACCCTGATCTTAAAAATATCCTCGAAATACCATTTTTTCTAGGGCACAACATTTCTCCTTACATTCTCCAGTTTAACAGAGAGTCTATACATCGTTCTCCCTTCTATCCTTATCCCCTACCACTCATCCACTCTAGAGCTGAAATTAGGATGGGATTGCCACATAATTTCATATTTAAAAGGTCTTGGGTGCCCTAGTGAATCTTCTTTCCAATTAAAAAGGATAGGGGCATGATCCAAAACCATCTTGGGTAGTCCCATATGATAGGAGGAAGCTAATCCTTCCCACACTATCGAGACCAACAGTCTATCAAGTCTAACTTGTATCAGGTCAACCCCTTTTCTATTATTTGACCATGTAAACTTCACACCTGACATCTCCATATCCAATAGATCATTATTATTTATAAAGTTAGCAAGATCGTTCATACTATCATTAAAATCAATCATTCCTCCAATTTTCTCTGAAGGGTAGAGGGGCGAGTTGAAATCTCCCATACATAAGGTATTCTTATTCTAAGAGATAAAAATTGATAGCTCCTCCCATAAGCTATGTCTACCCTTTTCTATATTAGGGGCATAAACATTAATAATATTCCATTTCTTATCTCCTATCATATGCTCAGTTATAAGATAGAACTTTGACCTACATATTAGACTACCATTACCAACATCTAGGTTCCAAAAGGTAGCCAAACCTCCTAAAGCACCTTCTACTTTACTATAAAAAAGAAATTTCCCCAGGCAAAACAAAACTTTCCATACTCACCAAGTTAACCATAGATGTTTTAACCTCTTGGACAAGTAGGATATCAATTTTTTGGTTTGTCAACTACTGTTTGAGGGAAAATTGCTTTTGAGGTTTATTCAACCCCCTCATATTCCAGGATAGAAAAATCATTTCTTGCCTTTTGTTAAGGATTCCAAAGTGTCCTGCCTACCACTTGCCACCTCCCTAACCAATTGCTTGGCTTTCTTAGTTTTTTTACCTGACTTTCCTACATCCAACTTGAAATCCACTATCATCTTAGGTTTCCTTTAAACCCTTGTCCATCTTCTCTATGTTTTCCACTTCTCTTCTTTATCATCTAGCTAGCCCATCACTACCATCTTATTTGGCAACTCCTCCTTGTTCCAACAAAGTACTTTAGCTACCTCTCCTTCTACTTCGTCATTCACCTCTCCCTTCTCCACAACCTTGTCATTTCTGCCTTGGAAGACCTCCTTAATCACCAAGGTCCTCAAATGGATACTAAGAAGATCCTAAACTACTTGTAAAAAGGGGAATGAATCAATTTCCCCTTCCTCCAAACCCCCCATCTCCCCTTCCTATGTAAAGAGTAACTCTATACCCTAGACCAAACCAGACATCCCCTCTAGCTCCTCTATTCTTATCCTCCCAATCCTAACTTGAGTTTTATCACTTTGCACCCTTCTAGAAATGGGAGTGAACCCCTTTTCCTTATCCATCTGAGGATTCTTTACTTCTAGTTCCTTCCTTGGAGAAAGAGTCACCTCTTTTTCACCCTTAAGAGGCTCGTCCTCCATCACCCCTGAGTACTTAGGAGGAGACACCCCCTCCCCCAACAGTATCTCCCTCCATTTTCTCCTCAACCATCCTATCTAACTTCTTACAATCAACAACCAAATGCCCAAATGATGAGCATTTTTGACAAAACACACCCATGTTCTCATAAAAATGGGTTGAATCTTCTTACCCCACTTCAAGCTCAAAATGATACGCTCTAGTAATGAAGTACCCACAGCCACATTAACACTAAACCTTGCAAAGACTAGTTGGGATCTTTGAAAAGTAACCAAATTTTCTGCCACAAAGTTCCCAAAGCAATCCCCAATGGATTTCAAGATACTTTCATCATAGAACTCAATAGGAAGGCCTAGTAACCTAACCCAGACTAGAGCCATCTTATTCAGTTCTTTCACTAGATCCAATGTTGCATGCCATTTAGCCATCACTAGGCTATGCTTTCCACATGACCAAGAGCCTACCATTACCATTATCATATCCTTCACTAATTTCAATTTAAAATAGAAAAGGCCTCCAGACATGGTTGAGACCATAACACTTCCCTTCAACTTCCATCTCTAACTCACCCACTTTTGAACCATCTCAATCGATGGGAAGAAAAAAACAAATCTACCAATGAGGTAGAGTTTTAGATTGATAGACACATTGTCGACCAAGCTATCTAGGATTGGAATTTCCACTCCCTCATCACTACTAATCACTTTGGGAGCTTCCATTGGGATGACAACCTCCTTCTCACCAAGGACCACTTCCTTCCAACCCATAGCCTTATTATGGCTCATTTGAATCTCCTAGCCCACCAACTGAGGCATCATGTGAATCTCCTAGCCTAGTAGAAAAGCCATTGACTACCCCCCCAATAGGATAAATGACATTGACATTGCCCTGGGTAATCCTAGTCATAGTCAGAATGAGAAGCAAGTTTGGGCATGGATTTGAGGCCAGGCTTGGACCTTGGGAGCATCCATGCTCATCCATATGTGTGTGTGTGTGTGTGTGTGTGTGTGTGTGTGTGTGTGTGTGTGTGTGTGTGTGTGTGTGTGTGTGTGTGTGTGTGTGTGTGTGTGTTAAAGATTACATTAAATTAAATTAAATTAGTCATGATCAATCATTTTAAATCTTTGTCATATATTATTGAGATGCTTGCCAAAGATAAGGAATAATGAACTAGTTTACTCTTAAATTAGTTATAATAAACCATTTTAACTCTTCGCAAATGAGTTTATAATCATTGACCACCAAATAAATTGTGGAGAATCTTCCATATCTCTCCTAGATAAACAAAAAGTCTTATTGTCCAACTCAATATCCTATAGTTTCATTCAAGTATTCCCTTTTCTTCCTTAGAATATAGTTTTAACTGGGATAGCTTACTAATTACCATTGTAGAAATGGATGTTTGTTTCATTATTTTTTAGCATAGATTACAAAATATATTTACATACAATAATATAGGAGGAAAACCCTTTTTCAAACATTATTTGGATGTTTATTTCATTATTTTTTAGCAGAGATTACAAAATATCTTTACATACAATTATAGATGAGAAAATCGCATTTTTACACATTCTTCACTCTATCTGATACAATCTTACTAAATCATAAAACCTATTGGAAGTACTAGGCTGTAAAACATATACTTAAGAAACTTATCAAGAAATATGTTTATATAGAACAAACATATATATCCTCTTGTACATACATGTCGCACCTGCCCGCCTAAACAAAGTCCTTAGATTTCAAATGTGTATTCATCCAAGTCAAGGATCATATTAAAGTGAGCAACTAAATACCCTCTAATGCTCTACAAAAATAATTAAGCTAGAATAAAACAACATGCACAGGCAAAGAATGACCATGGAAACATCTGCAAACAGCAAACAACTCTATTACTTTGTCTATATATAATTGGTTGTATCTATTTATCTAGTTGTTGTAGAGGTGGGAACATAAAACTAAGGACTTGATTGAGAAAAGTCTCAAAGAAACCTCTAAAGTACTTTCAAATTTCCTTCTTCAATTTCTATTGAGAACCATAGAGTATCTAATTTCAATATTAAAAAAGTCATCTTGATCATATCTATATATGAGACGTATATCTACATAACCATGGACTATGAAATCAAAATTCTAAGGATGCTAACAATGTAAAACCTTTTACAACCACCCACTAATATTGACAATTCTAATGTAAAAGTGTCATATTCCAACTCATCATATGTTTCAAAACCTAGTTAGGAAAAAAAAAACCCTTCATATACCATTTAATCTAAGTTCCATCACATTTGGTTCTATAAAATTTTACATGATTTTACTTTATGTGTGTGTGTGTAATCATGTAAGTGTGTGTGTGTGTGTGTGTGTGTGTGTGTGTGTGTGTGTGTGTACACACGTACATGTGTACATACGTGGGTGCGTGTGTGTGCATGTGTATGTGATCATGTGTGCACCTATGTGGTATTATAGAATGACAAAATCATTAACCACATGAAAATACTAATCTAAATAATGGTGGAGGAAAGATATTAGGAAAGATGATTTGAGAAGGAATGTGCAAATTGGTTGGCCTAATCTTGTGAGAATTATTTGTGTGTGTATTTGTAAGTCTTGTATAATATTGTAATATTTTACTATTGTTGATTATATAAAAGATATTGCTAATGCTTATATGTTTACATTTTGTGCATTTATAACCAAAATATTTTCTTGTGAAGAAAGACCATGCCTGACAATATGAACCAAGAACAAAATAACAAGATAATTGTTAGATTGTGGTCTCCATTCCAAAGAAAAGTTTATAAACATAATTGTCCTTGCAAAAAGTGCAAGGGCTCAAAGAATTAAAGAATTATAATCACAACATCTTAGAGTCATTTTAGGCAACATGGTCACATTGAAGGGGCCAACTATTTTCTTCAATTAGTGAATGTGGATTTCCAACTGGAGGAACATGGAGGTGTGAATATCAAAGCTAGAGATAATGCTCCCATGGAAAAAGATGATCTTATGGAAGAGAAAATAATTGAAGAAAATGGTATTGGCATAGATTGTAATGTGTCAGAGGACATGATTGAAGAAGATGGTATTGGCACAACTAATAAAGATGATCACAATGATGGTACTAGTGCATCTAATAATTATGATGAAAATGGTCTTGATATACCTATACATGAGAAAGCATATGAGCCCCTATACCAAGGCTCCCAAACAACTCTTCTCTCTGCTATAGTTTTTCTGGTGAACTTGAAGGTTATGAATGGTTTACCAATGTAGAAATGTCATGTATGCTAAGGTATGTCATATTTTTTCATCTTAATTGTTAGCATACCATTACTATTCTTTATTTTAACAATTCATATTTGTTTTTGTAGGTTGATAGTGGATTTTTTGTTATCACCATCAAACATTTTGCCTCATTTGTTTCATTAATTATCTACCATTACGAATCAAACTAGAATGAAGTATCAAACAATACATGCATGTTCTAATTATCAAATTCTATATCATAAACAACATGAATTTCAAATAGAATGCCCTAATTGTCATATTAGCAGATATCAGTCAAATCAAATAACAAAAAAGGTACCCTACAAGGTTCTTTGGTACATTCCCATTATTCCACATGTAGAAATAGTATTCAGGTGCACTAGCTTAGCACAATTTATGGATTACCATGCACGAAATAGAATTCAACATTACATTATGTGAATACCCATAGATGGTTCCTCATTTAAAGATAGAAAAATATTTGCTACGCTTTAAAGAAGAACCTCATAATCTAAAGCTCTCATTGGTAGTGGATGTTGTCAATCCATTTGGAGATATGAGATTCATTTACTCAATATGGCCTATTCTTATTATTAATAATAATATTCCTCCTTAGGTATTGATAAAGAGGGAACACATAATGTTGTCAATGATTGTACTAGGTATTTTTCATTTAATATTTATCTAAATTAATTTATAAATAGTGCATCCAAATGGTCATAATAATTATGTAGTGTTTATGTTCATTCAATTACTAATTAAGTACCACGTTGAGATATTGATGAAGGGTGCTGCCATTAATACCATAAACCATAACAGAAAAGAAAGAAAGAATAGCAAATGTAAGAACAAAATGTGGACTTCTTATTTGCACCACAAATTTGAAATTACAAAATTCACAAGTACAATATGCTAACCCAAATGGGAACCTTCATTACAATAATTTGTAAGAAAAGTTACAAAATATCACCTAAAGTTGGCCTAGACAATGTTTGGGCCCTTCTCAAATAGGCAATTTTATGCCGCTTAGGAAGGTTCTAGACAATGAAACTTAATAGCTAGGTCCAATAGACCCTAACAATACATAGAGTCGGCCAAATACATATTTGATAATTATTTTATATATTTCTTGTAGCCCAATTTCAGAAGGCCATAAGTCTTAAACCATTGCTCTAATTGGCTATTATAACCACTTTTCACAAATGCCAACTCCTGATCTATAGGATTGGGATCACAAAAGTACGCTTCCTTGGAGTTTTCAGACCTTATCTAGGCGCTCTAAGGCCTCCAATAGTGAGATTAATATTTTTCTCCAAAAATTTTCACAAAAAATGTGCAATAACTTATCTAATACTTAAGCTGGAGCAATGAGATTTTTATGGTAGGCTTACAACTATAAAATGAACCTTCCTATAGAACATGAGAACATTCCAAGATCATATTAAAAATTTTCTAAAAATAGCATGTTCCCATAAATTGTAACCACCCTATCTACTACTCCTTATTAAAATAGAAAAGACAAAAAAGAAAATATTTTTGGGTAATACAAGATTGCTCTTACACACAACATGCTCCTGCATCAGACACCTGGGGTAATTTGAGATGTGAGTCTATCATGTCTCAGTTGTTTAGAGGAAAACCAAGATCGTTAACCTCCTCCCTTGCTAGCCATGATGAATCCTCTACTGACCTCCCTTTCCATTTGACCAGGCATTCCTCATAAGTTTTGTTCCTAATACTTTTACCAACATGAATGTCCAATATCTCCTCAATTCTTTTATAGTTGAACTAGCTATTGGAATACTCCACTATGCTTTTGCAACTTCATGTTTGTCTCCACCTTCATAATACTCTGTTAAATTTAAAGTGTTAAATACTAGTGAAATATTCAATTTAGCAGGCAACTCTGCTTCATACGCATTACTAGAATCATACCTTTTCATTGTCTTGCATGGTCCAAACTTCTTGATCTTCAACTTATTATATGTACCCAATGGAAAAACACTCCTTCCTAAAATAAACCATGACATCATCTACAATCTAAAAATCCTTACACCTCCTTTTCACATTAGCCATAGCCTTATACTATGTATTTATTCATCTTTATGATTTGCTTTCTATCCTCCTCATGGATGTTCTTCAAGTGTTCAAAAAATTCTTTGACTTCAGCACTACTTGTCTTTTTTTTCCAACTACCTCAATTTAGAAGCATTTATGGGATTGCTAGCACATACAATCTAGAATGGTGGTTTACTAGTACTCGTATTGATAGAATTATTGTTTGCAAATTCCACCTATGGTAATATTATATGCCATCCTTTTGGCTTGTCTCCAACCAAACATCTCAGCAAGTTTTCGAAACAATGATTCACAACTTATGTCTATCTATTGGTCTATGGATGATGTTATGAACTAAACTTCAAATCTATGTTCAACTTCTTCCATAATGTACACCAGAAATACCCAAAAAAATTTGTATCTCAATCTAAAATTATACTCTTTGGCAAACCATGTAGTCTCACCACTCCTCTAAAAAATAACTCTGCCACATGAACAACATCACTAGTAATCTTGCAAGAAAAAACATATGTCATCTTTGAAAACCTATCAACCACCACATAAATAGAATCATGCCCACACCATGTCCTTAGTAATCAAAGAACAAAATCCATGCTAGCATCCTCCCACAACTTCTTTGGTATAGGTAATGGCTAATACAACCCTATATTTTGCTTTACTCCTTTTGTCATCTAACATACTCTGCAACTTTGCACAGTCTTCTTCACATCTTGTTGCAACTATGTCCAATAATCATTTTCAACAATTAAAGCTATGGTTTTATCTCTGCTAAAATGTCGAGCCAATCCTCCACTATGCTTCTCCTTGATGAGATTCTCTCTCATTGAACTTCTAGCAATCCACTTCTATCTTCCTTTAAACAACATACTATCTTGGAGCATGAAATTAAACTACTTTGTTCTATCAAGTGTAACAGGTTCTATACAAGCCTTCCATGCTTCACCAAAATTAGGATCATCTGGATACAAAGTATTGAGTTCCTTGAACCCAACCATCTCTATCTGCATTTCCATTATCAAAAGTTGTCTCCTACTAAAAGAATTTGCAACTCTATTAGACTTCCCACTCCCATGTTTCAAAAATAATGTATAACTCTGCAAAAACTCAACCCACTTCAAATGCATTTGGTTTAATTTTCCTTAACTATTCAAATATTGCAAAGCTTGATGATCAACATACAAAACAAACTCCTGAGGAAGAAGATAGTGTCTCCACTTCTTCTATGCTTGAACTATAGCATAAAATTCCTAATCATAAAAGAATATTTTCTTTTTACACCATTCAATATCTCACTAAAATAAGAAATAGGTCTACCTTGTTGGCTAATAAGAGCTTCTATTGTAGTAGCACTAGCATCATAGTCTACTTGAAACACCTTGTTAAAATTAGGAAGTGCTAAAACAAGATACTTAGTAACTTTTTGTTTCAACAGATTAAAAATATTATCTACTCCTAAAGTCCACTTAAATTCTTTCCTTTCCCCTTTCATTGTTCCAGTTAAGGGTCCACAAATACTACTAAAACCTCTTATGAACTTTCTATAAAAACTAACTAGTCCATGAAAAGATCTTATCTCTATCACACTCCTTAGAGTAGGCCATTCAAGGATAGCCTTCACTTTCTCTAGATCCATTTTCAAACATTCTGTTGAGACTAAAAATCCTAGGTACACCAACTCCTTTACAAAACTACACTTCTTTAGATTTATCAGCAACTTTTATTCCCTCAACTTATGAAATACCTTGCAAATATGGATTAAATGGTCCTTAAATGAGTACTAAAGATCAATATATCATCTAGGTAAAAGAATGACAAACTTACCCAGAAACTCCTTCAATACCTCATTCATGAGCCACATGAAAGTGCTTGGTGTATTGGTTAGCCCAAAAGGCATGACTAATCACTCATATAGTCCTCCTTTGGTCTTGAAAGTAGACTTCAACTCATCACCTTCTTAGATATGAATCTGATGTTATCCATTCTTTAGATTTATCTTTGTGAAATAGTCATCTCCACTAAAATAGTCTAAAATATCATCCATCCTTGGCAATGGAAATCTATACTCGATTATGATCTTGTTGATCATGTGAGAATCTATGCACATCCTCCATTCTCCATTCTTCTTTGGTACTAATATGGCTAGCACAACACATGGACTTAGACTCTCTCAAATCAACCCCTTCTACAATAACTCATGAAGTTGTCTATTCAACTATTCACTCTTTTTTGGTGTTATTCTATGCATTACATTATTTGGAAAACTAGGTCCAGGAACCAAATCCATTTGGTGACTAACCTTTCTCATTGGGGGCAATCCATTAAGTACATTATCTAATATAATATTATAAAAATATCCCAACATATCTGCAACTTCTACGGGTACCTCCTTTACCTCTTATTTACTATCTTTTAGAATTATAGAAAAACACATATGCTCATGCTTCATACCTTTGTGAAACTCTTTTTCATCAACAAAACATATTCTAGTAGCACTACATACCTTTTCTTCTTTCTCCTTCAATGGCTTCAACTTATGTTTCACTACGTCATTGGTTAGAGTGTAGGTATTTTCTCACCCATAGTGTACAATATGCCTGTCAAACTACCATAGCTTACCTAGCAACATATGGAATATGCCCATAGGTATGATATCACAAAGTACCTCATTTTGGTAGCTTCCAATCTTGATCTTCACTAAGAACTACTCATTGACCATGACCTTGTGGTCATATTTCACCCAAACAATATGTTAAGGACATGGGTGTTTTTGCCTCTTCAGCTTCAACTTGGTGACCATCATTTTTGACACCAAATTGTCAATACTTCCACCATCAATGATCACATTACAACACTTATCTTCACATCTATAACTTGTGTGAAACAAGCTCCTTTGATCATGTTCATTCTCACGACTCAAGAGAAGTCTTCTATTAACTAGGACTTTTCCTCTTTTAGCATCTCTAGAATGTGGTGATCTGGCATCTTCATCAACATGTATAACATTGGCCTAGCCTTCTATTCTTCAATTTTTCCTTCCTTGGCACTGGGAATATTTAAATGCTCTATGTCTTTCTTCTCCATAGTGAAAAAATTTCCTACGGAAGCCTCCTCTTCTGAATTCTTTTCCTTTGCCTCTTCCTCTCTGATCTCTATTATTCTGATCATGAAAATGGTTGGAATTGTTTCTCTCTAGTTCTGACTGCTACTTGTAGCCTCATCCTTGTTCTCTTGATCATCATTATGACCTTGATAAGACTGACCCCAGATCTTCCACCATGACTTCTTCCACTATTCTTGTTATTGAACTTGTTTCTTAGTTTCTCCTCAACCCTTAGGGAAACGGATATGCCTCCTCAATATTAGTCACTTGAACAAGACTCGTCTCGTCCTAAATGCTTGGTTGTAACCTATTTTCAGATAACAAAGAAATTTCTCTTTATCAACTTTAAAATGGTTAGTTTTAATGAAAAGTTAGTAGAACACTTCAGTATACTCTTGAAAAGATTTTCCTGCTTACTTTAACCTTTGCATTTTCTTCAATAGATCAAGCTCATAATCTATGGGAATGAATTGTCACTTCATTTTAGCTACCATTCAACCTGATCTAGTGATTTGGTTCTTTCCTCTTTTATTTTGATCCAACTGGACCTCTTGCCACCAGATCTTTACATGAGCCTTTAGTTTGGCCTTTGCAAACTTGACCCTATCTAGACCTTCAATACCTTCATATTCAAAGTACTCTTCCATTTCATTGATCCTGTCAATCAATTCCTTTGAGTTGAGATTTCCCAAAAATGTGGGAACATCAAACTTCCACTACTTTATTTGTGTCTATGTTTCCTTCTTCTCTTTCATCCTCACTTTCATCATCTCCTACAACAAGATTCATTCCTCTATGAATTTGTTCTCGAATAACTTGCATTGGCTTATGGAGAGTTCTAAAATCCTCAGGTGTAACACCTTTGACTCTTCGACCATGCTCTTTTTTTGGAGGCACTTTTATGCATCCACTAAAACCCTAATGTAAACCACCTCACAATTGGTGATATGTCTACACGCTTAACCCAAACCACAGTACTAGTGATAGCTGCCTCATAGTCAATGATCTATCCACACACTCAAGAACTCTAGATGAATGATGCTACCCTTAATACCATAATCTATGACAAAAAATAAAGAAATAATAGAAAATGTAAGAACAAAATATGGACTTCTTATTTGCATCACAAATGTGAAATTATGAAACTCAAAAGTATAATATGCTAACCCACATGGGTGTGTTCATTACAATGATTTACAAGATAAGCTACAAACTATCACCTAGAGATTTCATAGACAATGTTTAAGCCCTTCTTAAATAGGCAATTTTATGCTTCCCTCAAAGATTCTAGACAATGAAACTTAATATCTAGGGCCGAGAGACCCTAACAATACATATACAGTTGGCTAAATACATCTTTGACAATTATTTAAGATATTTTAGGTATCCCAACTTTGGAAGGCCATAACCTCGAACCATTGCTCTATTTAGATTTTATTACCACTTTTCATAAATTCTAGCTCCTAATCTACATTGGAATGGTGCAAGCACCCTTCTATCAAGTTTTCAAACCTCAGCCGGGCACTTTAAGCCCTCCAATGGTGAGCCTAGATATTTTTATGCAAAAGTTTCCACCAAAAATCTGTAATAACTTCTCTGATACTTAAGCTAGAGTAATGAGATTTTTATGGTAGACTTATAACTCTAAAATGAGCCCTCCTATAGAAAATCAGAACATTTTGAGCTTATATGATAAACTTACTAAGAATAACAATTTCCCATGAATAGTAACCACCCTATCTACTAGTTCTTATTCAAATAGAAAAAGACTGAAATAGAAAAAGACTGAAAGGAAAATATTTTTGGTTGATGCAAGATTGCTCTTACACCTAAGATGCTCTTTCATAAGATATGAACATGTAGATTGAGCCCCTTATTGATGAGTTGTTGAAGTTATGGAATGGGGTCATTATGCATGACATCTCTAGATCAATAGGACAAAGAAAATTTCAATTCCATACAATGCTTGTATGGACAATACATGATGCCCTTGGACTAACTCATTTTTGTGGTGTGTTATATTGTTAAGTTCACATATTTTTGATATGTTATAGTGCTTATGCATTATTATTGTATTTTTAAGGGTGTGTGCAAAATGATGGTGTGCCAAAAAGTGGTGATCTAAAAAATATGTAGTTTTGAAATGCCTCAAAGTATTTCAGAATCTATTTTGACTTTTTTCCCACCCATCCTAATACAAAACAAAAATATTAATACATTTATATGGCCTAGTATTTCTTTGGATAGCAACCCTCGATGGTCCACTTAAAAAATGTCTCAACAACATGTTTTTGGCATGCTCTTGTGTATTTTATTTTACTTCAAACATGTGTCTAATGACTTTTTTCACCCAAATTTGATGAAATTAAAAGGGTTTCTTAAGAATGTTCTTATGTTTCTATAAATGTAATGTCCATTAAAGTATGAGTTCTCTAACTAATTATTATTCATTTTCTAATGGAGTTACACATAAAGTGTTGATTGACACACTAATTGAAAAACAAATATTAAGGAAAATAAAAGATAAATAAAATTTTGTAAATTTTTTAATTAGTGAAGGTGGTCAAACATGCATGTTTTTGTATTCTAAAAATAATATAGGAGAAAATTCATTATTAATTATTTATTTGGAATAAAAATACCCAAAAATATGTGTCTCATCTGCGCATGCGTCTACTTCTTATATCTAAAATCTTATTAAAAGATATTAATGTTTGATTTTGATTAAAGTTGTCAGAAATATGCCTACTTCTTATTTTGTCCAAATTTTTTTGTACTATTGCATTAAAATTAAACAATTTGACCAATCACTTTTTCCTTTCTTCAGATAAGGCCTAGTAGTTCAAAAACTAAATTCAATTTTTGAAATATTTGCTTCTAAAAACTTTATGATTGAAAGTTCATATCAAGTTTAAAATTTCATGTTGAGTTGACATAACCTTGATTTTCTATTTTTTCATTGCCACTTAAAGACATAGTTTGGTTGACCATGATCTTGCACATACCCTTAAGTTGTGCATGATAATTGTACATGATCCCATTATACATGATCTTTTAGGTCTTGAGACAAAGGGGAAATTTGCATGTCTAGTTTTTTGGTCTGAAGATGAAATCTTGTCATTCAAGACGTTTAGGAAAGTAGGTGTTTGATGAGTTTAGGCACTAGGAACTTGATGTAACTCAAGGTAGGTTGCTTACTTCATCCCTATCTCTCCTCGGACTTTCTTAGGCTTATTCTCAGTCTGATAAGGTTCTTTACTTAACCTAACTCTTTCTTATTGGGGGCTAAGTATCTCCACAAGTAATATTTTACCTTCGATAGGTTCTTGGCACCATTCTGAACAAGTTTGCAATACCCATTTTACCTCCAAGGTTAAAACTTCCAAAATAGACCTAATCAATTAGACCTCTTAATTAGGCTAACTAAGCTATATCTCAGAATTTTCTTTAATAAAATGGTAAAAAATTTGATATCTGAGCACCCTTTTGGAAGACCTCAAGTATTTTCAAGGTTATAGTTTTTCATGCCATTCGTAAAATGGAAGGCAAGATTTTAGCATAGTTTTAAGGGTTTCACACAAGAAGTTGCAGCATCACCTAGGGTCACTTCAAAATGACATCAAATTTTATCTTGGGGTGTCCTCCTTTTTTCTAAAAGCATCATTTTTTATTCCCCTACCCTCTCCAAATTTTATTTTAACTCTCGTCTACATGCAAACCCCTAAACTCTTCATATCTGCACTATGATTCCCTAGCCAATTATCCAAAACTTTCTTATGACATCATTGGAAAATTAGCTAACTCCATTTGTAGGAATCAAGCTTTATGGTACATTATAAAAAATGTGTTCTCTCCCATTTCACTTAGTTCCATGATGATTCCATGGTGGGAAGTCATGGGAGAGTCATCTTTGTATGGATTGCCTTGCCAAGACCAACACAAGGTGATTTCAAAAGAATTTCCAAAACCTTAATGGATGAACACTTAAAGGAAATTTTACTAAAGAAAAAATCATTGTACAAACATGAACTAAGTTAAACCAATGCAAATCTTTAATGTTTAATCCATTATCTCAAAATTGCATTGCAAAATCCAAAAAACTATTAAAGGGAAATGTAACAAAGTGTTTGTATTCAAATGTGAGAATGAACTCTTCCAACATCCAACCCGTAGATTTGTCTTCTTCCAAGTTTCATTGGACCTCCCAAGGAGAGCATTTAGCTTAACCAAGCATATTTCCTTCCTTCAATGTCATAGCTAAAAAAATGGACAAAAATATTATGGGGCAACTTTTAAAAGTTGTTGACTACATTGCAATTTTTACATTTTTGTCTTCTAGACCCTTGATTTCTTTTTGAATGGAACCAAATTAGTTTAATAGAGGTGTTTAGGCACAATTTCCCCCGTGGTAACTAATATGCCTCTTTTTATCCCCTAGACCCATTTGAGAAACTTATTGACAACTTAGTAGCTTTTGATATTTGGGACCCTAGTCAACCAACATTACAAATAGAAGAACCTACAAACAATAAATATAGACAAGCTAAATACTATTATTCTCTGAATATAGCCCATTTGAATCAGATTTCTTATTTTCTATTGAATAAAATACCTACTTCCTAAAGAAATAGATATGTTTTCCCTCCAAGCAGAGGATCCCAACTCTTGGGAAGTAGTGTGATTGTCTTCCAATGGTAATTCTCTAATCATCGTAAAATTAGGTTCATCCTAATGTAGAGTACACAATAGGAGCTTATTTACAATCTAAATCTTTGATATGGTTCAATATGCTAATGCACTAACCACACAAACTTCTACATTTCCTACTCTTAGGTTACTACTTCATTATTTCATTCCTAATTCCTCAAAAGGCATTAAAAGTTTCAATATTCTAACTGTAAGTTTTGGGCTTCCTATACTAGTTCAAAAGAATGGTTTTATACTTGTTTCAATCACCAAACTATTCATCAAAAGTTTAACTACCTATAGTGCAAATTTGTGGCTTTTTGACCTTCTTGTTGACTAGGTCTCTCCTAGCAACTTCTCTCCAAACAAGGTTAAGATTATGATTTCAAGAATTATTGAAATGGATTTAAGAATTTAAAATACACCTCTTACTTTTCCCCAAACACATACTATCAATTTCATTCTTGCAACACAAAGAAACAACAAACAACACTTTATCCTAGGTGATCAAAAAGGCTAGCGCTTGCAAGAATTGCCTCAATTGGGTGCAAAAAATTAAAATATTGATTTGGTGACCTCCTATGGACCATGGTTGAACTATTTCATCAAGAAAATATGACCCAAAATATTCTTTTGTTGATCACTTTCTCAAACAATGCATTTTAAGACTAAATAAATAGTTATATTTAGCCTAGGGCATCAAGTTTGAAGTGGAAACTTGAATTTCATGGCCTGGGCCTTTAGAGTCTTAAAATACACCATAAATACTTGCATTTAACCAAAGGCATCAATTTTCAACTATGAAATCGCAAGTTAAGGCCATTTCTTGGCTCCAAACCCTTGAATTGAGGGTTTCAGACCCACAATCAGAGAAAATGTTGTAACTATCTCCAAGCTTAATAAAATATTCTAATTTTCTATTTATCTACAAATTATACCTTATTCTAACTATCTCCAAGCTTAATCAAATGAGATTTAACCTTATGTAAATATGGGGCTGACTAAGTTCTATGCAAAATGAATCAAAGTCTATAAATATTATCATTTTTAAAATAGATTTTCATTAATAATTTTAAATTTTAAATAGATAAAGATAACATTGACTTAATTTTTCCATGGATATTTATTAATGATTTGTCACTCT
This sequence comes from Cupressus sempervirens, assembly GCA_028749045.1. Taxonomy (NCBI): domain Eukaryota; kingdom Viridiplantae; phylum Streptophyta; class Pinopsida; order Cupressales; family Cupressaceae; genus Cupressus; species Cupressus sempervirens. Next base: position 430,444,292 of record CM053785.1, read on the forward strand.
TAAACTTCACACTAAGGAAGAAATTAAATTTGGAAAAATAAGTTCATTTTGACTATTTAACACTTTTACCGTACCATTCAACATTTTAAAGCAATCTACTAATTTTACCGGCTCTAAATTAATATGGGCACGACCAATTTCAAAATTTCCCTGAATTTACGTAGAAATCATTGCCTTGAATTTTTGGAATCCATCTATCTATGGAGTACAGGAAAAATATGAAAACATAGACCATAGACTTCACAAATATAAGGTAATTTGTGTTTCAAATTAAATCCATCGGCTTTGTAGTTTTTGTCATTATTAATTTATCTGTCAGAGTAGGTTAAGAAGCCTCTTGAAGTGAAGATTCTTATACAATTAGAGCTATAATTTTTTAATTTTTAACTTTTATTTTTTGAGATCCTTTGATTATTCTTCGTGATTATTTTTCCTATAACATTTGAGATTGATTATCTAGGTTTCCATCCAAAACCTAAGAAAACCCCAGATTGGGAGTTTTTACCTAGGTGTATTGGGAGAAAATGAAAAAGTATAGGTGATTTGAAAATAGTGAAAAGGAAGACAACATATGTATATACCCTAGATTAGATGCAATCCATTAAAGATGGTTTGATGGAAATTGCCAACTAACATTAGGTGCCATAAAATCTTATTTAGAAGCAATGCCATTTTGTTTAACAATAGAATTACTCTCAAATGAATGAAATAAATTAAAACATGACAATAATAAGTCCACATAGATTATCAAGGAAAAAATCACAGAATTCGTGGACATAATTGACTTACCTCAACTTCGGCCACTGAAAATAATTGGCAGAGTTTGCCATCAATTAGTGAGGATAAGGTCATAGGTCCTCTTCCCACTGTGGCATCTACACAAGTTTTTTGGATTAGGGAGGTGACTCCATAAACACATTTTATAGTGAACTATGGGCTTTGGAAAGGAAGCGAAGTATTTTTAAGGCAATGCCTTAGGCGAGCTAGAGTTACATGGCTAGGGATCACAGTGAGTTGCAAAGGTGATAAGGTGGATTGAAGGCCTTAATATATCCGATCAAATCTTAGAGAGAGGTAGATGTAGGAGGGATGAAGTACCAAGTTTCATGGGAAGTGATAGTGAAGGATTTTTGGAAGGGAAAATAGAGTTCTTGTCATACAGGCTTTGAATGCCTCAAAACCCTAATTTATAGGCATATTCGTAGGTCTTATTGTTCTGACAGTATGGGAGCCAAAAAACTTAAGAATATTTTAAGTCTCTAAATATGGTGTCTAGTTCAAGGTTTATTTTTCCTCCTTCTTGAGGACTTTTTCAACTTATTAGAGTTTTTCACCAAAAGTAGGCCTAATTGCTTATAGCCCTATTTGGGAACCCACTGTTGTATTTCTTGGAACTTGATTAGCATACCAATGGAAAATGTGTTTGTTGGCTTTGCAAAGGGTCCTAATGACCTCCTAATAATCTATATCTCTTTGTAGGGTGTTTATTGAACTTGTTGGGGCATATTGTGAAATTGGTAAAGAGGGAGTGAGAAGGGCTAATGCAATCCTACGAAGTTGTATTTGGAGCTATTGTTCTATCTAATTGGTGTTCACTAGTCGAAGGAAGTAGGATCTCATATATAGAATCCTAAGGAGAGTAGGGTCCATAAGATACCCTATTAGGTCACAAGAATGACCTAGTGAGACCCTAGAGAAAGATAGGGTGGGAGTAAGACTAGTGTTGCATCAGTTATGTTTTAAGAGTTTCTCATAGGTTTAATTAGATTTTTCATTCCACATTGCATACATATTGAAGTAAAATCATTATTGAAAAATCTGATTTTTCAATGAAATGCAAGGAAATTGTATTGTGTGAGTACTCTAGAATTAGAGGTAAGTTTGTAGGTTCATTCCTTTATGGGTAAGGTGGTGCTCTTATTCTTTCACATTTTGTTTCTCTTATTTGACACATTTTTGAATTTATTTACTTTCTTTAACCTCTATTTAGGAATGGAACAAGTGGTATCAGACTTCTATTGGATCTCATTGAAGTGTTTTAAATTTATATCATAGATCCCTAGAGTTACCTGATTGGGGAATAAGGGAATATGTTTTTGTGATTGGGACCAAGGGCACATGTTTTTGGGTGGTATGGGAACAACAAAAAGGTGGTTGCATAGCTACATATGATACCTAACAAATTCCTAGTGAAAGCTTTCAAGTTATGTTCAAAAGATTTTCAAACCAATAATATTTCCCTAATCCCATCTATGGATGCCACCTACATAGCTTATTGTTCCTAGTTAGTCGTGATAAATATATTGTATCACATGCAATACCTCTATTAGATGAGTATTCTTCTTCATTTTATAATTATCTAATTAGGTCTTCTATTGGACTTTTTGTACTTTCACTCTAAAACTCTCAAAACAACATAACACATAATTAGTAACACCTGAAGATAAATATCCGAACTAATCACCAACCAGACTGTCATCACTGATTACTTTGGATATTTATCTTTAGGTAATTTTTTTCTAAGAAAAACACCTTGTTTGAAAGTTTGACCAAGGCATCAACTAGGATGTCATCATGGATTTGGCATCCTATTTGATTGAGGGAGCCATTTTCACCAATTTTGGTCAAAATTTTGATGGACCTTCTCGCAAACAAGTGAGGCCATTTTTGACCAGATTTTGCATTGAAATTCTAATGTTAACAAAGATTTGTAAAAGTTTCAATGAGGAGAATAAAGAAAAAATAATTTGTAGATCATTCGACCAACATCAGTAGAAAATTTGACCAAATTTTGTCCAAAAATGAGGCCAATTCTACTAGTGTTTTATCAACCTTCTTTTGTATGAATCTATCACATTAACTTGCACCTGAACATCACACTTTGTTCAACTTTGTACCTCTTTAAATACATAATTCTGTCTTTACCATTTTCCTTGATCACCATAGATCTTAGGGTTTACGATCAAGTTCAACATGATTCATTGTATTTGTCCATCTTCTTTTATCTTCCTCTAGAAACTTCTTTAGAATTTTTCTATTAGGTCTTTACCCCATCCTCACCTTGAATTTCATAATCTAACTCATCAATCTTATCTTCAATGTAGTTTACATCTTCCACAAAATCAACTCAGTCACTTGGGAATCATGATTTCCTCAAATTTATTCTCAATATTATTACTCAGTATTCAATAAGTTGTGACACTCGGTCATCACTAAAAATTTGATTATTTTTAAACATTTGGCTATTAATAAATTGTCTTTCTCGGTCAATACTAATGCTTAGTCAATGCTAGATTTTTTTGAAACATATTGTGGCTCAGTTGACACTAACATCACTTTGAATTCCCGAGCCTTTTACTCTATTGCTCGGCTTGGCTTGACTTTATTGATAATCACTTTATCTCATCAAAATTTAACTAATCAAATGTCCATTTGTAACTTCCTTTTCATAACTCAACCTTTCCTCTACATGCTATTGTTATGAGCAATTTCTCAAATCCTCTTCTTCAATAAAATAGATATGACATTTATATTAGGTAGAAATATGTCTTATCAATATATTTGACATCAATGATAAAGCAATATTGTTCCAATCATAAGTTTCCAACACAAAGGTACTCCTTGATGAAGTACCAACATAAACCAATCTATGTGATGCAATAATTTATTGCAATATTGTAGAAAACATAGATAGCATGTCAACTAAACAAATTAGAACACGATAGAGAAGAGACATAAATTATTTTTATTAATATACATTTAAATAAATTCTCACTTTGATATACTTTAATTCTATTTTTGAGAAAAGACATATATTTGAAGAAAACAAAGTATTCTTCAAAATAAAAATATTGTATTTGAGAAGAAAAATTAGAAATCATATTGTTAGCATATGATCTAAAACATAATAGTGAAGAGTGTAAATTTTCAAGTGTTGTAGTTTGTAGTGTTCAAAACTGTGATATGTAGCACATGAGATGTTATAAGAAAGCTTGTAGTGGAGAGTTGAACTGGCATACTGTGATGTGGGAAAGAACATTAGAATCCTTTTAAGTTAGTTGAAGGTTCTCTTCATCCAATGTTACATTTAATTTTTTTTGTAGATATGTATATTTATACAAAGGAAATTTTACGAAAAACATTTATAATTAGGATATAAACTTTATTAATAAGGTTAGGATTAAGATTTACCAATTAGGATTATAATTATGCATGGAGTTTAGGGTTATCTTTTAAGATTGAGGTAGGGGTATAAAATATCATAGTTAGAGATATGAATAGGTTTAGAGATACAATATAGTTTAAGTATAGGATTCGGGTTGTGGTTAGGATTACAATTTAATTCATCTTTAGGAATTAGTTTATAGTTAGCGATATTATTACGCAAAGTGTTAATGATTCATGTTAGAATTGTGATTAAACTTGGTTTAGTGTAAGGTTAACAATTAGATTTAATGTTTAATGTATCAAGTAACAATATTTTGTTTATCTAAACTTGGAATGGATATTGGAAGCTTAGAATCAAGGATGGAGATTTAAATAAGAATGAGGTTACATTTTGAAGTAGAGATCGGATTAGAAAATTAAGGGTAAAAGAAAATAGTTATATTTAAGCTAGCTTTATCAAAGAACTATAACCTAAATTATAGTCCTAATATTTTTGGAATGCCAACTAAGCTCATCCTATAATTCTAACTCCAAGCTTAATTATCTAAGTAATCTACCTGTATTAATCCTTATCATTATCATTATTATAATTATAATCTATATCTAATTCCAAACTTAATTAAATAATAATTAAATCTAATTAAAATATTAGTAAATTCTAAACATAATTAAATAGTAATATTTATGTTAGCTCTTAATCTAATTGAATCCTAAGTTTAAATGATATATTAACTTGAAAAAAGTTGAGGCTGTTTACAATACAATAGTAAATTGTGAGCCTCTTAATTTAGAGGTCCTAGGTTCAAATATACTCAAGCTTAAGTAATAATCAAAATAATTAATCACAAAAAAATAATAATAATTAGCCTTGACTTTGACCTTTTGCCTATTAAAAAAAATTCAAAATAATTCAAGCTTAATTAGATCTTAACAATTTAAAAATTTATGTATCACTACATTCTTTCTATTTGTTAAAATAACAATATTTCAATTGCTAAACTGTATTTTTTTTTTACATCATTAATAGTTTTAAAGCAAAATATAATTTTAATATAATCTTGTGTTTTTTTAATTAAAATTTTAAAAACTATTTGTATTTTATTTTTAATATAATTTACAATTGCTAAATATGAAATAGAGACAAAGTACTTATAGATTCATTACAAATATTTTTTTTTAAATTAAAAAAATTAATATAAATAGAATAATATAGATATGGAAATATGGAAGAACAATTGCTAAATAGAAAATAGAAACATTCCATTATAAATATCGAATAATATAATAATAATTAAATATTAGAAATTTATAACAAGAATGTAAATTCAATTATCAACATTAAATACTTTTTTTTCCATCTCTAATTGATTATGGCGAATGAAACTATCTAAGGAAATTAAAATTTTACTTATGGAAAAGAGCATCATGAGAAAAGGCCCTGAAAAATCTAATAATTTGGAGTACTACAACATTTCCGACCAAATTGAAAATCTTATAAAATAATAAAATAAAAGACACAAATATATGTTTAATTCAACAGACCATTTAACCAAGAAAACAGGAAAAGCTAAAATTGGCATGTTGAGAAAAGGCATTGAGTGAAAATAGAATGAAAGCACAATATTTCCTAACTAGTACCGCATCCTTCCCCATATAACAGAACATTTGACAGTGTCATATTATTACTAGTTTAACCAAATCATTGATTTGTGTTAGAAATTCAAAGAAGGATGGCATATCAGAGAGCACGTCTGCTCTCTACGGTGGCTATTTTATTAGCACTTAGCCTGATGTCAATAACAGCTCCATCAGCAGCCACATGTCTTACCAACGAACAAGCTGGTATATACTTAGATGATGTTAATCTATAGCTTTTTTTCGTTTATTATCAAATGCCATATATTAATTGTTTTATATGTGTGAAATGTTAATTGTATGTGTGGAATGTTAATTGTTTTCAGGGATTGTTCGCATCACTGGCGTTGACCATTGTGGCCCTGTGTCTGATTGTAATGTATGCGCTGCAATGTATAAGCATTATACATGTAAAGCGGCTCCGAATGGCGGTTTCATCTGTTGTGAATGTACTGAATGTTAAGGCAATCTGCAGAGATTCTTAAACAGCAGACAAATTGTTAATGAATAATGTGAAGTATGTACCCGCGTTCCCAAAAAGTGTAATGTTTGATATAATGATCGCTTATTTAGAGTATTTTTGCTACAAACTGTTTTCTGTATAGTGATATTTTATCTTTTAGGTTTTTATTATTATTTTCATGGCTGTAAGTAATCTGTATATAAGAATATAGAAAAGAAATAAAATAGATTAGGTCATTTTTATCGTTGGTTACTTTTAATATTTTGTAACACAAATTCGGAAAAAACAATAAAGAATGAGAATTTCACAATCTTGATAAATACTCTGCTTCGTCCTGTGAGGCAGAAGACATTTATTGTGGTTTCCTGATTGGGCATGCATGCATATTTGCAATAATAATTTGTCTTCATGTAAAGTTAGATTTCGATTTCGATTCCCGGAAGCTTAAGAAAGAGGCAACATTCTAATTTGTCTTAAAACAACCACCGAAGAGAGGCACGAGGTGCTAAGTGTTATACAAAAATAACAATACATTGTTTTGCCTGGTAATTCAAGTTTGCGACTTCTAACTTTGATGTGAATTTGATGTAAATGCTTGCATATTATTGATTTAATTTGAGCGTTTTATCTAAATATTGGTGCCATCCTATATGTAAATCCTATTCTTTATTTGTCAATCGATGCCCTATGATGGAATTCGTATGCATGATGAGTGTGATGATGAGTTAATATCATTCATCTAAATGATTGCTGATTTTTATGTGGAGAGGCGTAACCTACAGTGACAAAATGGGAGAACTAAAGTGATGTGACCTTGTTAATGTTAACCTTTTAATATTAAAAATTTAAGCTAACTAATATTATATTAAATGAATCATTGCATTAAAATTAATATATAAATATTAAACAAACTCTACTCATTTAAATGAATTCGTCCACGTTTCCATATTGACAATTCAATTTGGTAGATCAATTCTTCTCAGCCTGAGTTTCATACAAAACAATAAATTATATTATTGAAGATGAGTGAATATATTCAGCATTTATAGAAATATCTGGTATGTGTAAATAGATCTAGCGTATAAACTATGTGTGTATTTAGAGTAAATTCAGTAAGCGACAATCAAATATAATCTTATCAAATATACAAATGCCAAACGTTGCAGCAATCTTATCTTCTCATTTTGCATTTCAAATCGATTTTTGCTTCTATTGACAGCACATTGAGATAGGATTTATCAAAGTGTCTTTTTTTAAAATCTCATTATGCTTTGATGGACCATGTGTAAGGCAATCTTTAAAATGGCTTCTTTTAGCTATGTATCTGAATGTATTTCTTTTTTTTAAATGTGTTTTTTTTTACTATTTTCTGTGAACATTTAACTTTCTTTTAAAAGCATATCAAGATGGATGTACAGGATAAATTTAGTATCATTGCAAATTAGAGTTCCAGAATTTCTTTTAAAAAAAAAAAAAATTTTGTATACGATTTTTTTGAGCACATATGAATTTATAATGGAGAAAACCATTGGGAAAAATCGCTTGTCTGGTCAGTAAAATGCTTATTTAAAAAAAAAAAACTTTGATTGAATTAAATAATTTATAACTATTATTCACAAATCACAAACTTTATCGATCAATCAATTTGTTTTTCAGATGAAATAAACATCCTGATCATACCATTGGTTTTGTGATTGTTTAAATATTTTATTTGATATAATTTTTTTTTTTACTTAAAAACTTAGATTTCATACATTTTCTCTTTGTCTTCCATTTATTTCTATGATCAAAATATAGTATAAATAGTATAATTTACAAAATATAAAAGAATAGTTTCATATTATTTGTATTAATGTTAATATTACAAAATAAATAAAATATTTAAATTTAAATAGATTTATTTTTACATAATTTTGATGCATTTAAATCAATTTACATCAATTATTTCATTGAATGGTTGCAATATTTAATTTTCTTTTCATTCTATGTATTTTATTTTTCTTATCTGGTTGCACTTCCTTCTTTGTCCTTTGAACTTCTATATATGTTTTTTTATGTTTGACTTTTATTTCTATTTTAAACAATTTGTATATTTTAGTTAGTTTACTTAATATTATTTGAAAGCTTCAAAAGTATTAGAAGAACTAAATAAATGGCTTGGTTTCCTTTTATCAATTTAAATTTTCCTTCCAAAAAAGAGTGGGAAGGTGGGAGAGAGGGTAGGAGGGAAGGTGTGAGGGGAAGGGTAGAGGTGGGAGGGTATAGCAAGGAGAGTTGGAAGGATAGGATGGAGAGAGGGAGAAAGAGGAGATTGAGGGATGGGAGGGAGATAGATAGAGGGAAGAGAGGGAGAGAAGAGGGATAGTGGAAAGAGGGGAGAGTGGAAGGGAGAGATGGGAGTGGGAAGATGTAGAGAGGAAGGGGGTAGACCAGAGGGGTATTAGAGTGGGAGGGTGTGGGAGTGGGAGTGGGAGATATGAGGAGATTAAGGGAAGGGGACAGAGGGGGAGATGGAGGGGGCAAGTGGAGAGAGGAGAAAGGGGAAGGAGGAGGGATGGAAAAAGGGGAGTAGGGAGAGTGTGTATAGAGGGAGAGTGAGAGGTAGGGGAAATGGGATGAGGGTGAGAGGGGATACGGGGAATAGGGGGTGGGGGGCTAGTCATGAGAATGAGCTATGGAAAAGGTGATGGGGGAAGGAGGGGGAAAATTGAGAGAGGGGAGTGGGGAGAAGGAGAGATGGGGAGAGAGAGAGTGGGAGAGAGGGAGAAGTAGTGAGGAAAGGGTAGACAGTGTTAGAGTTGAGGGGTATTGGAGTGGGAGTGAGAAGGTGAGGATGAGGGAATGGGAGTGAGAGTGGGAGTGGGAGTGAGAAGGTGAGGATGAGGGAATGGGAGTGCGAGTGGGAGTGGGAGTGTGAGGTGGAGATGGAGGGAGGGAAGGTATAAAGGGGGTAGGAGGAGAGAAGGTGAGAGTTGTTGGAGGGTGAGATGGAGGGGACAAAAGAAGAGGGGGGAAGGTGAGGGGTATATAGAGAGGGGAGAGGGGGAAAGGGTAGGGGTACAAAAAAGGGAGACGAAGGAAAGGGGAGGGGTATGGAGAGAGGAGAGAGAGAAGGAGACGGGAAATGTGATAAAGGGGGAGGGAGAATGGCGAGAGGGAAAGAGGAAATTGGTACACATAGAGAGTGATAGGGAGATAGAAGGAGAGGGGGGGAAAGCATAGGAATATTAGAGTGGGAGGGTGTGGGAGTGGGTGAGGGAATGGGAGTGGGAGGGATAGAAAGAGGACAGGGATGGTGTAGGGAAAAGGAGAGTGGTAAGAGGGAAGAGGGAAAAGGATGGGGAAATGGGATGACTTGGGGGGAGAATGGAGAAATGGGAAAGGAAGAGATGGTGGGGAGGGGGAAGAGTGGTAGAGAGAGGGAGAGGTAGGGAGGATGAGGGAGATATGGGTATATCATTTACTTATACTTGAAGATATGATGATGAGTATATCATATAACACTTTAGGTGCTAAGCAAAAGAAATCACTTGATATTATTATGACACATTATAATCAAGGTGAACATGTCATGTCATTATGTATGATAATTCAAGGAACACCTAGAATAGGTAAATCATATCTAATTCAAGCCACTCATCAAGCTCTTTATGATGCATCAACATGATAGTTTTCTCCCCTATTATTATTAGCACCAACTAGAATTATAACTTTTAACATTGGCACATCAACTATTCATTCAACTCTAAGAATTCCTCTTATAGATTTTTTTGACTTACAAGGCATAAGGCTCACAACATTACAAGAAGAAATTCAACATATTAGGTACATATTAAATGATGAAATGAGTTTTATTGGTCAAAATTTGTTACAAAATATAGATTCAAGATTACGTCAAGCTTTTCTTGAAAATTCAAACATGAATTTTGGAGGAAGATCGATTATTTTAGTAGGAGATTTGGGACGACCACCTCCTATTAGTAGCAAACTACCTTATGATAGTAATGCTTGTGCAAAGCTATTATGAGAAGAGTTAAAGACTACTGTTAGTTTGGATAAAGTGTTTAGACAAGAAGGTGAAAGTGAAGTCCAACAAAGGTTTCACCAATTACTCACTAATATATGAGATGCAACTCCAACTATAGATGATTTAAAATTATTAATGACATGGATAGATGTTTCATTTCCCCAAAATATTAAGGAGGAATCTGATAATAATATTGATCTATTTGCAACAAATGATAATGTTCATAACCATAATAGATTATTTTAGATTAAATTTAATATATTTCAATTTTACATGTGGTGTTGTGGATGCTACTAGCTTAGATATCTTAATACATCTATCTAAAACAAGAGATCAAGCTCTAGGCACCTATTTCAATAAATAGCTATTAAAATCATATAGGTGCCTTGAGCTTAATATATCTCAGCATGTTTTAGATAGATGTATAAAGATATCTAATCTAGTTTATTCTTGATATCTGATGTATGATGGTTTGATGTTTTGATATTAGGTATTCAATTAATAATATTCAATTGATGCTTGATGTTAGATAATTGATCATTTTATTTATGCACAATCTCATGGTAGATGAGAATCATAGATTTGATAGAATATATTCTAATGTTTTATGAGTTTTTTTTTAATGTTTTACATTTTTGATATGTTTAGATGTTTGTTTCAATTATGTGTTTGATGATTGACTAAGATGATTTGATGTTGCTGAGAGGAGGAGTTAGATGTCTTTCAAATGGGTCAAGAGATAAATGGATTAGTGCCCTATCACTTGCATGATGATTATACGGAGGCTTACATAGGTCAAGAGATATATTATTGGCATTTGTGGGATGACAACATTGATGGACTTCTAAATTGACCAAATTAACCAATGGTTAATACCTGCACTAAATATGTGGTGCCGTGGCAACCAAAACACCTTTCACAATGAGGTTGATTGTCATTCCAATGTTTAAATATTGAGATAGGTTTTTCATAATACTATAATTTATAGTTCAAAGGTAGCATGGGTAGATATGGTGCAAATGTAATGTCGGTAGGATTGATTCACTCTATGTTATGTCCAAAGAGGAGGCCATGAGGGTAATCTATTAGTTGGGGCAAAGTATTTGAGTCTTTGATATCATATCTGATTATTTATGCTTGGAGTTTTCATTAAAGTTGTATGACTAATTTTATTTCACAACACTTAGATTGTTTATGAACTAGTTGATATATCAATATCATCTCATTAGATTTTATTTAGGTTTAAGCACATTTTTTTTTGTCAACATTTGCATTATACGTCATATTTTACATATACATAGAATTATTCTATAAAGTTAGGGATTGACTTGGAATCTAATAAGTAAATCCATCTATCATAATGCATACATAATAAAAAAATTAAAATTCATCAAGCGCATTCATACATCATATAAAAAAAAGCATAAAATAACAAAAATATAGGAATGCATCCAAGTCTTTGGCTGCATCTAATATAGATCATCAAAAAAATTGTGTATAATGACATCATAAAAAGGAGCAATATATAAAGAGTACATAAGAGTTATGCACCTAAAATGTCAAAGTGTCAAAGAGGTCCATCATAAAAATATCTGAGTGAATGACATCAATCACCAAATGCCATTGTTAACCATGGATGGCTCTTGTCTACTCTATGGATGTAGTCATCGAACAAAATGTTGAGGGGTTATACTTCTATTAGCTACTACATATCCTAAGGTGGTCTTGAAACTAGATCTGGCTTACCTTATGATTAAATTGATTGTCCTTTTTGACTCCCTGTGATTAGGACTATGGGAATATGAAGGTGCCAAGCTCTCTAGAGGCACCTATCAGTAGTACATTCACCTATGATACAATTCTTTGGTATTCTATCAGTTCACCTCTCCTATTGTATCACCTTTAACTCATTGGGTTGTAGTTGTTAGTTTGTTAGCTTGGGACTATTGTTTGTCCACATGCTATTATTTAGCATATAATTGTTTTAGTACTTAGATAGTTAGAGTAGGGAAAAATATTTATTAATGAATTAACTTCTTTTAGAAGCAACTAGAAACCAACTTGGTTAGGGTTAAGTTATTTTAATCTTGACCATCAATTTAGAATCAATCTCATTCGTTGGTTTTCCAACAAGAATAGTATGGGGGGATGTGCTTGAGATATAAGATGTACCTTAATGATGTGATACATAATATATGTGATTCCAATAAATAAATATTGTTTGTTGTTAGGATTAACCTTAGACATTAATAACAATTACTTGCAAATATAACCAATATCAGAAAATAATAGTACACACATAAGAGAACACAAGACACAAAGATTTAATGTGGTTCACCCAATCCCTAGGCTATGTCCACCAACATCAAGTCCAATATTATTATTATCTACTGATTATAATCCATAATCCATTACAACTCAATACTACTGCAAGAAGCTACAATCTTATCATACACTATAAAATCCCTAACCCTAGTCCATTTTATAGAATTTTTGGCCACTTAAAGAATTAGGGCTAGAATAAGTCATCTAATAAAAAAATAGTAGCCAAAGCCTTTTACAATCATAGATTCATTTTAGCCTTTAGGGGCAGTGCCTCCAAAAACCCCTTTGGAGACGTTTCCCTTCAATCCCATCCTATACTATGATAGGGAGAACACCTAGGACTCTACACCAAAACATCATAAGGCACCCTGCCCCTTGACCTTGCCTTAGGGGCACTATTGTCAAATTCTTGTAGTAATATTTTGGGTGGAAACCATGCTAAATAAAGTGAGAGAAAATAAAATAAAGTGAGAGAAAATAAATTCTGAGTCTGATTAGGCCCCACATAACAATAATCTCCCAGTTGGTGACTAATCAGACTCCACACCAATAACCTCCTACTTTGAGATTGATCATAGCACTGCTAAACTTGTATCTTCTATTGGAATATCAAACAACCCTAGACTCTACTGCTCTTTTATTTTGTTCAGTCTAGAAGACCAATTGGAGATTAAAAGAAGTTTAACTTCTCTCTTGTCACTACCTTCATAAGCCAATCTGATAGATTATAATATGTATGTATCTTCTCTAGCTTTAACTATATAGCATCAAAATTAACTAAATGAAATTCTAACTATATTTTCTTTGTCTTTGAATGTAGAGAAAAATTCTTTGCAAGATGAATGCCACTTTGACTATCAGTAAGCAAATAATTGTTCATTTATGGGTGTCCCAACTCTTCCATGAAGAATTGAAGTCATACCATCTCCTTGGTTACCTTTGTAGCAGGAATATACTCTACCTATGTAGTGGATAAATCATTTACCTTCTGCAATCAAGCAATCCAACTCTTTATTGTTCCACCAACAATAAATACATAATCTATAGTACTCTTCCTAGTATCAATATCCCCTTCCAAATTTGAGTCAACATAGGCATGTAAATCAGTACTTGAGACCCCACAATGTAAAATCATAATGGATGTTCCTCCCTAATATATGAGAATCCATTTGACTATATTCCAATGCTTAATCTCTAGAGGACTCATATACCTGCTAATAACTCCCACTGCATGTGCAATGCATGGGCTCATAAATACCATAGCATACATTAAACTTCCTATAGCTAAAGCATAAAGTACCTTGGACATCTTATCCTCCTCTTTTAGTGTCTTTAGACATACTACCTTAGTCAATTTTAAATGACCATGTAAAGGTATGCTGACAACTTGCATTTTCCATAGAGAAATGTTGTAACACCTTTTCAATATAATCAGCTAGAGACAATGTCAATTTTTATATGCTTCCCATCTCTACAATTTATTTTTACCAAGGAACTTTTTTGCTACCCCCAAATCCTTCATACAAAATGAATGTGCTAACTATTATTTTAACCCCTTAATGTGATCAATTTTAGACCCTTCTACAAGCATATCATCAATATATAAACATAAACTAATGTTGCTATCATCATCTAACCTCCTAAAATAACCACAATGGTTAGAATAAAACTGAGTGTATCCATGCTTATGCATAAAACTATCAAATTTAGGATACCATTGTTGAGGTTCTTACTTCAAGCCATATAAACATTTCTTTAATATGTACACTAGATTCTCCATACTTTTGATCCCAAATCCCTGTGGTTGTACTATATATATTTCTTCATCAAAATCACCATGAAGAGAAACTATTTTAACATCAAGCTCTCCAAAAGTAAATCTTTAATAGCCACAATACTTAAAATTTTGTGAATAGAAGTCATTTTAACAACAAATGAAAATACCTCATCATAATCAATGTCATTTTTCTGTGCAAATCCTTTTACAACTAACCTAGCTTTAAATATTTTCTTACCTCCATCATTTTCTTTCAAACTTTAAACCAATTTATGTTGTAAATCTTGTTTACCTCTAGGTAACTAAAATAAATCCCACGTCTGATTTTTTAGCAAGGAGTCCATTTCTTATATTACTATAGACTCCCGTTAAATCTTTATATCCACCTACACAACTTCATCATAACATTCAGATTCACCACCATCTGTTAATAAAATATAATACAAAGATGGAGAAAATCTTTCTAGAGCTTCAATTATCCTTTTTGACTATCTAACATTAACTTGGGTGTGTGGTATTTAATGTTGCAGTTGTTGTGGAGCATGAGGGACTATTGGAATATCATCTTTTGAAGTATCATCCAACACAACACAACATGATCATTTTCTTTCTTCTCATGCTATTGCAATAGATCTTTGTACAAAACTTTCTCATTGAATTTGACATCTCTTCTTACAATTTTGACATTTTCAAAATCCTAAAGCCTATAACTAAATTCATTAATTCCAATCCAACAAATACACATTTCTTCTATTTTGCTTCCATGTTTGTTCTATTCCAAAATATATATGTGAAAATTCTTGACAACCAGAGGTTCTAAGAAAAGAATAACTCACCTTCTTACAATTTCATGCTTCCTTTAGAATATAATAGCCCAAAGCGGTAGAGGGGCCTCTATTAATCAAATATAGAGTAGTGTTGACAAGCTCTATCCATATCTTTAAGGGTGGACCATCAGGAAACCTAATAGTCCTTGTATACTCCATTATTGTCATGTTCATACATTTAGCCACTTCATTTTTCTTGTGGATTCCTTAGAAAAAATTTCATCTACAAACACCATTAGTGAAACAATAATCTTCAGCTTCTTTGCTACAATACTCACAAAAAATATCAAATTTGAGACATTTTAGTCTTATATCAGTCCCATTTTCAACCAAGCATTTTCATTTCTTAAAATTTATAAATACATCCATTTTTTGTCTAAGGAAACAAACCATATTTCTCTAGTTTCATTCTCAATGAATGTATCATAATAATGATATCCATGAAGGGAAGATACCTGAGTTGGTTCCCATAAATCTATATGTACAAGCTCTAATTTTTTATTTTTCTTTTCCTCCCCACTCTTCACAAAACTAACTCTCTTTTATTTTTCATACAAAACTTAAAAAAAAATCAATATTAACACATTTTAGACACGGTAAAGATTTCTTTGAATGAAGGAATTTCATACCTTTCCCACTGATGTGCCAAAGTCTGTTGTGCCATGGTGTTTTTTTCATAACCTACATCAACTATTTGTTCTCATTTCTCAACTAGAAAAGCTATTTTTGAACTTTCATTTTTCTCATAAATAATTAGAGTAGAAGGAACAATATGATCTATACAAAGATATAGGTTTCCTACTTTCATGCATTTTTCTACTACTAGGAAACCTTTTGAAACCATCCTTTTTTATATCATTAAAAGTAACTGTGCAACCATCATCACCTAGTTGTCTTGCTAAAATTAAATTCCTACATATCTTTGGAATATTTCTTACCTCTTGTAGAAGCCTGTGATTCTCATTCTACAAATTAATCTTAATTTTTTCCTTTCCAACTATCTAATAGGTTATATTATCCCCCAAATAAACAATCCCAAAATCCACTTGGATATAATCAAGAAAATTACCTCTATGGGGAGTAGCATGAAATGAATCACTAAATCTAAAACCCATGAATCATTAACACTTTCTAAGGAAAGAAGAAAATAATCCTCTCTAGATTTATTACTTATGATATTTTCCTCCTTGTTCCATCTTGTTTGTCTCCTTCACTATTCTTTTGAGTCCAACAATATTTCTTCTTATGTCCTAGTTTTCCACAATATTAGTAATATCTTGGTTCTCTTAATTGGGACCTATGCCCCTTTGATTTTTCTCTTGATTTTCCATGATTTCTAGAATTTTTCCCCTTTTAGACAATCTACCTCTACTTTGTGTAGTCAAAACACTTCCTGGTGTAGATTAACCTAAGCTTTTACTATGATTTTTCTCACTTAGAATAACACCAATCAAATCATCAAATTTAGGCTATTACATCCATAAATAGAATTACTTAGAGCCATTACCAAGTCATTCCATCTTTTAGGAAAAGAACACAAAATCAAGAAAGCTCTAATTTCTTCACCAAAATTAACACTTATAGAAGATAACTAACTAGTAACTATATTAAACTTATTTAAATGATTTGCAATATATCCAATTTTTTCTATCTTCATATTAAAGAAAAAGTTTCATGAGAAATAATTTGTTTGAAGGGGAGGGTGTTTCATTCAACCTCTCTAGGGTTTGCATCAACTATCTTGTCATCTTTTGTTTTATAATATTAAATGCCACTGATTGTGCCAAGCATAAAAAGATTGTTCCAAGTGTCTTTCTATCAAAAATATTCCAATCTTCGTCCATCATATTAGCTAGTTCTTATTTTTTCCTTCTAATGGTTGCCATAAATCCTTTTGATAAAGATACTCCTCCATTTGCATCTTTCATGACTAAAACTTCTTCCCATTAAACTTATCAACCTTCAAATTACTCTTGTCTACCATTACTCCCACTTGCCCATGAGACTATCACTCAACCGTGAGACTTCCACTCAAGTGTGAGATCTTCTTGTAGAGGATAACAAAAAATATATTTTTTAAAAAATAAAACAAAAGAAAAAAGACACCTTTCTTTGATACCATTTATTAAGATTAACCAATAGAAAAAATAATGTTTGTGTAAATATAACTAATATTATCATAAAATACTAATGCACATATAAGAGAACACAAGACACAAATATGTAATGTGTTTCACCCAATGCTAGGGCTATATCCACAAACAACAAGTCCAACATTATTATTATCAATTGATTACAACCTATAATAACTTACAACTCAATACCACTACAAGAAATGATAATCCTATCATACGTTGTGAAATCCCTAACCCTAAGTCACTTTATAAAATTTATTTACCACTTCCAAAAGTAGGGCTAGAATAAGTCATCCAATAGAAAAATAGCAGCAACACACTTGGGGCTCTACCCCTAGAGTCCCACAACGGGCAATGCCCATTGAACCCATCTTGGGGGCACTACCCCAAACCCCTGTAGTAATAATTGTTGGAATTCTTTAGAATAACTAAGAGTGGTATTGAATTAGTTATCCAAGGTCTATATGTACAAAGATAACTTTTCACAAATTAGTGAACCCATATCCATAAAATATTGTCATCATGCATGCATGCATTAGATCATACAATCATTTAAAATTTGTAGGTTACTATCAAATTAACTTTGCATAAATGTAAGCATGAAACATAAAAAATTCAATAACACATTTGAGATAATAATTCTACATGGAAACCAAATTTTATAGAAACCACCTATAACATGCTACTAATTCTCACTCTTCTGAAGTGATGCCCTTTGAAAGGCCAACCTTGTTAAAAGTTACAATGCACACTATTAAATATGTCCTAATTAGAGGATTCCAATCACCCTATTAGGAGTGAGACTTATTAGAGGACTTTAGATCATTTGCTTGGATGTCACCCAGTTAGAGGATTTATAAATGATTTTTAGGTCAACCTTAATCCAAAGGATTTACCCTAGACTAATACAATGATTAGAAAATAATAGTAAGGCTTTATTTGATAACAACTTACAACTCACTTTGCAAATTATAGGTCTCTATTTTAGTCCTCCATTCTACTTAGCTTTCACAACTTCATCTTTGATAGATTGTTCACCCTTCAAGTATCTGTACCCTTAAAACTTCTTTCTTTGTTTTCCAATAGCACTCTCTTCTCTTAGGTCACTGAATGAATCAATATTCTAGACTCTATGTCTTCCTTAGGTTTTTTTACATGACAACCTTTTCTTCTAACCAACATTCTCTATAAATAGAAAATTAGAATATTTTATCGTTCATCCTCCATCATCCATTTTAGGGTTACGTTAGATTAGTTAGGATTTAATGAATCTATCCATCTTTTAATTTTATTCTATTTAAGAAACTTCTCTTTTAATCCTCTTTGAATTCACCTCAAAATAGTTCATCTTGAATTTTGTGCCACCAGCTCATCAAGTTTATCTTCCACATGGTTCACACTATCCAATAAATCTAACTTGTTGGCTCAGATTCATCAAAGTCATGATCTTTCTCATAGTATTGATTCTCAACATTGACTTGCTTCTAATGCTTGACACATACTATGTTGCTCGTCATCCACTATCAAAACACTCGACATGAACTAAAGTTTGTTGGTGCTCAGCATCAACTAAACTTTACATGGCTTACACTATATCACTTGACATACACTAGAATTTGAATTTTCTCATCTCCAACTAGTTTTGTTCTTGGCTTACACTTACTTTTCTCAGTACCTACTATGCAAATTATTAAGCTTGGTAGACATACTTTGTTTAACTTGTTCTTCTAAACTTAATCAGTGTATTCATCATTTGCAACCTTAAGTAGATTATCAATGCACTATAATATCATTGTCTTAACTAATCCTTGTACATTTTTTCCATATCATAACTCAACCTTTCCTATAGGTTCTATTGTTACCTCATTTGATCAAATCCTCTTCATCAATCAAACAAATGACAATAGTCAAATCATCTAAGGAATTATCTTATGAGTAAGTAGTAGGTTTGACATCAGTGACAAAATAATGATTGAAACACATATTCATACTTGTATCAATCTACTTTCAACAATATTTCTCTTTGGCATTGATGGCAAAATAAACTTAATCAGTACAACCAACATAATACCAAAAAGAAGACAATCCTATGTATTGAAATCTCTCCCTCTATTAGTAGCCTTCATCTTCTATTTAAGTAAAAAATATATATTTTAATCAACACACAATAAATCAATTCAATCTTATGACTCCCTTTGAATCACTTCTTATATCTCCCTTGACATTACATCCCTCTAACTAGGTATTCCATGTTTCTTTTGTATCTTCTTTCTCCCTTTCTAGATTTTTGGATTGTTCCCTTTATTTTTGTTTTTCTTCCTTTAAGATTTCTCCCTCTTTGACAACAATGCCAAATACTCATCATCTTAATATATAGATATGAATAGTTATAGTTTCTCCCTCGATCACCTATCTTGTGAATGATTCGTAGCTCCAGCTCTTTGATTACTTTAGGCAGCTTGTAAAGTAAGATCCATTTCATCAATACATAACATATGTCAATCATCTTTTTTGATGTAGGGCACTTCTCATGCTTCTTAAATAACTTTTGATAAGGGTATCACCCCTAGTTTACCTCTTTGATACTCATGTGCATCCTTAAGTAGTGCTTTTGTGAAGATATCAGCTATTTTATCTTTTGAGTTAACATATTCCATCTTCACCTCTTTATCATCAACTAACTCTCTAAAGAAATGATACTTGATTGTAATGTGATTAAAGTCTTTGTATGCATCACAAGATTCTTTGATATATTTATAGCACTTGTATTATCACAATAAAGTATCATTGGTTTAGTGATTTCCTCATTCATACCTTTTAGTAGTTTTTTGATGCATATAATATTTGAACATATTCTGCTTTAGTAGTAGATTGAGATATGTAGTTTTATATCTTGCTAGTCCATGTAACTAGCATATTTCCTAAGAAAAATGCTCCTCCACTAATTCTCTTTTTGTCATCAATATTTCCACCCCAATTAGCATCAATGTAGGCTCTCAATTCATTTCTCATTTTTTTAATATTATAGACCATAGTCTTATGTTCATTTTAGATATCTCATTATTGTCTTAACAACCATCAAATGATTCTCCCTAGAATTAGCAAAGAATCTTACAACCATCCTAATAGATAATGCAATATCAAGTTTCTTGTGTACTACATATGGTAATTTTTTAATCATATACCTATAAAATGTTTGATTCACCTTACCTAAAACTCCATTCTTTGAAAATTTATGTCCTATCACCATAGGTGTGCTTACTAGCTTGGAATCTTCCAATCCAAAAAATTTCAGTATCTCATTTACATATTTTGACTACGTGATATATATACCACATTTCATTTGATGTACTTGCAAACCCACAAAGTACTTAATCTCTCCAAACGTAGACATCTCAAATTTTTTATTCATTTCATTTGCAAATTCCTTACATTAAGTATCTTGACCTCCAAATATGATATCATCAACAAACAATTTAGATAGTAAAATACCTTTGCCTTTCTCTATCTTCAAATATAGATTATTTTTATCACTAGTCCTCTCAAATCCAATCTTCACAAAATTATTATGAAGTGTTTCATACCATGTTATTTTTGTTTTCTTCAAACCATATAAACCTTTGTATAGTTTGCATACCATGTATTTTTTGTTAGCATCAACAAATCCTTTTGGTTGTTCTATATAAACCTCTTCCTCCAATATACCATTCAAAAATGTAGACTTAGCATCCATTTGAAAAAAATTGAAACCTTTATATGTGGAGTAAGAAAGAAGAGTTCTTCCTTCTTCCAATCTTGCAACAAGAGTGAATGTTTCTCCATAGTCTATCTCTTCGTCTTGTGCATATCCTTTACAAACTAATCTTTCCTTATTTCTTGTGACTTCACCATTTTAATCTAACTTTTTTTTGTACACCCACTTTGTGTCTATTACTTTTTTATCTTCTAGTCTAGGAACTAGACTCCATGTCTTATTTTTCTCAATTTCTTCAATCTCTTCTTTCATGGCTTTACTCCAGTCCACATCTTCTAAGAAAGATTTCACTATTTTAGGTTCATGCATACTTAGAAAACATGTATCATTTCTCAATTCCTTCCTTTCCATTGGTCTAGCATCTTTATCTCCAATGATTTGTGTTTTAGTGTGATATCTATTGATATACTTAGATAGTCTTGGTTCTATTTTGCTTTCCTCATATAGTCTCTCAACTTCTGAATCACTATGTACATCTCTATTAGGTAGTTCAACATCTCTTTCATTTATGCTAATCTCAGAATTAGAATGTGTCTCTACTTCATTCTATAACTCGACAGTTGAATGTAGCTCAATTCCTAATGCAACTCGACATTCATCATATGTGACTCAGAAATCATTGAAACTTTTTATTGATTTTCAACTTGATTTATAGCATCTTCTCTAGGAGGCATACATTCATAAAAATATACAAATTATTTGTATTCCTCTATTTCCTTCATAGGTTCAGCCTCATGCATTTCTATATATTCATCAAATTTCACAATTGTACTTTCCACAACTTTGTTAGTATTAGTAGTTAAACACTTATAATCTATATTTCTTGTGAAATAGCCAATGAATATACCTTCTTCACATTGTCCATCTAATTTACCATTCCTAAAATCCTTGAGAATATAAGACTTACTTTTTGAAATAACTTAAAATATTTTACATATGGTAAGTATCCATACCATAGTTCAAAAGGTGTGGAATGAGTACCTTTCTTGACTTGCACATGGTTCAAGGTATAGATAATTGTACTTATAACTTCTATCCAATATTTCAAAGTAACATTTTTCTCCATCATTAGTGTCCTAGCATAGTCTATAGCAAATATGTTCCTCCTTTCAACAATTTTATTTTATGGAGGGGTCCTAGGAGAAGATTTATATCTTTTAATTCCTCTATCATTACAAAACATGTCAAACTCATTTGATGTCAATTCTCCTCCTCTATCAGATACCAAACATTTCAAACTTTTACATATTTCCTTCTCAACTCTTGCTAATTACTAAAAGTAAGCATTTGGAAAGTATCAAATTTATGTTTCAAAAATATAACTGTCATCATTATAGAATGATCATCAATAAGTAGCATAATGTACTTATCTATTTTGTAGATTTGCACATGAATTGGTTCACATTATTCAGCATGAACAATCTCTAATATTCCTTTAGAGGTATGAGTCTTACTCTTAAAACATGACTTTATCATTTTGCCTAATTGACATTGTTTACAAATTATATTGTCAGGTTTCTTCAACTTAGGAAAACCTCTTACTCTTCTCATGTTACTGATACTAACCAAGTTATTTAAATTAAAATGAGATAAACTATTGTGCCATAACCACACATCATCAAATTTTACAACTAAACATGTAGCATCCTCCATGTCAAGGTAGAATAGATTACCTCTAGTTCAATCACTTTTTCTAATTTAAGTTCCATCAGTATCATATATCTTAGCAATCTTATTCTCAAACTCAACCTTACAACCTGAACTATATATTTGTGACACTAAAAATTATAGTTAAGTCATTCAACATAATAAGAATTATCACATAAAATCTATTATGTGATTTTGATGGAACCTCATCCTTTTATCAAATAGGGTTCATCATTACAAAACCTTGCACTATTTGAATTATAATAATTCAAGGTAATGAACTTACTTTTATCTTGAGTCATGTGATGTGAACACCCATTATGAATGATCCATCTATCATTCTTGTTCACACAAGACACCAGTGTAGTTGCCTCATCAGAATCAAAATTTTCCTTCATTACAACATACAACACTTCATCATCATAATTATCAAATCCATCTTTGGTTTCCTCTTTGGCAATGTAGCAAGACTTCTTACCTTTGTCTTTGTAATCTTTGTTGTCTTCATCTCTTCTACTTTTGTACTTGTCTCCACCTTTATAATTCTTCTTCTTTCAACATCTAGTAGCAATATGACCAACCTCATTGTAGTTGAAACATATGATAGCTAGCTTACCTTTAAATTTCCCTTTTCCTCTCAAATCTCCTTGTAAGTAGTGCTTTAAGTTGTTGTACATCTTCCTCATCGGTATCACTATCATATGACACATATTTTACCTTTTTCTTTTTTCTTCTTCTCATTAGGTTCCTTTAATGATGACTTGGCTTTGAAAGAAGATTAAACATTGTTAGATTTGAAATTATCAAAATTAGATAGCTTAAAAGTAGTGGGCCTACCTACCAGACCTTCATGAGTCAGATTAGAACCTAGTATGCATCTTAGTTCTTGTATTGCAGAAACTCTAATAGAAAAGATGGACAATAGTGTTCTCAAATCCTTGATTAGTGTTAGTGCTCAAAATTGCATTCCTGTTTTGAGTGTCCATTCAAAGTTTTGAGCCCTATAAATGCATTTTCTTGCTTAAGTAACCTACTACCATTTTAAGACCACTTTGGGATGTCTCCCACCTAGTTATGTTTCATGACTTGCCACTTTGGGAATGTCTAAAATTCATGCCAGAGAGCCTATGTTTCAAATCTTGAGTTGTTTCAAATTTTTTTAACTAGGTTTCAAACCCCTCAAAGTTGGTTATTTATTGATGTCATGCTGATGCAATTTTTTTTGAATTCTAGGAAGCTTTGTTTGACTCATCATAAATTTTGACCAGTTGACCAAAATAAGAATATTCCTTTTGCATAATATTCTAGGGTTTAGATACATTCTATGTTTCAATTTTGAGCTTATGAAGAATCATTTTGATCAATTTTCAAACGCGATTCCAAATGGAATTTCTAACTTTTTACTTGTGTCAGCACATGCAGATTTGTTGGAACCCCTATTTGTGATGTCATATCTTGAAACCCATGATAGGTGAGATGAAATGGAATGTACCACTATGTTGTACTCTAAAAATACTTTAAGTGTGCCAATTTTAAAATCTTGACAAATCCATTTGCACACTTTCCTAGGTCAATTCCATTTGCAAAAAATGCTTTTCTGTCATTCCTTCTAGTCTGCAAATTTTGAGTAGCTCACTTTGACCATTTGCCTTTTGCATCCTGTAATTCATCATGAGCCAAAATCAAAAATTTATACTCTCCCTGTGATAGTGAACCAATGACCAAGTTTTCATCCTCCCAAGTATCAATTTACCTAATTTTTGAAGTCAAATTTGAGTGTGATTTATTGTTTTCTAAAATGCTTCATTGCAAGTAGTTCTCAAAGGGAAACTTCAATAGTCAATATCTTTTGACTGAGAATTCTTCATGAGACGAGATTCTACAAGGTAGGAGTATGCAGAACAAAAAATTGGTATGCCAATTTTCAAAGCTTGATCAGGTGTTCGGTTTAGTTTTTAAAGCTAGCTGACAGGCCCTATTAGCAGAAAGTCCCAGTTTGCAGATAAGTGATCAAATTTGTTTTTATGATGATTCAGTGATGGATTTTGATTCAAATTAGTGCTAGACACTTATGCACCAGATTGAAGGTTCAGTTGTTTGAAACCAAATTCTTTTAGCCATGACCCATTTAGGGCCCGACTGATTCCATCACACAAATGTATAGAGAATGTGATTAGTTATGAGGATGATTGAAGCCATGTACAAGGAGCTAGACCAACATGCATATTAACATGTCTAAGTAGTGAACAAAACTCCATAATAAATTTGAAAAATTAATACCCTTTTGGGCATATAAGAAGTTGTTTTATTGGACACACAGCTAGACAAACTTGTGAAAGATGTTGTTTTGAAATATACAAAAGGGCTTTGCTGGATAATGTGATATTATTATCAAGGAGTGTTCTCATGGAAATGGTATTATCCATATCACTATGCACCCTTTTCCTTTGATCTTAAAGATCTCAACCAATTAAAGATTGACTTCCAACTAGGAACCCCATTCAAACCACTCAATCAGTTGATGGGAGTCCTTCCAGCAACAAGTTCAAATGCACTTCTCGAGTAGTACATGAAACTGATGAGTGATCTAAAATCACCTATAATTGACTTTTATCCTCTTGATTTTGAGGTAGATATGAATGGAAAGCATTTTGCATGATAGGGTGTTGCTAAATTACCTTTCATTGATGAGGCTTGTCTTCTTGCAAAAATCAACAAGGTTGAAGGCACATTAATAGATGAAGAGAGCATGATAAATATGGTCAAGCTTGACTTTCTTTTTGTGACTATCAGTCACTATTTAGCCCCACACATAAAGAAGAAACTTGCGAGAGCAAAAAGGAGAAAATTTTAAGCTGAGTCAGCCATCAAAACTCACGCCTTGGAGAAATGAAACCGTATGTAAGGAGACTCATTCATTCAAGGAGCTCCATGTTAGAGAGCAAGACAACCATAGCATTAGAAGAACAACCCATGCAAGGACTCTACAACCTCCCAAATATCCAACAAAGTAAATCACTTCCCCACACATAGTGAATTTAGCCACAATCCATGTTGATGCAGGCAAACTTCACATTTTGTTTGTCCCACAT
Source organism: Cupressus sempervirens (assembly GCA_028749045.1). NCBI lineage: Eukaryota > Viridiplantae > Streptophyta > Pinopsida > Cupressales > Cupressaceae > Cupressus > Cupressus sempervirens. The sequence goes on from CM053785.1 coordinate 430,470,141, forward strand.
TGGTAGTATGGTGAAAAAAGATAAAGCTTATAGGTTTGAATGCACAATTCATAAGTAACTTGAGGAGTCCATGCTATTGGACAATGTGGATTTTGTGGGCAATGACCCACCTACAACTAACTTGGCAATGAGAAAGAAAACTTTTGATCAAATGGGATGCTCACACTTGGAGGTGACACATGGTAGCTTTGGGAGGTAGTTGAGAGAGGAGGAGGTAGAGTGTAAAAACCTTACGCTCTTACAAATTGTGTAAGCATGTAAAGATAAATGAAAGGCTTCTTGATGCTATGGGAAAGCTTCCACTATATGCTCAAGAGAGCCAAAATGCAAAGCTCTAATCCTACCATGGTTTTGTGTGATTGGGAGGAGAATCTTAAAGGCCCATGATGCTACACTTGATGTGATGTTATGATCAACAAAATAGAACCCAGTATAAGAGTGGGAGGGAGATTTTGTAAGGGCATAAAGATAAAATGAAGGGGTCTCGATGCTATGGGAGAAGTTTTGAAATATTAAGAAAATATTAATATGTTCATTGTCTGTGTAAGGGCATAAAATAAATTTCAAAGGGCTCCAATGATACATGAGCATATGGGTGAAAGGAAAAAATTGGAGGTTCATGGCGGTATGCTTAAGGGGAAATTTCAAATGTTTCAAATGCATAAGGGGATGTAAGACCCACCCAGGTTTTCTACAAATTAGATTTTGACACTTGCAATCGGCATATTTGAGAGAGGTGAAAATGAATATAAAATAAAGATTAAAATACAGAGATTTCAAATGAATGATTTTCAAAAAATGAAAATTTTAAATAAAATTAAATGTTTTATATTGTTTTGACTATATAAATTTTTTATTTTTTTATTTTAAGCTTTGTTCATGGCTTGGGAGTCAAAGTTTCAATTTGGTCTCAGGGGCACATTTTTTTAGCCAAAATATATAGTGTAGCATACCATCGAAATCAGAAAAGAATGAATTTTCTATTTTTGTAGTTCATTTTTGCACAAGTATTAACTAGAAGCAACTACAGATAGAAATGTAAATTTTGGACATTCTTAGTGAAATGGGTAGAAATTGAAAATGCAATTATAGGCTTGGTAAAACATGGCAATAATGGAATTGGGGTTGATTTTGGTCACATTATTCAGTTTAAACCCAAATTTTTACTAGTATTTCATGATGCAATTCAAATTTTGGTGACACAAAAGTTTTCATCATTCAATAGAGATATTTTTCATGTTTGTTATAGGAATGTGATGAAAACTAAATCAGGTCAAATGGGTAGAAAGAGGAAAGAGGTTTTGCAACTACTAGGAGATGGAATTTCAAGTGGATACATGTCATCTTCATATCAGATCTTGGAGTTAACTCCTTGTCTATATATTCTTCTTTCTCATCCATTGTAGGAGGTTTGAAAATTTTAGAAATTCTAGAAGGAAAATTGAAGCAAAAATGGTTTGTCTAGAATTGATGAAATCTGAATGGAGAGATCTGGGATGTGTTGGTTCTAGACCATGAAGCTTTGCTTTGGCTATGATACCCCCTTCTCATCCCATTGGTTTCTCATTCCTACCATTCTATCTCTTGTATGATAGCATGTGTTCGTTGTATTGTCTAGTTTATTAGGTACTTTATGAGTTAATTTCATGCATTTTCATGTATTATCCCAAGGAAATCAATACAAAGAACAACTGATGTTGAATTTCATTTTAAATCGTGTCTCCTTTCTTAGTGAGTTGTAGTGTTTTATAATTTTTGAACAAAGAGCCTAGATCATAGTTGCAGTCCCTTAAGGCTATATGTTGTTTCATTGTAGCTTATAATTCAAGTAGTTATGTAAATGCTTCAAGGAAATTAATAGGGTTGCAAGTTTATTGAGGAGGATATCAGGTAAGGATGAGATTTAGATTGAAATTTGATATCTAATGTACAAGGTAAATGGATAGATCTCGAGTCTTAGCATAGCATATATGTTGTGTATATCCAAAATGCATGAGAAAGATTTATGAATTGTCCAATGGATGAGGCACTGATCAGCTTCAAGATTATTAGCTTGTTGTCTAATACTTGGTTTTTATTCACTTTCCCCACCCACATAAAATCAAATCAAATTCAAATAATCTTTACATTTTATGTTGAAGAGCTAGAAAGGGATGCCCTCACCCAACTTGTGAATTTCATAAGAGTTGCAATTTGATATTGTAGATATATGTTATTGCATGAGTTAATAGGAGAAATAAGGGTTAAATCTATTAACTATAGATTTAGGAATATGTTTTTGCACTGGTACCAAATTAATTAAATCTAAGGTCCACCCACCTAGGTTTCTGTAGAGCCTAAAGTAGAAGAAGGATCTAGCCTTATAGTTGGTCCAGTGTCTAAAAGGATGTGTTAAGTATGGGAGTTAGCTACCCCTAGATGTATCTTTTTCTCATCCAAGTAATTTGAAACCTATAGCATTTTAAAACACCAACAAGATGGTGACTCTATTGGGGACATGTATTGAATTTGTGTGATAGAAAGACCTTGAGAATTTGAAAAGGATTCAATACAATAGAAAATTTGTGCTACATTAGCAAGGTTGTGAGGTGTTTTTGATATGCTTGTTGAATTTTGTGTTCCCGAGTAAAGCTTTATTTATGGATATTAGTATGTTGTAAGATTGGATGTAAATTATGCTCTATGACTATTATAAGTCTACTTTTAGTCAGTCCATTTTTTGCATATGCTGTTGAGAAAGTTTTGAGTCAAGAATTGAATTATGAAGTGTATTCTCTTTTCAAGGTGTTAGTCATCTACAAGTTTTTCCATATTGAAAGTCTAGTTCAGAACTTACAAGTGGTAAATAGTTTCAAAATCTTTTCTCACTAAGTGTGAGTGGTGACTCTAGTCTAAATCTCTATGCTAGTGCATGTTTATTTTAATATTAGAGGCTTTTAGTATTTGTGGGGCAAATATAGTTTGTTCAGAAAGAGGAAGTATAGGTTTCTTGATTGATAATTTATGTGGTTGTTTATATCTACTAAAGTAGTTGATTTCAAAAGGTGAGTCACTATTGTGATTCCATTTTCCTCTTCAAGGAGGTGGCGCCTCTACAAGGATTCTATCTATAGTGTGAAGGATTCCATATTTGCACCTATGCTAATCAACAGATTAGAGGTTTCATACAGCAACACATAAAGGTATTTTCAATTTTCATGTATTTGTCTTTCATTAAAAAGTTAAATGAACAAAATGGTTGCCTCCATCTAGTGGTTTAAGCACTAAGAAAATAGAGGTAGTAGCTTGATATTTTATAAGATGGAAGCATAATCTAGGATTGAAAAAGTTTTTCTATATCTTGAAAGTGTTTGTGCAAACATTGATAAGCTAAAAGGGAAGATTCATGATAAGATTGTCATAATGTTAAGAAATATAATTGGTGGTATTAAACGTCTTAGTGGATTTCAAATTTACATGAAATTTAAATTAGTAGTTATGAATCTTGATGAGTTTTTCAAACCCAAGGAGTCTTCGTGGCCAATGGTACTCTTAGAAGTTTTTATGCCACATTTAATTGATTGGTCAACAGAGTCAATGTTAGAAAAGACTTTTGAATTCCAAGAATTTATCATGGATATTGAAGGTTCTTTGAATGCTAATGAATATAATGTTAATGAATGCAATCAATCTATTGAAAATGATATTGAAGACAAAGAGTCTCATTTTTATAAATTAGAGGATAGTAATCAACAATTTGATGATTGGCATTATGTGGATTCACCTTGCTATGATGATCATTATAAAGAAGAGGAAAAGTATAACAACAATAAGAGTTTTTCTTCTAGTGAAAAATGTGAATCTGCTAAGATACCAGTTGTTCAGGTATTTTATAAAGAGGAAAATGTGTGTGATAATTAGAGTTCTGATTTTTCAAAAAATATTACAAATGAGTTTTCTATTGTAAATGTGTCAAGCCATCTAGATAATGATCACAACCAAGGGAAGAAACAAGTAATGAAGTCTTGTTAAGTGTTGATGAGCTTTTAGATTTGTTGACTCATGATTTTGAATGGTATGCAAATTTATCCAAGGATGCTTGTGCTATGCCACATTGTGCATTTTCATATGGTGGAGTCATTTCCCTTAAATTTGATGTTGAAGAAGATATAGTTTCAGAATATGCTATGTCAAGTTTCAGAGATATATGTGATGATAGTTCATACATTAATACACATGGAAACTTCTATGTTGTGGAGAAAAATATAGAGATAAGGTCTATTGCTGGTTCTCTTTCTTCTTTTTTTCATGAGGTTGAGATACATTCAGGTTGCTCATATAATAGGGAAAGTAATAACAATGAAGTGGTTTACTCTAATGAGTTATTTGAGGAAAACATAGATATGGGTCAGCATATTGTGAACATGCAATTTCATGATTATTCTTGTCATTTGGTATCTAATTAGTTGTTTGACTATGAAGAGGTTGTAGTGAAAGTTTAGTCTAATTTATGGAGTACTGATATTACAGACAAGGAAAAATCAGATTTTTCATTCCCTTCATATCCAAATGCACAAGGTGAGTTACTAATTGATTCATGTAACTCATTGAATGAAGTAGAATATCAAAATTTTGTGTTTCCATTTGAAGGTGTCCATGATTTAGTTAGTGATGATTAGTTTTAGTTTGATGTCTATTGTTATGATCATGCTTAGTCATATTTTCATAGTGAGCAAGATGAAGAAAGTAATTCAAGTTTTTATGTGCACTATGAGAATGATTTTGTTTCACCTAATTTGCCGATGTATGTGGTGAAACTGATGTAAATGAAAGTTTCAGTTTACCTCAAGAAGGTTATAATGAGAATCAGGTGTATGATAGAGGTGAGGAGTTTTGAAAACATTCTGGTGGGCCAATGCCATCATTTGTACATAGTAGGAGTAGTTGTTTTCTTGGTTTCAATAAAGTTGTTCAAGAGAGAAGTTTCTACTATCAAGTGTGTGGTCTACTTCTACCAGATATATAAATCCTTGCCATGCCTACAAGGGGCATGGATCCCCAAACAGAGCCTATGTTAGTGCTCAAAATTGCATTCCCATTTTGAGTGTCCATTCCAAGTTTTGAGCCCTATAAATGCATTTTCTTGGTTGAGTAAAAATTTTCCACTTTAAGGCCTAAGAGGTGTTTATTTTTTCTAACACCTTTCATTTAGTACATTTATGCATTCCATGAAGTTAAATTTCCATTTCAAGTCATTCTGTGAAATCCTGTTTTGAGCAATCGCCAATTCTACATGTTTACCTAAGTCTCAAACAACAACAAAAGGCTATGTTTGCAATCAAATATCTCATACCCAATTAAGTTTCATGACTTTCCACTTTGGGAATGTCTAGGGTCCATAATAGAGAGCCTATGTTTCAAATTTTGAGTCATGTTGAATCTGTTTGACTAGGTTTCGAACCCCTCAAAGTTAGCTATTTATTGATGTCATGCTGATGCAATTTGTTCTAAATTTTGGGAAGCTCTATTTGACCTATCGTCACTTTTGACTAGTTCACCCGAATAAGAAAATTCCTTTTGCATCATATTCTAGGGGTTAAATACTTTCTATGTTTCAAATTTGAGCTAATGACAAATCCATTTGATTAGTTTTGAAACATGATTCAAAATGGATTTCCAACTTTTTATTGGTTTCAACACATGCAAATTTGTTAGAACCCTTGTTCATGATGCAATATCTTGAAATCTACAATATGTGATATTGAACAGATTGTACCACTATTTTGTACTCTGAAAATACTTTAATTGTGCCAATTTTCAAATATTGACAAATCTATTTGCACACCTTCCTAGGTCAATTCCATTTGCAAAAAATGTTTTTCTATCATTATTTCCAGTCTACAAATTCTAAGTAGCTCACTTTGACCATTCACCATTTGCATCCTATTATTGGTCATGAGATGAAATTACAGATTTATACTCTCCCCATGACAGTGAACCAATGCCCTAATTCTCATCCTCCCAAGTGTCAGTTTGCCTAACTTTTGAAGCCAAATCTGAACATGATTTATTGTTTTCTAACATGTTTCATTGTAGGTAGTTCTTAAAGGGAAACTTCAATAGTCAATGTCTTTTGAGTGATAATTTTTCGTGAGACAAGATTCTACAAGGTAGGAGTATGCAGAACAAAAAATCAGTGTGCCATTTTTCAAAGCTCGATAAGGTGTTTAGGTTAGTTTTTAAAGCCAACTGACAGGCCCTATTAGCAAAAAGTCACAGTTTGTAGATAAGTGATAAAATGAGTTTTAATGATTTTTAGTGATGGATTTTTATTCAAATCAGTGCCAAATAATAAATGGGCTAGCTTGAAGGTTTAGTTGTTGGAAAATGATTTTTTTTTAGCTAGGACCCATTTAGGACCCAACTAATTCCATCTGATAAATGTACGAAGAATCTGACTAGTTATGAGGATGATTGAAGCCATGTATAAGGAGTTGGACCAACATTCATATTAACATGTCTAAGCAGTAAAAAAAACTTCACAATTATTTTGAAAATTTAATACCCTTTTGAGCATATAAGAATTTGTTTTATTGGACTCATAGCCAGACAAACTTGTGAAAGATGTTTTGAAATATACAGAAGGGCTTTCTTGGGTGGTGCAATATTATTATCAAGGAGTTTGCTCATAGCAATGATATTATCTATAACATTATGCACCCTTTGCCTCCAATCTTAAAGATCTCAATCAATTAAAGATTAACTTCCAACTAGGAACCCGATTTAAACCACTCAATCAGTTGATTGGAGTCCTTCCAGCTATAAGTTCAAATGAACTTTTGAGAAGTACATGAAATTGATGACTGATCCAAAATCACCCATAATTGATTTTTAGCCTCCTAATTTTGAGGTGGATTTGAATGGAAAGCATTTTGCATGGCAGGGTGTTGCTAAATTGCCTTTCATTGGTGAGGCCTATCTTCTTGCAGAAATCAGCAAGGCTGAAGAAACATTAATAGAGGAAGAGAACACGAGAAATACGGTGAAGTTTGAATTTATTATTGTGACTATCAATCACTATTTAGCCCCAAACATAAAGAAGAAGCTTGCAAGAGCAAGAAGGAGCACCTTTTAAGCTGAGTTAGCCATCAAAACTCACACCTTGGAGAAATGAAATCGTATGTAAGGACACTCATGCCTAGAAATAGAGAAAAAGGGGAATTGTTCATCAAGGGAGCTCCATGTTAGAGAGCAAGACCACCATAGCATGAAAGCAATAGACCATGCAAGGAGTTTGCAACCTCCCAAATACCCAACAAAGTAAATTGTTTCCCAACATAGAGTGAAGTTAGCCATAGTCCATGTTGATGTAGGAAAACTTCACATTTCATTTGTCCCACATTTTGCATATGGTAGAAAAAGATAAAGCTTATAAGTCCAAATGCACAATTCATAAGTAACTTGATGAGTCCACGCTATTGGATAGGGTGGATGTTGTGGGGAGTGGCCCACCTATGGCTAGCTTTGCAATGAGAAAGCAAATTTTTGATCAAATGGGATGCTCACACTTGGAGGGGACACATGGCAACTCTAGGAGGTAGTCAGGAGAGCAGGAGGTAGACTATAAAAACCTTACACTCATACAAATTGCATAAGCATTTAAAGATAAATAAAAGGCTTCTCGATGCTAGGGAAAGCTTTCACTATATGGTTCGGAGAGCCAAAATGAAAAGTTCTATTCCTACGATGGTTTCATGAGATTGAGAGGAGAATTTTAAAGGCCTATGATGCTACGCTTGATACGGTGTTATGACCAATGAAATAGAACCAAGCATAAGAGAAGGTTTGAAATATTAATAAAATATTTATATGTTCATTATGTGTGTAAGGGCATAAAACAAATTTCAAAGGGCTCTGGTGATACGTGAGCATATGGGTGGAAGGAAAAATTTGGAGATTCACGGTGGTATGCTTAAGGAAAATTTAAAATATTTCAAATGCATAAGGTGATGTGGGACTTGCCTAGGTTGTTTGCAAATCAGATTTTAACACTTGGCATTGACATATTGGAGAGAGGTGAAAATGTATATAAAATAAAGTTAAAAATACAGAGATTTTAAACGCATGATTTTGAAAAAATAAAAAATATATATAAAATTAAATTTTTTATATAGTTTTGACTATACAAATTTTTAAATTTTTTATTTTAAGCTTTGTTTGTGGCTTGGGAGCCAGAATTTCAATTTGGTCTCAGGGGCACATTTTTTATCCAAAATATATAGTGTAGTATACCATCAGAATCAGTTAAAAATGAATTTTCCATTTTTGCGGTCCACTTTTGCTTAGGTATTAATGAAAATTAGCTACAAGCATAAATTTAAATTTTGGGCATTCTTAGTAAAATGGGCAAAAATTGAAAATGCAGTTACAGGCTTGGTAAAACATGGTAAGAATTTAGTTGGTGTCAATTTTGTTCTCCATTATTCTGTTTAAACCCAAATTTTTACTAGTACTTCATGATGTAGTTTAGATTTTGGGGACACAAAAGTTTTCATCATTCAACAGAGATATTTTTCATGTTTTTTACAAGAAAGTGATGAAAACTATATTAGATCAAATGGGTAGAAAGAGGAAAGAGGTTTTGCAACTACTAGGAGATGGAATTTAAATTGGACACATGTCATCTTCAGATCAAATCTAAGAATTCACTCCTTGTCTATATCATCTTCTTTCTCATCCATTATAGGAGGTTGGAAAATATTGAAAATTCTAGAAGGAAAACTGAACTAGAAATGGTTTCTCTAGAATTGATCAAATCTGAATGGAGAGATATGGGATGTGTTGGTTCTAGACCATGAAGCTTTTCTTTGGTTGTGATACCCCCTTCCCATCTAATCAATTTCTCATTCCTGTCATTTTCTCTCTTGTATGATAGCATGTGTTCATTGTATAGTCTTGTTTATTAGGTACTTTATGAGTTAGGGTGAATGCACAAAGTTGGGTTGCAATTTCGCAGAAGTCAAATCCATGAAATGAGACCTCTTAGGATGATTACCCAATTTTAAAAAATGGGCACCCGTTTTAGGCTTGGGTGCCAGACCCTAAATTTAAAAAGTGGGCACCCATTATTTTTAAAAATCGGGTACCCATTTTTTATTTTCAAAAGACGGGTACCCGTTTCTCAAAAAATTAAAAATTTGAATTTTTAACAAATGGGCACCCATTTTTTAAAAGTAAAAAATGGGTACCCATTTCTTAAAAATTCAATTTTTAAATTTTCGGCGGATTTTATATGCCGCTTTTAGCTTTTCAAAACAAGTACCCATTTTTTGAAATTCAAATAATAGGTGCCCATTTCTTACAACATGAGGCAAGATTTTTTTCTCATGTCTTGGATTTTGGTTTGGGATAGGCTTGGTGAGATCAAGCCTATGCCTTGGCCTCTCAAGATTTGGATAAGGCATTGAACTGACAAATTCATGTCTTGCCATAATTTTTAGAGGGTCTTCCGGATCAAATTTTTTTACGAAACAAAAACCCATTAGAGCTCTGATTGTCCTGATTTTAGAAATATAAATTTTATAGAGTTATGATTTTATTTACTATTTTATTATTATTTTTTAATCAAAGGTGGTACCTAAATTTAAAATAGCAACATTCACTAAAACTTTAATAACTTTTTTATTTTTTATTTGTTCTTAAATTAATTTATATGTCATCAATCTACATTCAATTCTTTTGAAGTTAAAAAGAAAAATTGAAAAAAGTGAAATTTTGATCAAATTATGGTGTCTATACATGAGAGGTTTAAAAATTTTCTTTTATAGCCAATTAAAAATTAATAATAATAAAAATATTCATTGAAAAATTCAAGAAAAATATTCTCATCAATATTTTCTATGTTAGGTAACTCCATTTAAAAGTATTTGCAAAAATTGATTCATTTGTGTCAAATTATGGTGTTCGTACACGAGCATGGTATGGTCCTGAAACAGGCATTTTGAAAAAGTGATTTTTAAAGATCTATACCAAAAAGATAATCTATCATATGGGTATACAAATAAATTACATATTCAAAAAGAAGATTCTATCCACTACAGTTTTTATTTCTGAAGTTTTTTTATTTTTAATCTCTAAGTGGCTCAAATTTTGGCATCAATTGACAAAATATTTCAAAAATAGGAAAAAAATTCCACTTTTTGGCCAAAAGTGAGACCCAACTTCTTGCACTAACCCGTTAATTTCATGCATTTTTATGTATTATTTCAAGGAAATAAATACAAAGAACAACAGATGTTGAGTTCATTTAAAATCTTGTCCGCTTTCTTAGTGAGTTGTAATGTTTTATGATCTTTGAACAAAGAGCCTAGATCATAGTTGCAATCCCTTAAGGTTGTATGTTGTTTCATTGTTGCTTATAATTCAAGGAGTTATGTAAATTCTTTAGGGAAATCAACTAGGTTGCAAGTTTATTGATGAGCATGTCATGTAAGAATGATATTTAGATTGAACATTGATATCCAATTTAGAAGGTAAATGGATAGATCTGGAGTCTTAGGATAGCATATATGTTTTAGATATCCATAATGCATAAGAAAAATTTATGAATTGCACAATGGATGAGGCACCAATCAACTACATGATTGTTAGCTTGTTGTCTATACTTGGTTTTCATTCACTTTCCCCACCCACATAAAATAAAATCAAATTCAACCAATCTTTACATTTTATGTGGAAGAGCTTGAAAAAGGATGCCCTCACTTAGCTTGTGAATTTCATAAGAGTTGCAATTTGCTACTACAGATCTATGTTATTGCATGAGTTAATAGGAGAAATAAGGGTTAAATCTATTGGTTATAGATTCAAGAATATGTTTTTGTATAGGTACCATATTAATTGAATTTTAGGTTCACCCACCTAGGTTTTGTAGAGCTAAGGGTCTAGCCTTATAGTTGGCCCAGTGTCTAAAAGGATGTGTTAAGGATGAGAGTTAGCTGCTCATAGATGTGTCTTGTTCTCATCAGGGTAATTTGAAACATATAGTATTTTCAAACACCAACACTTAGTATAGTCTCATCATCAATCTTACCAATAGAACCCCTTATTGAATTAACAACATCCTTTATCTTAGAGAAATATTGAGAAACATTCCCACCTTATTATGTTCTCATATGATCAAACTTACCTCTAAGACTTTTAGGTTTGTCTCTTTGAACGTTTGCATCACCTCCATAAATGGTGTGTAGAGTGTCCCACATTTTCTTTGTAGTATCACAACCCTTGATATCATTAAACTTAGAAAAACTTAGGGTAGAGGCAATCTCCAACATTTCTCGATTGGGTTCTTTCTTCTTTTTCAAACCTTCAATAGTTAGGGCTCCAACAGGATCGACATGCTCATTATCAATGGTAGATTTTGCATGATCTCCAAGACATCCTAGGTGTAGCTTCATCAAAATTTTCCATGTACAAAAAAATCTCTATTAAGCATGAGTACCTCTCTTTTTTACATCTTGATCTTTTCCCTTTTAGTAACTTCAAACTAGTCCTATTAAGCAGATGGCTCTAATACCAATTATTGGAATTCTTTATAATAAAAAATTTTCATCATGCATGCATCCATTAGATCATAAAATCATTTAAACTTTGTAGGTTACTATCAAATCAACTTTGCAGAAATGTAAGCATGAAACATAACATATTCAATAATACATTTGACATAATGATTTTACATGAAAACCAGATTTGGGAAAAGCCACCGGTAACATGCTACTAATTCTCACTCATTTAAAGTGATGCCATATTAAAAGCCAACCCTGTTAAAGGTTATAATGCACACTATTACATGTGACCTGGTTAGAGGATTTCAATCACCCTATTAGGAGTGAGCCTTGTTAGAGGACTTTAGATCATTTACTTGGAATGTTGAACCTAGTTAGAAGATTTAAAAATGACTATTATGTCAACCTTAATCCAAATAATTTACCCTAGACTAATGCAATGATTAGAAAGTAATAGTAAGACGTGATCTTATTAAAACTTACAACTCAATTTGTAGATTACAAATCTTTGTTTCAATCCTCCATTCTACTTGGCTTTCACATACTTCAGCTCTAACAACTTGTTCACTCTTCAAGCATCCATACCCTTTAACCTTCTTTGTTTGTTCTCCAATATCAGTCTCCTCTCTTAGGTCACTGAATGAAGTAATATCCTAGATTCTTTGTCTTCCTTAGGTTGTTGCACATGAAAACCTTTTCTTTTGATCAACGATCTCTATAAATTGAAAATTAGGATCTTTTGTCATTTATCCTCCATCATCCATTTTAGGGTTATGTTGGATTAGTTAGGATTCAATGAATCTACCCATATTTTCATTGTATTCCCTTGTAGAAACTTCTATTTCAATCCTTTTGAATTCACTTCAAAATAGTTCATCTTGAATTCTATGCCACCAGCTCATTAAGCTTATCTTCCACATAGTTCACATAATCCAAGAAATCAAATTTGTTGGCTTAGATTCATCAAATTCACAATCTTTCTCATAATGCTGATACTCGACATTGACTTTCTTATGATGCTTGGCACATACTATGTTGCTCGGCATCCACTTTAAAAACACTTGGCATGAACTAAAATTTATTGGTGCTCAACATCAACTAAACTTTACTCGGCTTACATTGTATCACTCGACATACACTAGAATCTGACTCTTCTCGACTCCAACTAGTTTTATGTTTGGCTTACACTAACTTTTCTCGGAACCTACTATGCAGATTGTTAAGCTTGGTAGACATAGTTTGTTTAACTTATTCTTCTGAGCTTAATCACTTTATCCGTCCTTTACAACCTTAAGTAGATTATTAATGCTCTATTATATCACTATCTTAACTGATCCTTGTACTACTTTTCCACACCATAGCTCAACCTTTCCTCTAGGTGCTATTATTAGTCATCTAAGCTATTGTTTTACCAACAAGTAGTAGGTTTGACATCGGTGACAAAAAACTTATTGAAACACATATTCATAGTTGTATCAATATGTTTTTAACGACAATTTGGAGGATAACCACATTGAATAAATTTATCTAAATTAACCTCCAAGTCTAATTTGTATCCACATCACAATAAATGTAAATGGGTGATCCCACAACAATGGGTGCCACTGTGGCATAAAGAAATTTGGAAAACATTGGAAAAAATATGCAAATTTTTTTTTCCACATGTTCGCCTGAACCTACCAATTATGTTTGCGCGAACATAATAGAATGATATAGTTGTGCAAACATATTTGTGTAAAATAGGTTATGTTCATGTGAATATAATAGCAATACATGTTTGCACGAATATAATTTTATGGTGATTTATGGTTTAAAACCCATGTTTTCTATTTTTACTATTCATTTTTACAATATGGTAGCTTTGTTTTAGATTTTGGAGTGAACATATCGGAGTGCTAAGCAAGTTGCATCATTTTCCTCTAGATTTGGTCGTTGCGCTATTTTGGGTATGTTTATATGTGATTATTTGAATGTCTTTTATATTTTCAAAGAATAGTTTCATGTTAATTTAATAATTGTATTGCTTATTAATATTTTTAATCATATTAAATTCTTGTTTATAATTTTTTTAATTTGTTAATTATATATTAGAGTTATTAGAAAATATTTTTAATATTATTATAGAATATTATAAACTATTAGAAAAACATTAAAAAATATTTAAAAAACAATAGTATAGAATATTAGAAAAATATTAGGAAAAAATAGGAAAAAATTATAAAAAATTACAAAAATATTAAAAAATACAAAAAAAAATTAGTTTAGAAAAATTAGAAAATATTTTAAAAATATTGAAAATATTGTTAAAACATTATAATAGAATATTACAAAATATTACAAAAATATTACAAAAATTTATAAAAACATTAATCACTAATATTAGAAACAAATTAGTATAACATTACAAAACAAATTTTTGAAATATTAGTGTTATTAGAGAAATATTTGAAAAAATAATAGAAAATATGAAAAAATCATTAGTCTAGAATATTAGAAAATATTAGAAAAACATGATAATTTATTAAAAAACATTACTTTAGAATATCAAAAAATTACTAATTTAAGATTTGGAAACAAATTTCAAATAAAAATTGTATTTAAGATTGGAAAACAAAAAATAATAAGTTAAAAAGTCTAACCCTAACCCTAGCCCTATATATAACCCCTATTCTAATCTTAACCCTAACCTTTAGCCAAACCCTAACTCCAACTCTAGCTCTAAGTTAAACTCAAACCATACCTCTATCTATAATGTAACCCTAACACTAATCCTAATCTAACCCTAACCCAAAATCAAACCCTAATCTAACCCTATCTCAAACTCAAACCCTAATCTAACCCTAATCCTAACTCTAATTCTAACCCTAACCCTTACTCTAATTCTAGCTCAAACTCAAACCATAACTAGATAACCCTTTAATTCTAACTTGAACCCTAACCCTACTCCTAACTTTATCTCTAATTGTTAAGTGTAACCCTAGTTCACCTTATACAACCCAGGTAATTTTGTAACCCTAATTATAAAGTTAAAATTACATAACAATAACCCTAATTTGCTAACCCAAACTTTAACTACACCCATATTGTTAACCTATAACTCTAATTCTAATTCTTAACCCTAACCCAAAGTGAAACCCTAACTCTAACTAACTTAAACTCAAACTCAAACCCTAACTAGTGTAGAGCACCTAAATTCCATTCTTATGTGTTTTTAATAAGGTCTAGGGATAGATCTAATGATCTCCCTATGAACCATCCATTATGTAAAGGACACAAGACCCCTCGGTGTGACTATAAACCTTGGGCATCAATTGGTCCTAATGGGTGGATTCTTAGTCATTTCAAGTTTTCTAGGTGTACCTAGGAGTTTCGAAGCTTAATAAGGTTCTTGGAAGTTAATAAAGTACAATTACAACAATTCTTGCAACATTTCTTGTCATAGCGCAAAATTGCTCAAAAGTTGTTAGCAACTTTTGCATTTTGCTTAGCAACTTTTTGAATTAGGATGCCCAACACTCCAAACTATTTGTTGGTTGGGTAAATTAGTTGGAAATATTCTTTATAGGCTTAGGAAATTCAAATATGGATAAGACGAGATGATCCAATTCTTATTTTTCTTCCAAATCAATAAAAAATATTGTTTTCGATGCATTCTTCTAGTTTTTGCAATTATAGTATGGAAACTAGGGCCTGTAGGATGAACTTGGTCAACTAAATAGTTGAGACTATTTTTCTAAAGGATTTTGGCACTAGTTTGAATACTTTACCTTTTCTCTTTCAAAAGCTATTGAATTTGATAGCCTACTGGTCTAAGAAACTATTAATTTCAGGGTTTGGGCACATAAATGGCCCTAACTTGTTAATCTACTAGTGGAATTTTTCTCCACTAGCATCGAGCAAGTTAGGGATGTACTCTAAAATATTTTTCTAGTTTTGGGGTAGAAGTTGAAGTTTGTAATTTTTGGGAGCAAGCCCTAGGTCAAATATCTTCATGTATTTGACCTAGTTTTGAAGAAATCAAACTCATTAGAGTGATGGAGAAATTTTGAAG
Organism: Cupressus sempervirens; assembly: GCA_028749045.1. Taxonomy (NCBI): domain Eukaryota; kingdom Viridiplantae; phylum Streptophyta; class Pinopsida; order Cupressales; family Cupressaceae; genus Cupressus; species Cupressus sempervirens. Next base: position 430,485,732 of record CM053785.1, read on the forward strand.
ACTTGATGATCAAACAAAGTGCCCTTATTTAGGTTAGTAGAATGTCCTAGAAGTGAATTTTGGATCCTATGCACCCATTCTTAACCACTTACCTTGAAAACCAAGCTTAAACTAGTTAATTTGGCCTATGAGCTAGGTCATGGTCATGACATGCTAGAGTAGAATTGGTCTCTACAACTTTGGAGTCTAAGAGAAATTAGAAAGGGGTACTTGAAACTATAACTTGTTCCTCAAGTATTTTGGAGAGTTTTGAAGTTATTGGCAAAAATCAATGTTTGGAGACCTAATAGGATTCTAGGTCTATTCTTGTAAATTGGGTTGTGGGTTGTTGGGAGTGCAACCAGTGATAGATTTGGCTTATTTGGGTTGAAACTAACTAGATCCAAGCCTTTGTTTGAAGTTTTAGGTCTAGAACCCTAAAATCCCTATTTTTCCTAGTTTATGGGAGTTTGTCCATATTGTTCAATTTGAAATCAAGTTTCTTTGTGTCTTATTTGTGGGTGGTAAGATGTAGAACCCTTCACAATGATTTATAGGAAGGTAGGGCACTTGTTGAAGTAGAACAAACCATTTGTTCAAGCCTTGGAACATCTTGAAGGTTGTTTTGGGATTAGGCCTTTATACTTGCTTCCATTGTTGCCCTCTACATCAAGTGGTATCAGAGACACTTTGATCTTGCTGTGACATTAGGAGACATCATGGTTGATGGAGGAGAAGAACCTGAAAGGGAGATTCCCTTGAGAATCACCAATGTGGAACTAGCCAAGCTAGTTAAAGAGAAAAGTGTTGAAAGTAGAGTAGTCTTGGAAGAAAATAATACTATGAAGAGGAAGTTAGATAAAATCAAGAAAAAAATGAGGAAGGGAAGTGATGAAGAGTCTGAAACAAAGGAGATGGGGGGAATGAGGAACAAGACAATATCCTTGCAGATCAGAGACCCTTCCTTGTAGCATTGTAGAGAGTTGGAAAGAAAGGAGAAGGTGACTTACCTATCTTCCATGGTAAGTTGGACCCTGATGAATGTGTAGACCGGATAGAGGCCCTAGATAGTTACTTTGAATGTGATGCAACTCCTATAAATTAGAGGGTCAGAATTGGAAAAGCCAAACTCAAAGGCCCTGCCTTGAGTTAGTGGAATTTATTGCAAAATGAGAGATCGGATGAGAACAAAGAACAAATTATGAAGGCTCAGATCAGGAAGCAGTACATACTTGATGATTATGAGATGTTGGTGCACACAAAATTGCAGAACCATAAAAAAAGGGACTTGGATGTTAGCACTTACACACAAGAGTTCCACAATATGACCCTCAAAGACAAGGTATATAAGACTAAAAAGTACAAGCTAGCAAGGTATGTAAATGGATTAAAACATAGCATTCAAGATGAACTAACATTGATTACTGTTGGTTCAATTCATCAATGTTTTAACATGGCTTTAAAAATACAATAAAAACATAAAAGGAGAGGAGATACAAACAATAGGGGTAGAGGAAATAACAATAGAGGTAGAGGTAGGTTCGAAGGAAGGGGATCCTTAGTAGAAATTAGGAGGAGTCTAGCAGTTCACACAATGAAAATGGACCTATTAATAGAGAGACATTTAGAAGAAGGAGGTTTATGTTGATCAAATAAGTAAGATTGACAAATGAGTGTCAACTCACTTAACCATTTCCACTATACATGTTGAGTATACAATGGAAGTTGAGCTACAATTTCTTTATGTGCTAAGTCATAGATAGTGTCGAGCAAACTATAGTTGCTACCAAGAAAAACACATTATAGTATATGCTGAGCTATATAGAATTCAATATGTGTCGAGTGACTCAGGATTTAATAGGAGCTGAGAAAAGTGCAAGTTAATAGGTGCCAAGCAAAGTAGAAGTTAATAGTTGTCGAGCAGAACAAGAATTCTATAGGAGCTGAGTGATCACGAAACACAATGGATGCTAAGAAATCTAGAATAAATGGTGTTGAGCATCAGTATTACTTCATCTATTGAGCAGTGCAGGATTAGCATAAGAGTTTGTGCAATCGCAAACAAAGATGTAAAATGGTTACACATGACTCATGATAGGATAAAAGGATAAGATCAAATCCTCACAACCACCTATGTGATCCACATGCAGCCAATGGGTGAATTTCAAGGGTTTGAGCGAGAACATTTGAATCAAGGATGCATAATGAACCACTAATCTTTATAAGGGAGTCTTGATGCCATTGAACAGAGTAGAGAGAAGAAGGAAAAGTAGAGCCTATTATTAAGGTCATTACAAAACATTGGTGTCAAAGATTTAGTGGAAAGGAGGGCATTTACACATCTAGTTGATCAAAATAGAACAAGAAACACAATCAACAGATCAGATCTAGTAGAGATCAGTGATAGAAGAGCATATCAAGTACCTGAGATTAGCATCAGAGATTGCATTAGATTAGGTGTATTATTCTAATACTCTCTTACAATTGTATTGGGAATTTGGAAATCCTATTGAGTTAGGTGGGTTTAATAGCCTTATGTAAATCCTTTAATAGGGTGGCATTCTAAGTTGAATGTTCTTAAGTCCTCTAACAAGGCGCACTCCTAATAGGGTGTAGAAATTATTTAACAAGGTCACATTGAATAATGTGTTGTAGCCTTTAATAGGGCAGGCCTTTAACAGGGAAAACCATTAGAAGTGGTTGAAATCCATTGCTGCAATAATTTTGTGGGTATCATCCCCACCCCAATTTTACCTTTCTATTCCTGGAGGGTTTTTGGGTCACCAAAATCTCAAGTGTTATGTGGTGGTGCATGTTTTCTTCACATGATTTTTTAATGTTTATATGCATGCATGTTAATTTTAGTTATATTTTATCAAAGGATTTAAAATAGAAGAAAAAACTAGTACTTTTGATTCACCCCCCACTGACCCCCTCTCAGAAGCACTCTTCCCATTAAGACATTCCAACAATTGGTATCAAAGCTAAGTTCTCTCAAGAAGAAGCCTAATAGTTTAGAGGAAAAGATCTAAAGATGGAAGTTTTCAAACTTGGGAAGATCATTGAGAACCAGGTGATAGATGTGCATCTCGCTCTACACAAGGTAGAGGAAGCTAGAGAGGAATTAAGAAAATCCTTAAAAAGAAGGAAGGAAATAGCTATAGCCAAAAATGATATTCACTACAAGGAGATTGACACCACACAGGAATTTTCCAAAAGAGATTCCAAAGAATTTGATGCAACAATAGCCGAAATGATGGAGAAAAAAAGAGTACAAGCAAAAGAGATAAGATCTCTCAAGATGGAACATGAATCACAGGCCATAATATTATGTGAAATCACTAAGAAAAAGAATAGAGTAGTTGAGGATAGAGTCATGCTTGAAGATGACAAAAGGAATCTTGCAAACAGACTTGAAGAAAAGTCTAGTGAACTAACAAGGATCTCAAACATGTAGATGGATACACTTGCCCAACTGATGAACCTTCATCATGAACTTAATATGAAAGATATTGAGATCTCTACTTTGAGGATGCATAATGAACAATTGCTTAATGAATTAAATAGAGAAAAAGAAATAGCAGAGAATCTCAACAAGTCAAGTGAAGCTATCAAGTACTTTGAACAGTTGTTAAAATCCCCAAGATTAGCCCATGATACATCAAGACTTGGATACAATAGCATTGAAGTTGGGGAATCATCAAAGAGTTTTGAGCAAAGAAGTGACAAAGGTAAGGATTCTAAACACACTTGTCATTACTATAATAAAAAGGGGCATATTGCTAATGTTTGCAGGAGTAGAAGGATCAATCAGTCAAATGCATCCAAAAGTAAGGGTTATTGTCACAAGTGCAACATGCAACCCAAATTCAGGCCAATCCCAGAAGTTGCATATAACAATGATCCCGCTAGTGCCCTATCCACCATCCCTGAAAAAATTTCTATGGTTCAGGATGTGCAAAAGTGTTATAACTACAAAATAGGAGCCATAGGAGACTTGGAAATCTTTAATGCCTTTGATAAATTTAGTGACAACGGTATATTGAAGGATGAATTTTCAATCATAGAGAAGAAGGGTTTAACCAAAGCCCTAGTTTTTCCAATCATATTCAAAACTAAGTGGATACACATAATACTTAGAAAAATCTATGATGGATCATTCTAGTTAGAGCAAGCAGTAGTTAAAATTACTAAGAAAATGGTTCATAGGGTCATAGGTTTTCCAACCCTAGATCAGGCCAAGACACTCAGAAGTGACAAGAGGGAAAACATTGAGAAAAACACAGGTGCAAAATGGAATAATAGAGGCTTGACCATTGACATTATTACTGAACCCCTTCTAGATTTTGTTGTGATGTTCATATCACACAAATTTTATCAATCCAATAGGTTGAATAGTGTACCCTACATAGTAGTGGATATGGCATATAAGCTTGTAAAGAAAGACCACACCTATGACCTCGTAGAGCTCATGTTGTAGCAGATTAATGAAAATCTTGGAGCTATTAGAAAATCCAAGGGAGGAAAATAAAAATTTGGGTCAGTATTAGTTTATATGTTCTTTTATGTGATGAAGGAATTTCCTTCATTTGGCAAAGTCAACTGGAGTTAGAACAAAATAATTGTTGATCAAATAAATGATTTCATTGCACAAATGGGAGATAGATTTGATGATCAAATGTCTATCTATTTTGATGATTTAAAGAATGCAATGAAGAAAACAATGAGGATACCAGTTTCATTGGTAGAAAAGAATGTAAATGACATATGCTTTCTTGTTGTTATTGACTATACTTATATCCAAGCAATCCTTCCAAGAGCAAGATGGCTTAGACCATTGGGATATGAGCTTGATGTTGATCAAGCTTCTGCAACCATCACAACATTACTTGTAGAGGAAATGGACAAAATTGTAAAGGAATTTGGAACATATGACACTATCAAATCAAGAGTGGTTACAGAACTCAAGACAGCCATAGCAGTGAAGACAAAAGAAAATCTAGTGAAGAAAATAAAGAAGAAATTTAGTGTTGAAGAAACAAGTGCAGCAAGTGAAGCAGAGGAGATTAGTGAAAGAGAAGAAGAAGGTGATGAGCCAGAACAAGGGCCACCTAAATCATCACAAGGCCAAGGTGAAGACAAAGATGAGAGTGCCAAGGAAGAAGAAGCCAAGGAAGCACCCATCAAAGGCAAAGTCATCAAAAGAAAGGAAAAGATGCCTCCTGCTCCTGAGCCTAAACCAAAGAAAGTTATCGTGCCAACACCCAAGAAGCCAAAAACCAGAGCTACAACAAGGGCCTCCACAAAAAAAGCTAAAGAGGAAGCCACAAACAAGAAAGCAACTAGGAAGGCATAGGAAGAGCCAAGGAAAAGAAGAAGATATATGGCTCAACTTGATACTAATGAGAAATATCAGACTGGAAAGGTAAGTCATCCTCCTAAGTCTTCAGTTGATATATTATGTGAAAAGATTAGGAATGGAGACTTAAGTGAAATGAAAAAGATTGATTTCAATAAGTTCACCAAAGAGGAACAAAACAAAATAGAAGAATTAGTCTATGCATTAATGGCATAGTTCAAGTATACACCTCTTGAATTATATGGACAATTGCTAAAGGAATTGTCTAAAATTGTAGAAAATAGATGGCATTTTTGTCTAAAAATGGAGAAGTAGATGAGGGAATCAACCCTAGCAAGTATATTGCCTGATTTGACAAAGGAACAAATAATTAAAGTAGTCAAAAGGCATAATAAAAGTTTACACCTAAGTATAGGGAATTCTCCATTTTATAGAACAAGATTGAAGAAGTTGTACAAAGGACAAAAAGATCATGGAAGAATTTGTATAAGAAAACTGAGGATGTTCTTGAGGAGGAATACAAAGAAGAAGCTACAACTAAACTAGAAGAAAGAAGAAAGAGGAGAGAAGAGAAGATAGAAGTAGAGAAAAAGGTTGAAGAGGAGGAAAGTAAAGGTACTGATGAGTAGCAAAGTGTGCAAGACACACAACTTCCACCTCTTAGCCCTCCTCACTCTACTATCACACCTGCAAAAATCATAAAGATTAAGGATGTTACTAACACCACAAGTCAAAACATCAACCCATTAACTATAGAGGATCTCACTAAGATCCTTGACCAAACAACTCTTCAAGCACAATTGTGTACAAGTCCCATAATGGTTAGCGTTGATGAGCTCCAAAAGTTAGTAGATAAAATCAAGAAAGGTGAGGTGCCACCACAAGAACCACCTCAAATCACTCAAATTACTAGACTTCCATTTCTACCACCTTCATCACCACCAAGAATAGCCATGCAATCTCATCAAGAGTTGAGTGCAATAGCAAGGGAAGTCATAGGTACACTAGTATAGATAATATGTATACCCCTAGTAGTAGTTTTACAAGAAGAGGATAAGGATGAAACATAGGATAAGGAGGAGTCTACAATACAAACTTTGGTTGAATTTCCAAAAACAAGTACTCCTACCAAATCTATTCAATAGCCAAGTACTAACATATTGACCATCCAAGTCAGTACACCAAGCTCAGGCTCTACTAGGGTAGCTAGGACCATTCAATATGGTATTCCTAAGCTTGATGAAGAAATTCAAATACCCTATTATGATTCAAGGACTTTAACTAAAGAAAATATGAATGAAATATAGAGTGCATTGGATAAAAGAAGGAGGCAAGAGGCAATGAGGAAAGACTTCAAATACAAGTAGGAAATGAATGAGATCAAAGATATATTCATGGATGCATTTTCAGCCTACAACCTCTAGATTCAAGCAGGCCAATCCTTGAGCAGCTATCTGATATAGTTGACCAAGTGAATAATGAAGACCATGATACTAATGTAAAAATCATGGAATGGTTAGAAAAGAAGTTTGTAGGCAAGGTCAACCAAAAGATAGCTAATAATATTATTTTGGGATAGGTTGAGCTAGCCATAAAAATGGATGCGGTAAAGATTTTGTTAGGGAACATCTTTTCCCTTTATAGAAAATTGTGTGATTTTTCCAAGTTCACACAAGAAATAAATAAAAAAAAAATTAACCTTGAGAACACACTTAAGCTCTCCAGTATGCAACTACCCTCAAATATTGCACAGAGTGAAGAATTTTACACAAATGCTTCACACTCAGAGGGAATTAGCTATATTATCAATAGAAGAAGCCACTATTAAAGAAAAGCTTATGCAAATACAAGCCTCAATTACTCCTCACTTGGAGATATTACACAAGGATAAAATGTATGCTGAAAAATTCCTCAAGAAGGATCCAAATATTTCTACACATAAAGGACTTGTAGATCTAGTAGCATCGGTTGTAACCCAACATAAGTCATTGGATATTGCATTGAATAACTGGGATGTAGCTCTCAAAATACTCATTGAGGTAAATAAGACATTTTTTGCCAAGCATGGAATTATTGTTTAGAACCCTTTGACATCAATGTAAAAATGGGGGAGATAATGAAGGAGATAATATTCTAAGGGGGAGATATATTAAAGTAGAATAAATTAAGGGGGAGCACAATTCAATTGCAAAATTTTGAAATTTTGATCAGCTTGAAGTTCAATGACTATAAATAGCAATAAAGGACTGAAGGGGCATGCACATTTTGGTAATCACATAGAGACAAGGTCATCAAATAGATTTGATACAAAAAATAGGATTAGAATGCAAAAATAGGTCAAAAATAGAGAACATTAGGCATAATGGCACAATCTTCATGACATGACAAGACATAATTAACTTAGGAGGATTTATAAGGTGTATTGTTGTTCACAATATCTTTTTTGAAATTTTGTAAGTGAAGAATGTACACATAAGGATCATGAATGATTAGTTAAGTGTTTTTGACACTCATGTCAAAGGGGGAGATTGTTGATCAAATAAGTTAGATTCACAAATGAGTGTCAACACACTTAACCATCTTCACTATACTTGTCGAGTACACAATGGAAGCCAAGCTAGAATTTCTTTATGTGCCAATTCATAGATAGTGTCGAGTAAACTATAGTTTCTGCCAAGAAGAACACATTATAGTATATGCCCAGCTATACAAAATTCAACATGTGCCAAGTGACTTAGGATCCAATAGGACCCAAGAAAAGCAGAAGTTAATAGGTGCTGAGCAAAGCATAAGTTAATAGGTGGCAAGTAGAATGAGAATTCTATAGGAGCTAAGTAATTAGGAAACATAGTGGATGTCGAGCAATCTAGAATAAATGGTGTCGAGTGTCAATATTACTTCATGTGCCGACCAACACAAGATTAGCATAAGAGTTTGTTCAATTGCAAATAAAGATGTAAAATGGTTATGCATGACTCTTGATAGGATAAAAGGATAAGGTCAAATCCTCACAATCACCTATGTGATCCACATGCAACCAATCAAAAAATTAGAGATTGCATGTAGCCAATGGGTGAATTTCAAGGGTTTGAGCAGGAACATTTGAATCAATGATGCATAACAAACTACTAATCTTTATAAGGGAGTTTTGATGCCATTGAACAGAGTAGAGAGAAGAAGGAAAAGAAGAGCCTATTATTAAGGTCATTGCAGAACATTGGTGTCAGAGATTTAGTGGAAAGGAGGGCATTTACACATCTAGTTGATCAGAATAGAACAAGGAACACAATCAGTAGATCAGATCTAGCAGAGATCAGTGATAGAAGAGCAGATCAAGTACCTGAGATCAGAATCAAAGATTGCATTAGATTAGGTGTATTATTCTAATACTCTCTTATAATTGTATTAGGAATTTGGAAATCCTATTGAGTTATGTGGGTTTAATAGCCTTATGTAAATCCTTTAACAAGGTGGCATTCTAAGTTGAATGTTCTTAAGTCCCCTAACAAGGTACACTCCTAATAGGGTGTAGAAATCCTTTAACATGGTCACATTTAATAGTGTGTTGTAGTCTTTAATAGGGTAGGCCTTTGACAAGGTAAACCAACAGAAGTGGTTGAAATCATATGCTGTAGTAATTTTGTGCGTATCATCCCTACCCCAATTTTACCTTCTTATTCATGGAGGGTTTTTGGGTCACCAAAATCTCAAGTGTTATGTGGTGATGCATGTTTTCTTCTCATGATTTTTTAATGTTTATATACATGAATGTTAATTTTAGTTATATGTTATCAAAGGATTTAAAATAGAAGAAAAGATTAGTACTTCTGATTTACCCCACCTTCTCAGAAGCACTCTTCCCATTAAGACATTCCAATAGTTTAATGGTAGAGGAAGGTCTAGTGGAAGAGTTCCTAGTGTGTTTACTAGTAAATATTTCACTTGTAACCAAGCAGGACATCAATCCTTTAGGTGTCCTAAAAAGAATAAATAAGGAGGGGATAGGAGAATCCAATTAACCCAAGAAGAAGACAACCAAAGTGTCACATCTTAGGAGTCTTCCACCTCTAAACCTAGACTTCATGAACAAGGGGAGTATTTAATGATGTAAAGGACAATGTTGAAGGTTCCTACAATAGTAGAACCACCACAAAGAAAGTATTGTTCAAGACATATTGCAAGGTAAACAATAAAGTTTGTAAAGTAATAGTAGAATCTAGTTTGTTTGATAATGTCACTTCAAGGGAAATGGTGGACAAGTTGAAATTGGTTACAAGACCTCACCCTTATCCATATAAAGTATCATGGTTGACAAAAGAAAAAAAAACACTCATAAATGAACAAGTGTGGGTAAAATTTAACATTGTGGAATATAAAGATAAAGTTTTGTGTGATGTGATAGAGATGGATGCATGCCATTTGCTTCTTGGGAGGCCATGGCAATATGATGTATGCGCCAAGCATGATGGCAAAAAAAATGTTTATACCATAACCAAGGATGGGATTGAGTATAACATGCCATCTTTACCAGATGATGGGAAATTTTCTACTAGTGAGGTGATGTTGGTAGGTGAAAAGGAGTTTATGAGGTCACTAAGGAGAAGGAAACCCCTTGTTTTGCATTGGTAATTAGACCACAAAAACATCCCATCAAACAATCACAAAGCCTACCTAAGGTTATCAATGTAGGACCCAAGGAGGTAAGAGACTTGTTAAAGAAGTATGGGGGAATAGTTGTAGGCAACAAGCTAGAAACATTACCACCTAAAAGAAACATCAATCATTGCATAGATTTCATTCCAGGAGCCACACTTCCAAACAAAGAACCATACAAGATGAGCCCTGAAAAAAATGAGGAGATACAAAAACAAATTGAAGGATTGTTGGCTAAGGAATTCATTAGGAAAATTATAAGTCCTTGTGTAGTCCCTACAATCCTAGCACCTAAGAAGGATGACACTTGGAGATTATGTATAGATTCTATGGAAATCAATAGGATAACCATTAGATATAGGTTTCCTATGCCAAGGATAGAAGACCTCATGGCCTATTTGGGGAAGGAAAGTATTTACTCTTAGGTGGATCTCAAAAGTGGATAACATAAAATCAAGATCAGAGGTGGAGATGAGTTCAAAAAAACATCTAAGACTTTAGAAGGCCTTTATTAGTGGCTTGTGGTGCCCTTTGGTTTGTCCAATGAACCTAGAACCTTTATGAGACTCATTAGTGAAGTCTTAAAACCTTTCTTGAACAAATTTTTTGTTGTATATTTAGATGATATACTAATATTCAGTAAGGATAGGGATGAACATTTGAGGCACTTAGATTTGGTTTTGCATAAACTTCATGAGGAGGAGCTAATGATAAATTTGGAAAACAATTCATTCTTGCAGATAGAGTTGGTCTTCTAGGGCTTTGCAATATTAAGAAATGAGTTGAAAATGGATCCTTCAAAGGTTGAGGCTATCCTCAACTGGCCACCTCCCACCACACCATCAAAGGTAAAAAAAATTCATGGCATGTGCAATTTTTATAGGAAATTTATTAGAAATTTCAGTGGTGTGAGTGCTTCTATGACCAACACTATAAAAGGAGGGAGAAAATGTGTGTTTTCTTGGACTAAGGACACTAATGATTTGTTTGAGTTTTTAAAGAAGAAAATTGCAGATCAATCTATCTTGGTATTACCTGGTTTCTACAAGCTTTTTATAATTCAATGTGATGCTAGTAGCAAGGCTATTGGAGGTGTTTTGAGCCAAGAGGGCAAGCTTGTGGCACTTTTTCATGAAAATCTTAATGAGGCTAAGAAAAATTATTCAACATATGACCTTGAACTCTATGCTATGGTGTAGTCCCTTAGAAAATGGAGGCACTATTTATTGCCTAAAGAATTTTTTGTATATATTGATAATCATGACTTAAGTTTCTTGAATAGTCAAGAAAAATTGAACCATAGGCATATGAAGTGGATAGAATTTTTACAAGTCTACACCTTCACCATTAAGCATAAAATAGGAGAAAGCAACAAGGTTGCTGATGCACTTAGTAGGAGAAAATTGATAGTCCAAGAAGTACAATTAGAAAGCATTGGCATCCATGCAATGAAGGATATGTATGAACAAGATGAAGACTTTAAGTAGGCATAACAAGTCTGCAAATCCATGGGGAAAAGGTATCATACTAATTTTAGTGAATATATTTTGCAAGAAGGACTTTTGTTCAAAGGTGGTCAACTTTGTGTTCCCAAGGGGCCTGTTAGAGAAAAAATTATAAAGGAGAAGCATTTTGGAAGTTTGGTAGGTCATTTTGGAGTTGATAAGACTCTAGAGCAAGTTAGGAGATTCTACTTTTGGCCTAGAATACAGATAGATATTAGAAAGTTTGTTGAAGGGTGTTTGATTCATCAACAAGCAAAAGGGAATACATCAAATTTAGGACTATATACACCTCTTCCAATACCTCATAAGCCTTGGGATTTAGTAAGTATGGATTTTGTGGTAGGACTTCCAAGAACCAAATCTGGTAGTGATAGTGTTTTTGTAGTTATTGATAGGTTTTCTAAAATGGCTCACTTCACAGCCTACAAAACCACTCATGATGCCTCCCACATATTAGGTTTTCTCTTCAAGGAGATTTTTAGACTTCATGGTTTTCCTTTATCCACTATATCTAATAGAGATCCAAAAATTCTGGGGCATTTTGGAGAACTTTGTGGAGGAAACTAGGGACTAACTTGTATTTTTCATTTGCTGACCATCCTGAATCTGATGGGTAGATAGAGGCAATTAATAGGTCCTTGGGAAACATCTTAAGGTGTCTTTCAAAATAGCATGAAACTTAATGGGATTGTGTCTTACCTTAGACAAAATTTTACTTCAATGATTTAGTCAATATGAGAATAGGCCCCACACCTTTTCAAATTGTATATGGCACTCATCATAGGGGTACTTTGAAACTTAGACATATCAAAGAAATGGAGAAGAAAAGTTCTCAAGGTGAAGATTTTGTAAAGGTCATGAAAGAGATTCATCAACAAGTGTAGGATAGATTGAAGGATTCTTCAATAAAGTATAATGAGCAAATAGATAAGAAAAGTAGGGAAGTATAGTCCAAAGTAGGGGACATGGTAATGGTACATCTTAACAAAGAAAGGCTCCCAAGATAGATGCATTCCAAGCTTCAATTGAAGAAAATTGGGCCACTTAAGATAGTCAAAATTTTTGGCAATAATGCTTAAAACAATTATTTACCCCCTGATATTAATTTATCTCCTATATTCAATGTTTCTGACCTATATTGTTTCAAAGGTACTCTATCAACTAATGTGGATGCAAGTGCACTTGAGGATCCTAAAGAAGAGTTGAAGAAACCTATGCCATCTATGCAAAAACCAGTGGTGGACACTATTTTGGACAATAGGTTAAACAAGAAAATAAAGAGGCACACCTATTATGACTACCTAGTTCAATGGAAGGGAAAAATAGCAATAGATGCTACTTGGTTGACTGAGAAGACTCTTAAAGAATATGGATTTGATACTTCCTACTTCACCACTCTAGGGATTAGAGTTCCATTTGTGTAGTGGGGTATGGTGTAGAGTACCTAATTCCATTCTTCTATGTTTTTATAATAAGATCTAGGGATAGATCTAATGGTGTCCGTATGACCCATCCATCATGTAAAGGACACAAGACCCCATGGTGTGACTATAAACCTTGGGCATCAATTGGTCCTAATGGGTGGATTCTTAGTCATTTCAAGTCTTCTAGGTGTGTCAAGGAGTTTGGAAGCTTAATAAGGTTCCTATAAGTTAATAAAGTAAAATTTCAACAATTCTTGCAACATTTCTTGTCATAGCACAAAATTGCTCAAAAGTTGTTAGCAACTTTTGCATTTTTCTTACCAACTTTTCAATTAGGAAATCCAATGATTCAAAATATTTGGTGGTTGGGTAAAGAAGTTGGAAATAGCTTATATAGGATTAGGACATTTGAAGATGGATCAGAGGAAATGATCCAATTATTATTTTGCTTCCAAATCAATAAAAACTGTTGTTTTTAGTGCATTCTTCTAGTTTTTGCAAGTACAGTACAAAAACTAGGGCTTGCAAGATGAACTTTGTGGAATGAATAGTTGATGCTATTTGTTTAAATGATTTTGGCACTAGTTTGAAGCCTTTATTGTTATAAATAATTGAAGAGATCATGAATGAAGAATAATGGAACTGGTAAAGAATGTTTTCAATCATTATTTTGTCATCGATGTCAAACTTGCTACTTGTAGGAATGACAATCGCTTTAGTAATCCAAATAATATCAATTGGTTGATTGAAAAGGAGGTGGAAATCAAAAAGATGTAACTAGAACACCTAGAGAATAGTTGAAGTTATGATGTTGTAATAAAGTACAAGGATCAGCTAAGCCATTGATTAAATAATGTATTGATGACATATTCTAAGACACAGAATATGTAAGGTTTAGCAAAGTCATTTGTAAAGCTTAACTAAGTTCATAAGAGAGTGTCAAGCAAGATAGTACTAAATAGATTCTTAGTTGAAGCTAAGAAAGTTCACCTTTAGAGAGTACTGAGTAAAGATTAGGTGTCGAGCAAAGATCAGGTGCCGAGAAGAATATAGGAGTTGAGTAATATAGAGGGTGCTGAGCATCAGTAAACCAATAGTGTCGAGGTGCTACATTATTTTGAGAAGTTGAAGATTCGCCAGATCTGAGCCAACAAGGTTGTAAATCTAGAATTTTGTTAATCAAATAGAAGATAAGAATGATGAGCTGGTGGCATAGAACTCTATGTAAAATGTTTTGTCAGATGAAGATGAGATATGGGACAGATACATTGTATCCTAACTAATCTATTGAAACACTAAAGTTGGAGAGGGAGAATTGAGTGGGAAAGGTATTCCATATTTCTATTTAAGGAGTCATAAGGTCACGAAACAAGTAGTTTGTCAAGCATGAAATGAGGTGCTAAAGAAGGTGCTAAGGAGGTAGAAAGCACATAAAATTTGTTTTGATAGATGACCACAAGGATGATTGCATTAGTATAATGAGCAAGAAGACTCAAGGAGACAAAGCTTGAGAGGAAGAAAAGCTATCAAGAGCCATAGTGATTAAAGCCAAGCAAAGGATTGAGCTGATGTGTGATCTATAAATCTGCAAGATATGTTGTAAGTTGTATCAGAAAAAATGTCGTTATTGTTACTCTCTAGCAATTGTAATAGTTAGTCTAAATCCTATGAACTTAGGTTCCTTTAATAGCCATGTTATAAATCCTTTAACAGGGTGACATTCTAAGTGAATGTTCCAAAGTCCTTTGACCAGGCCCATTCTTAACAGTATGGTAAAATCCTCTAACAAGGTCGCATTTAACAGTCTATTGAAAGCCTTTAACAGGGCAAGCCTTTAATAGGGCATCACTTCAGAAGAGTGAGAATTGAGTAGCATGTTACTGGTGGTTTTTCCTAAATTGGGTTTCCACATAAATCATTGTGTCATGTCTTAATCTTGCATGTTGATTTGTTGTAACTTGCTAAGATGCATGTTTTAAGCTTGGATGGATGAATAGTTCAATGGGCTCACTATAATTTTAGAAAAAGTAATATTAGGACATTTAGACCTTGGATAACTGATTCACCCCCCCTCTTAGTTATTCTAAAGAATTCTAACAATTGGTATCAGAGCCTTGCTGCTGATTTAGTTTAAAGGGACTAAAAGTAGAAAAGATCACAATGCCTCAGAGAGAAGTTCCCAAGCTCAACAAAGACAACTTTGTTGCATGGAAAAGTTTGATGAAGCTACATCTTGGATCCATAGGAGATTATGCCCAAAATTAAATTGTTACTGAACATACTGATCCAACTGGTACTCTTAGTATAGAAGATTTGAAAAACAAACAGGAACACAATCAGACAATGTTGGAAATTGCTTCTGCACTCAACTATGCTGAATTCGATGATATCAAAGGACGTGACACTGCATTCAAGATGGAGAAAGCCTTATCAGACATTTATGAAGGAGATTAGAATGTCCAAAGAGCAAAAAATTTTGAGAGGAAAGTTTGATGACATGAAAATGGAAGAAAGTGAGAATGTTGTCCAGTATGCCTCTAGAATAAAGGAAGTGGTAAGTGCAATAAGATCCTTGAGTGGTCAATTGGATGAAGATACTATTAATAATAAGTTCTTAATAACCCTGCTCCCTATATATGCTATTAGAGTATCTACTATACAAGAGCTAAGATGTATACCAAGAAATAATCCATGTTTTGAAGATATAGTGGGTAGACTCACTGCATTTGAGTTATCTAACTTCGACAATTACAAACCTGAGAATGTTGAATCTTCTTTCAAGGCCAAGCTATCACTGAAAGATGTTGATCAAGTGAAATCAAAGAAGGGAAGAAAGATGAAATATGTATCCAGTGACAGTAGGACTGATGAGGAAGATGTGGACCAATTAGAAGCCTTACTAGCAAGAAGATTTCACAGAGGCAAAGGAAAATTCAAAGGTAAGCTACCTATCATTTGTTTCAATTGCAATAAAGTAGGACATATTACTACAAGATGTACACAGAAAAAGGAATACAAGGAAGGTAACAAGTACAAATATAGAAGAGAAGATGATAAAAGAGATTACAAAGAAAAAGGCAAGAAGTGCTATATTGCTGAAGAGGATTCTGATGATAATGATGATTGAGTTGTTTACATAGCCATGAAGGACCAATCCGATGAAGAAGAGCCTATAGCACTGGTAACATGTATGAACAAGAATGATAGATGGATCATAGATAGTGGATGCTCACATCACATGACATGAGACAAAAGTAAGTTTGTTAACCTTACTTAGTATGATGGAAATAGTGTTAGACTTGGAAATGATGCTCCATGTCAAATCAAAGGAAAAGGCTCCATTAAACTTATAGAGAAAATTTCATGTGAAAATGCATACTATGTTGAAGGCCTAAACTATAATTTGCTAAGTGTCTCATAGTTAGGCAATGTAGGAAGCAAAATAGAATTTGGAAACAAAATTGCAAAAATCTATGATATTGATGGTAAATTGATAGGAAAAGGAGATCAAACAAGAAGTAATCTATTTTACCTTGATATGGAAAATACTTCTTGTCTTGTTGCAAAATTTGATGATGTGTGGTTATGGCATAGAAGGCTATGTCATGTAAACTTTGATAATCTGGTCAATATCAGTAAAATGAAGAAATTTAGAGGTTTACCTAAACTAAATAAACCTAACAATACCATGTGCAAACAATGTAAGCTAGGAAAGATGACCAAGTCAAGTTTCAAGAGTAAAAACTATACATCTAAAGAAGTACTTGAGTTAGTCCATACTAAATTATATCGTCCAATAGAAGTACAAAGCTACAAAGGAGATAAATATATAATATTTTTTGTTGATGACTATTCTAGAATGATGACTGTTATGTTCTTAAAGAAAAAATTTGATGCTTTTCAAATGTTTAAGTGGTATGTTGCTAGAGTTGAAAAGGAAATAGGAAAAAGTTTGAAATGCCTAAGATCAGACAGAGGTGGTGAATTCACATCAAATGAATTTGAAATATTTTATAAAGACAAAGGAATTAAGAGACAAACATCATCCCCAAGAACTCCCCCACAAAATGGAATTGTTGAGAGAAGAAATAGATCAGTGATTGACTGTGCTAGAACACTAATGATGGAAAAGACTGTCGCACTAAAATATTGGAGAGAAGTTGTAAGTGAGGTTGTTCATACACTAAACCAAGTACAAGTCAAGAAAGGTACAAGTGCAACACCTTTTGAATTATGGTATGGTCACTCACCCAATGTAAGGCATTTCAAAGTATTTGGCTGCAAATGTTTTATCCTTAAAGATGCTAGAAATGGAAAATTTGATGCAAAAAGTGATGAAGGTATATTCCTTGGTTACTCCACTAGAAGTAAAGCTTATAAGTGTTTAAATACTAACACTAACAAAATTGTGGAAAGTGAAAATGTAAACTTTGATGAGCATACAAAAGTCCAAGTTGAAGAACCCAAAAGAATGGATGAATACAAAACCTTTGTGTATTCTTATGAAGGACTGCCTATTGAAGAGATTGATTTCAATCAAATTGTGATTCAATAGCAAGTTTTAGTTTCAGCCAAATCACAACTAGTGAATGTCGAGTTGCATTCAAAAGTTGAGTTGTAGAATGAAGAAAATGCACATTCTATCTCTAAATCCAGTACACATGAAAGAGATGTAGAACTACCTAACAATGAAGTACATAGTGACCCTGAATCTGAAAGATCAAACATGGAAATAAGGATAGAACCCAGATTATCCAAATATGTAAAGATACATCACCTAGTTGAATAGATAATTGGTGAGAAAGATGCAAGACCAATGATAAGGAATAGACTAAGAAATGGATCATGTCTATTAAGAAAAATTGAACCTAAGACAGTGTTTGATGTGTTGCAAGATGGTGACTAGTATAAAGCTATGAAAGAAGAGATTGATCAAATGAAGAAGAAAAAAACCTGGAGTTTAGTTCCTAGACCAACTAAGAAGAATGTAAATGGCACTAAGTGGGTATTCAGAAACAAGCTAGATGAGAATGGTGAGATTACTAGACACAAAGGTAGACTCGTATGTAAGGGTTATGCTCAAGAAGAAGGATTCAACTATGGGGAAACATATGCCCCTATTGCAACAATGGAAGGAGTAAGAACTTTACTTGCATATGCTACATATAAAGGTTTTAAAGTCTATCAAATGGATGTAAATTTTTCTTTTCTAAATGGTATATTGGAAGAGGAAGTCTATATTGAACAAACCAGAGAGATTTACTGATGAGAACAACAGGGATATGGTTTGTAAACTACATAAAGCACTCTATGGTCTGAAACAAGCACCTAGAGCATGGTATGAAAGATTTCACAAGTATCTAGTGCAAATAGGATTTGAAAGAACTGAT
Source organism: Cupressus sempervirens (assembly GCA_028749045.1). Lineage (NCBI taxonomy): Eukaryota > Viridiplantae > Streptophyta > Pinopsida > Cupressales > Cupressaceae > Cupressus > Cupressus sempervirens. Next base: position 430,504,042 of record CM053785.1, read on the forward strand.
GATAACAACAACATGTACATTAAATCAGAAGAATGTAAAGATATTATTGTATCTAAAATCTTTGTGGATGACATAGTGTTTGGAGGAAAGGAAGTGCTTTGCAAAAATTTTGCTGACAAAATGAAACATGAGTTTGAAATGTCTATGTTTGGAGAAGTCAAATTTTTTGTTGGTTTGCAAGTACATCAACTAAAACAAGGTATATTCATGACACAATCAAAGTACATCAAAGAGATACTTAAAACGTTTCAATTGGAAGACTCCAAACTAGTCAGCACACTAATGGCAATAGGACATAAGCTATCCAAAAATGATGTATCAATTGAAGTTAATCAAAAATTGTATAGATCCATGATTGGAAAACTACAATATGTTGTACATAGTAGACCAGACATAGCATTAGCAGTTGGAATAGTGGCTAGATTTTCTGCTAATCCTAAAGAGAATCATCTCATAGCAGTAAAAAGGATAATGAGGTATCTCAAAGGAACTATTGACTATGGCTTATATTATAAAAAGAATGAAAAGTTTGAGCTCAATGCATACACAAATATAGATTGGGGAGGCAACATTGATGACAAAAAAAGCACAAGTGGAGGAGCATTATTTTTAGGTAAAAGACTACTTACTTGGACTAGCAAGAAGCAAACATGCACATCTCAGTCCACTACAAAATTAGAATATGTGGCAGCAACAGTCAATTGCACAAACATTGTGTGCCTCACACATTTATTGAAAGGAATGAAAGAAGAGGTATCCAAACCTATGATATTGTATTGTGATAATACAAGTGCTATAAACATATCCAAGAATCCAGTAATGTATGCAAAAACTAAGCATATTGCAATCAAATATCACTATGTCAGAGAATTGGTAGAAGACAAACAAGGGAAGATGGGGTACATTCACACAAAGGAACAAACTGCAAATATCTTTACCAAACCATTGCCCAAGGATGCTTATGAATATCTAAGAGGCAAGTTGGGGGTAATGCCCCTAACTCAAGTAGTTTAAAGCAACAAAGAAGCTCCCCTACATCAATAGGAACAAATCAATGAAATATCAGAAGAATGATGCAGAGGATGACAACAGGAGCAGGAATTCCAAATCAGTCACAAGCATGGTGACAGAAGGAGAAAACATGAAATTCAAAGCTTATATTCCAAATGTTAAAGATGCTACATCTTTGGCATTTATGTCAAAGAGGGAGATATATGCAAAAAATTGATCAATACAAAGAAAGAGGGAGATATATAAGAAAGAGAGAGATATCTGAGATCAGTAGTAAGGATGCAATAGTAATGAGGGAGAAGCAGAAAGTAGTAGAAAATGTATGTAATTTTGGTGGTAACTAAGTTGATCAATTGATTAGTTTGGTTTGCCATCAATGCCAAAGAGGGAGATTGTTCGAAATGATTGAAGAGATCATGAATGAAGAATAATGGAACTGGTAAAGAATGTTTTCAATTATTTTTTTGTCATTCATGTCAGACTTTCTACTTGGAGGAATGACAATCACTTTAGTAATCCAAATACTATCAATTGGTTGATTGACAAGGAGGTGGCAATCAACAAGATGTAACTAGAACACCTAGAGAAAGGTTGAAGTTATGATGTTGTAATAAAGTACAAGGATCACCTAAGCCATAGGTAAAATAATGTATTGATGACATATTCTAAGATACAAAATATGTAAGGTTTAGCGAAGTCATTTGTAAAGCCTAACTAAGTTCATAGGAGAGTGCCAAGAAAGCTAGTTAGTGCCAAACAGATTATTAGTTGAAGCCAAGCAAGTTCACCTTTAGAGAGTGCCGAGTAAAGATCAAGTGTCGAGCAAAGATAAGGTGCCAAGTGAAGATTAGGTGCCAAGGAAAGATCAGGTGTCAAGCAAAGATTAGATGCCTAGCAAAATACAAGAGCCCAGTAATACAAAGGGTGCTGAGCATTAGTAAACCAATAGTGCCGAGGTGCTACATTATTTTGAGAAGTCAAAGATTCACCAGATCTGAGCCGACAAGGTTGTTATCTAGAATTTTGTGAATCAAATAGAAGATAAGAATGATGATCTGGTGGCATAGAACTCTATGTAAAATGTTTTGTAAGATGAAGATGAGATATGGGACAGATACATTGTATCCTACCTAATCTATTGAAACACTAAAGTTGGAGAGGGAGAATCGAGCGAGAAAGGTATTCCAGATTTCTATTTAAGGAGTCATAAGGTCATGAAACAAGTAGTTGGTCAAGCATGAAATGAAGTGCTGAAGAAGGTGCTAAGGAGATAGAAAGCACAGAAAATTTGTTTCGATAGATGACCACAAGGATGATTGCATTAGTATAATGAGCAAGAAGACTCAAGGAGACAAAGCTTGAGAGGAAGACAAGTTATCAAGAGCCGTAGTGATTAAAGCCAAGCAAAGTATTGAACTAAAGTGTGATCTATAAATCTGCAAGATGTGTTGTAAGTTGTATCAGATCAAATGTCATTATTGTTACTCTCTAGCAATTTTAATAGTTAGTCTAAATCCTATGAACTTAGGTTGGTTTGATAACCATGTTATAAATCATTTAATAGGGTGACATTCCAAGTGAATGTTCCAAAGTCCTTTGACTAGGCCCATTCCTAACAGTATGGTAAAATCCTCTAAAAAGGTCACATTTAATAGTGTGTTGAAAGCCTTTAATAGGGCAGGCCTTTAACAGGGCATTACTTCAAAAGAGTGAGAATTGAGAGGCATGTTATTTGTGGTTTTTCCCAAATTGGGTTTCCATGTAAATAATTGTGTCATGTGCTAATCTTGCATGTTTTATTCTTGCATGTTGATTGTTGTAACTTGCTAAGATGAATGTTTTAAGCTTGGATGGATGAATAGTTCAATGGGCTCATTATAATTTTAGAAAAAGTAATATTAGGGCATTTAGACCTTGGATAACTGATTGACACCCCCCTCTTAGTTATTCTAAAGAATTCTAACACTTACCTTTTCTCTTTCAAAATTTATTGAATTTGATAGCCTATTGGCTTGAGAAACCCTTAATTTTAGGCTTTGGGAACTTAAATGGCCCTAACTTGTCAATCCAATGGTGAAATTTCTTCTCCACTCGCATGGAGAAAGTTAGGGATGTACTCTAAAAGATTTTTTTAGTTTTGGAGTAGGAGTTGAAGTTTGTAATTTTTGGGAGCAAGCCCTAGGTCAAATATCTTCATGTATTTGACCCAATTTTGAAGAAATCAGACTCATGAAAGTGATGGAGAAAGTTTCAAGACTTTATGATCAAACAAAGTTCCCTTATTTAAGCTATTAGAATGTCTTAGAAGTTGATTTTTGGTCCTATGCACCCATTCTTAACCACTTACCTTGAAAACCAAGCCTAAAATAATTAGGCTTGTGAACTTGGTCATGGTTATGATATGCTAGAGTAGAATTGGTCTCTACAACTTTGGAGTCTAAGAGAACTTGGAAAAGGGTACTTAAAATTGTATCTTGTTCCTCAATTCTTTTGGAGATTTTTGAAGTTATTGGCAAAACTCAGTGTTTGGAGACCTAATAAGATTCTAGGTCTATTCTTGTAAATTGGGTTGTGATTTGTTGCGAGTGCAACTAGAGATAGATTTTTCTTAGCTGGGTTGAAACTAAGTGGATCCAAGCCTTTGTTCAAAGTTATAGGGTCTAGAACCCTAAAATCCCTATTTTTCCTAATTTAAGGGAGTTTGTCCTAATTGTTTAATTTGGAATCAAGTTGCTTTATGTCTTACTTGTCGGTGGTAAGATTTAAAACCCTTCACAGTGATTTCTAGGAAGGTAGGGAAATTGTTGAAGTAGAACAAACCATTTTTTCAAGCCTTGGAACATCTTGAAGGTTGTTTTGGGATTGGACCTTTATACTTGCTTCCATTGTTGCCCTCAACATCACTAACTCAAACCCTAATGTAACCCTAATGCTAACCCTATTCTAACCCTAACCAAAACTCAAAGCCTAATCTAACCCTAACTCAAACTTAAACCCTAATAACCATAACTCAAACTCAAACCCTAATCTAACCCTAACCCTAACTCTAGTTCTAGTTCTAACTCAAGCGCAAAACCTAACTAGATAACTATAACTCAAACTCAAACCCTAATCTAACCCTAACCCTAACCCTAGTCCTAACTCTATTTGTAATTGTAACCCTAATCATAATCTTATCTCTAATTCCACCCCCAACCCTAACCCTAACCCTAGCTCACCATATATATAACCCTAGTAGTTCTAGAACCCTAATTATAAAGTTGTAATTATATTACAATAACCCTAATTTGCTAACCCAAACATTAACTATACCCCTATTGTTAACTCTATAACTCTAATTCTAAATCTTAACCTTAACCCTAAGCCAAAACCTAACTCTAACTCTAGCTCAAACTCAAACTCAAACCCTAAATTTAACCCTACTTTAACCCTAATCTAACCCTAACCTAAACCCTAACCTATCCCTAAGCCAAAACCCAAACTCAAACCATAATCTAACCCTAACTCAAACTCAAACCACAGTCTAAGCCTAGCCCTAACTCTAATTCTAACTGTAACCCTAACTTTAATTCTAACTCAAACTCTAACTCTAACTAGATAACCCTGTAATTCTAACCTTAACCCTAACCCTAGTCCTAACTCTATCTCTAATTGTAATCCTATCTCTAATTCCACCACTAACCCTAACCCTAGTTCACCCTATATATAACCTAGCTACTTTTGTAACCCTAATTATAAAGTTGTAATTGCATAATGATAACCCTAATTTGCTAAACCAATCTTTAACTATACCCCTTGTTAACCCTAGAACTCTAATTCTAATTCTTAATTTGAACCCTAAGATAAATCCTAACTCTAATTAATTTTAACTCAAACTCAAACCCTAACTCTAACCTTAATCTAACCCTAACCCTAACCCAAATCAACCCTAACCCAAACTTAAACCCTATTCTATTGCTAACTAAAACTCAAACCGTAATCTAACCCTAACTCTAACTCAAACCCTAATATAACCTTAACCCTAAGTCTAAATCTAACTCAAGCTCAAAGCCTAACTAGATAACCCTTTAACTCTAACCCTAACCATAACTGTAGTCCTAACTCAATCTCTAATCATAACCCTAATCATCATCCTATCTCTAATTGTACTGATAATCCCAACCCTAGTTCACCCTATATATAACTCAGGTATTTATGTAACCCTAATTATAAAGTTTTAGTTACATAATAATAACCCTAATTTTCTAGCCCAAACTTTAACTATACCCTTGTTGTTAACCCTAGAACTCTAATTCTAAATCTTAACCCTAACCCTAATCTAACCCTAACTCAAAATCAAACCCTAATCTTAACTCTAATTGTAACCCTAACCCTAACTCTAATTCTAACTCAAACTCAAACCATAATTAGATAACCCTTTAATTCTAACCCTAATCCTAACCCTGACCTTAACCCTAGTCCTATCTCTATCTCTATCATAATCCTATATCTAGTTCCACCCCTAATCTTACCCCTAGTTTACCCTATATCTAACCCTAACTCTATCTCTAACCCTAACCCTAACTCTAACTAACTCTAACTCTAACTCTAACCATAACTCTAACCCTAATCTAACCCTAACTCAAACCTTAATCTAATGCTAACTCAAATTCTAATTCTAATCTAACCCTAACACTAACCCTAACCCTAATCCTAACCCTAAACCTAACTCTATCTGTAACCTTAACCCTATCTCTAACTAATTCTAACTCGAACTCAAACCCTAACTCAAACCCTAATCTATCCCTAACCCTAATCTTACCCTAACCCAAACTCAATCACTAATCTAACCCTAATCTAAACTCAAACCCTAATTCAAACTCAAACCCTAATCTAACCATAACCTTAACCCTAGAACTCTAATTCTATTCCTTAACCCTAACCCTAACCCAAAACTTGACTCTACCTAACTCTAACTCTAACTTGAACTCTAACTCTAACTCTAACTCTTACTCTAACTCTAACCCTAATCCTAACCTAAGCTCTATTTCTAACCCTAACCCTAATTCTAATTATACCTCTAATTCACACTATAAATCTAACCCTAATCTAACACTAACCCTAATTCCAACCTTAATCTAACTCAAACTGTAACCCTAATGAGCTCTCTTTTTCATATATGATATATTGATGTGTAGATTAGATGATGTATGATTTGTATCATTTAAATGTATATTTGTATACTAGACTACATGTATGTATATGTGTATATATAATATATATTAGCTCGATCATTGTAGATATGATTAACATGATCAATTTTCTCATTAGCCTGAGGGTGATGAGGCTCTTTTAGTGACTTCTACTAGTGTGGCTCCTGATGCAACTCCTATTGTAGCTATTGTTATGGCTCTTGTTGTGGCTTGTGCTGGGGATCATGGTGGACCTCGTGCTATAGCTCCTTGTGTGGCTCCTTCTGCAGGTCCTAGTATGTCTCCTGTGTGGCTCCTATTGTGGCATCTCCACAGATTGATATTGATGTACTATTTTTATTTGCAGAGCAACTGGTTATTAGAGTAGAGCATTATATACTATCCTCTGATGATGGTTCATATAGAGATATCTATGTGGCCATATGTAGGAGTTCAAAAAATCTTACTACTAGTTTGGACCACATCATTCATTTACCCCTGATCTATTAACTTCCATATCTAGGAATCTTAGAGTTGAGATTTGAGGAGATGCATCTTTTGATGACATCAAGAGGGTGGCCCCCAAATATGTCATCAAACAAGATCTATTTCTATCATATGAGAGTACCCAAGGTAGAGTGAGGGGATATCGAGAAACTGTATTCTCATTTCTTAGCTATACATAGTGATTATCTTAATAATGATCTAATACCTCTTTATTTTTCATACCAATTATATGTTGAGTTCCTTCTGGGGCTCAACTTCAACTACTTAGATATTCTAGATTATTATAGACATGGGTGTGGTAGGATCACAAATCATGACTAGAATCATAGTGCATAATGTCTACCACCTCCAAAAGTTAGATAGTTCATTGGGAAAAGACTTCCTTTAGTGACTCCAACACTAGCTCTTATTATGAATAGAGTTGTGATTGCTTCCCAAAGGGGAGCAATTGATAGTATTGGACACATTGCATCTGCAACTAATAATAACACAACTGTCTCTCTTGGTCACTATATTCACACTCGACAAAATCATCTAGGTTAAGCATCTTCAAAGGCATCAAGTGGAACTTTAGGCACCTCCCCTAATGAAGCATATAAAGCTACTAGTGTACAAGTACTAGGTAATGTTCATGCTCTTTGTGGAAAACACACACATATGGATATAGTGCTATATTTTTTTGAGGACTTGTTTCAAGGTACCAGTTATATTTCTGATATATAGGGTATACCAGTTCACTTAGTGATGGACATTATTGGGTTGCATCAAAGCCCTATAGTTCCATAGGCATAGTCCACACTAGTGATGGTTGCTACATAGCATAGCTCACAAAATTTTGCATCAAGCTCACAACATTCTAAAGATGGGTTAGACATATGAGTTGGAGATGTCAAGATCACATATGAGAGCCTTGATGATTTTGGTGAGCGATTATGAGGGCTATCTGAGATTGATACTAATCAGAGCATGGGATTTTCATCATATACAAACATGTTATTCTAACCCAACACTAATTCTACACCATTACCTAGCCAATTATCCACATCACTTGAAGATTGTATTGATGAGGGTGCTTTAGGAGATTGTGGCACTGAGGGTACTTCAATAAGTGTTGAAGCTTTAGGAGATTTTGTTGGTGTATTAGGATGAGATTTTGACACTAGTACTAGATGTGCATCAATAGATGATACGATGGAGTCTGACGATCATCGTCCAACTCCTAAGACCGCAGGATGTATTTGATATTTTTAAATTTAAATATATGAAATTTAAAAATAATTTAGATAGCTCTTAAAAATAATAATAAATTAAATAAATTATATAGGCACAGGTCGCTGAACACATTATTACATCTTCTTTTGGGGTAGGGCATGTATGACAGAGAGAGGATTCTACTAAAATGCCCAGTAGTGTTTAGGTACAAGTTTTAAATAGTTTGTAAAGTTATTTATGTTTTAAACTATATGTAATTGTATTCATGTAGACATGTGTGTGTGTGTGTGTTTATATATATATTGAAATAGTTCTAATGTATATATATTTGTAGGCCTTGATTTTTGTGCCTTGGCCACATGATGTATAGGAGCCTTGATTAGAGGGTCATTTTATTCGTATGCTTCTTGAGTGGTCCCTCCAGTGATACTAGATTTATGTATATTTTGATACATTTATATGTTGACATTCAATCAAGTTTGTTATTAATGAAAACACTTATTTAGATTCTGTATGGCTACCGAGCTCAATGAACAATCTATAAGTGTTTGCCATGTATTTTAGCAGCCACCAAACACTACAGTCAATATTGAGCATTCCAATGGTTACCAAGTGCATTCAGTTAGTGTGAAGTCTAATAGTTCAACTTGAGTAGTTCAATGGTTACCAAGCTTTGCAATTTCCACCGAGTTAGCAATTCATGTAAAGAAAAACCAATGATAATTGAGTTGTATGATGATTGGTGTTTATTGAGTGTAGTCATGGTACACAATTAATTTAATTTATACTGAGTTACATAGTATCTACCAAGTCACCAGTGTAAACCAAGTTCAAGACTAGATTGAAGTGATTAGTATGGACTAAGCTTCTACTTCTACCAAGTATATGATGATGTTGAGTAATGAGAGTGGATGTCGAGTATCAAAACTTCACCAAGTCAGTCTTCATAACCTAAGTATCTATATATGGGCCAAATTTATAGTATTGGTATTAACTTGTATGATGGTTGAATTTGTAATTATGTTAATTAGATTGATATATATGTAATGTATTATGTCATATCTAAGGGTGACAATATGTGGATGCGAATGTAATATAAAAAAGAAGCATGTAAATGTAAATCAGCAATAGAAAACGTGTATTGTAAGGCCATATTAGTAAATGAGTAGTAGAGTCATATCTATCACATGAAGGTGATCATCACTTCAAGAAATCTCTATCAGTAGTTTAGTTGTAAGTTGGAGATCTACTACTTCATCCTAATAGGTGAACAAGTCCAAATCCTTTAACAAGGTACACTTAACAGTCTTTTATCAAATCTCTTTACCAAGTGCATACTTCATTATATGTTTGTAAAACCTCTAACAAGGTGGACCTAGCAATCCTAATTGCTCCTAATAGGGTAGATCATTAGAAGTGATCAATGTAATCCTTAACCAACCAACTTTATGCTACCATATTGAAATTTTTTGGGTATCATCCCCACCCCAATTTTACTTTCTATTTGGAAGGTTTCTAGGTCAAAAAATTATTGTGTTCAAGTGTTATGATTTTTTTATGTTTTTAGTCTCTCATGCATGCAAGTAGATCAAATCTAGAAAATTAAATGGTAATTGGATTCTTGCAATTATGATCTGAATTTGATAAAAAGATTGAGGGTACTAATTCACCCCTCCCCTCTCAGTAGCCTAGCTAGTCTCGAATATTTCCAACAATTGGTATCAGAACATTGTCGTTCTCTAGATAAATTTTGATAGCTTGAGAAAATATCAAAGGATAACGGAGATATTTAGACAAGACAAAGCCATTGACAATGAAAAACTAGTTCTAGAAATGGCCATGACCCAACTTAAGAAAGCAAAGGAGCATCTTTCCCAATCTCTAAAAAGAAGGAAGGAACTTGCAAATCAGATGAATGATCATTAGTATATTGAAGAAAGAAATGAATATTTTTTCCCTTCAAGAAACTTAGATGAAGCAAATGATACAATCAAAAAACTCCTAGAAAAGAAAGGTTCCCTGCAAGAAGAGGTAAGGAAATTAAAAAGAGAGCAAGAATTTCAGTCAATAAGATTATATGAAATCTTGGAATAGAGAAATAAGGAAAAAGAAGAATTAGATGGAAGGAACAAAAAAATTCAAAATCAATTCCTTTAGCAAGAAGACCTTACTGATCCACTTTCAGATGCAAATGAAGAAATCATGAGTTTGAGAACTGAAAATGAAAGGATAAGGAATGATCTAAACTCTGAAAGACAAATCAATGAAAGATTAAGGAATGATCTTAATTCTAAAAATCAACTTAATGAAAGATTAATGAAATCCCAAGTAGACATGGATCAATTGAATCAACTAAATGAGTAGAATCTCTATAGGAAAAAGTGTAACGCAGGAATTGGATACAAAGAAGAAGGTGAATCCTCCAAACAAGGTGCCCAAAAAAGTTAAACACCTACTAGTAATCACTATGGTAAGATAGGTCATACATCAAACAAATGTTTGAGTAATGGAAAAGCTAAATTCAATGGAAAATGCTACAATTGCAATCAGCATGGTCATAAAGCTAATGAATGCAAAGAGAAACCAAAATTTGAGGCAAGTGTCACAAATCTAGTAGAACAAATTGTTAAGGCAATATTTAGTTGGGATTAAAATACTTGGTGTAGATGTCATTATTATGGAGAATTTGGACACATTGGAATGAATTATGTTAAACATCACATGAGAAGAAAAGATACCACCATAAGATGTTTCACTTGTACCAAACTTGGTCATATAGCTAATAATTGCATGAATATAGGTAGAATTTAAGATGAAAAGAAGACAAAGAAGATTACATCAAGAAGAAGATGAGAAAGCAATGGATTCCTAAATCTACTAAGCAAGTTAGTTCAAGCAGTGATGGTCATGTCACTCAAGAAGTGGGTGACTACACCATTTCCAACTAAGTTCTTAAGGAAGAAATGGAACTACGTTGTCAAGATCACATTGTAATAGTTCCAATTGAAAGGAAGAAAAGATCAAAATTAGTATTTAAGATAAAAAAGGATCATCCAGTGAGATTGGTAATGGTATCACTAAGTTGACTTCTCTACCAAGAAAGGTTGGGTCATGGACGCCACCGAGTAAAGTTGCGAGTTACATAGACATGTTCGGTTACCAAGTTATGAAGCATTTACCAAGTAATCAATTGAATAGTGGATGATAAGCTATCACACATAATGTCAAACATGATTTCATCTTAGCTACCATCATACTGAGCATTAATGACAAAGTTTTAACAAAAGGCAGGAAATCAATTTCATTTTCATCAAGAATTCTAAGTGTTATTGCAAAGTAGTGATTTGTAGAGCGATCAAGTGACTTTGAGTGGAATATGAAACTAAGTTCTTTGAAGTTTTTCATAGGTTACCAAGTTACCATGGCATCAAGAAACAACAACAAAGCAATGAAAGGGTCATAAATGTTGGTCAGAGGAGTTGAATAGAAAGCACCTAATTTCAAACTTGTGCCAGTGATTGTTGAAACCCTCTACCTGAATGAAGTGCAATTACAGATTCTTCCAAAGGTTCTTCTCATAAATTGTAAGGAAACTTAGGTGCAGAAACAACTTCCTACACTAATCTCTTAAGAGAAGTATGGTGTAAATCCTATTAAAATCTTTTAAACTTACAGATTCAATATCATGTAAACAACAATATTACAGCCAACCATGCATATAGAAAATAGATAGAGAAAGAAACATAGAACACAAAGATTTTCCAATGGGGAAAAACCTTTCAATAAAACAATGCCACCCCTTCAAAAAATGCACAATGTATTATCTTCAACACAAGGTTACAATAAACTTGCAATGCAAGTTTAACAGCAACAATAGAAGACTCCAGCAACACCTCGGTACCTACACACTCTCCTCTTCCTCTCTCTTGCATTTACAACATGCAATACTACTTTTATGAACATCGTAAGACCCCAAAAAATGCCCACAAAGGAGTTGGGTATTTTTCACCACTCAACCACCAAGAACCATGCACAATGCCACGTGTAAATGCAATATCAAGAAAAGGGCATCCATCCCTTGAATAGGCAATGACAGCTTGTCATAGAATCCGTCAAAAATAGCCATAACAAGAGAAGTGTAAGGGAGTCTATTATACCAACCTATTTTGGGCATATTCTCTTACACACACCAACCACTCATTCTTGGGCACCCAAATAGGCCCCATGTCATAAGATGCTCTTACACCTATCATAGCTCATTCCTTAAATAGCTCTTACATGTCATAGGAATTTGTCATAACAATTTCAGCCATGATCTCCTTCACACACTTCAAGATGTCGACACATGTAAGTGATCAACATGCCAACTAGACATGTACACTCACATTTACATATTATTTTCAAAAATACATTTACAAAACAAATAATAATAAGAATAGGAATTATACAAGGTTGAGACACCTTATTCCTAACATTCTCCCACTTGTCGAACACCTTGTAAGAGTAGCAGCAACATAACAGGAACTAACTGCTATAGGCCAAAATGCCCATAGACTCTGAACACCATCTGAACTTGTTAGTGCCCACTAGTTTTGTTAATGCATCTGCAACATTCTTCACAGTATGTACCTTCTCCAAATTTACCTTCCCATCTTCCATCATATCTCTCACAAAGTGAAACTGCACATCAATGTGCTTTGTTCTACCATGGAAAGTTGGATTCTTTGCAAGGCAAATAGTGCTTTGACTGTCACACCAAATAGTAATCTATTCTGCATCAACACCAACATTAGAACACAATCTCTTAAGCCAAATGGCTTCCTTAAAAGCATGAGTAGCAGCCATGTACTTAGCTTATGTAGTGGACAAAGCAACCACAAGTTGTCGCTTTCTCATCCAATTGATGGCACCACCAAACATAGTGAACACATAAGCAGTGGTGGATCTCCTATGGTTAATATCACTTGCCCAATCTGAATCCACAAACCCATGAATACAAACTGAATGTGGAGATCTAGAAGAGTTACCATGATAACATATGGAGTAATCTGATGTACCCCTCAAATATCTGAATACTCGCTTAATTGCATCCTAATGTACCCATCCAAGATTAGCCATAAACTAACTCAGGACTCCCACTACTTGGGAATGTCTGGTATAGTACAGACCATAGCATACATAAGATTGTCAACTAAACTAGCATAAGGTTCTCTACTCATGTCCTCCATCTCACTAGGAGATTTTGGACAATCATCTATAGATAACTTTGTTCCCACGAAAATAGGAACACATAGTGGTCTACAATCTTGCATGCTAAACCTATCCAACACAGACTTCACATACTTACTCTGACTCAACCAAAGTTTTTTATTAGACCTGTCTCTACTGATTTCCATACCCAAGATGTACCTAGCTACCCCAAGATCTTTCATCTCAAACTGTGTTAACAACTGAGGTTTAAAATCTAAAATCATACCATTACCCTTCCCAAACAACAACATATCATCAACATATAATGCAACAGTAAGAAGATGATCATTTTCAACTTTGACATAAACACAATGATCCGATTTCGATCTTACAAATCCAATTGACAACACAAAGGCATCAAACTTAGGGTACCACATCCTAGGAGATTTCTTCAAACCATATAGATATTTCTTTAATCTACAAACTAAGGATTCTTTACCTTTAACAATGTAGTGCTCAGACTGTGACATATAAATCTCTTCCTCCAAATCACCATGAAGGAAAGTTGTCTTTACATCCATCTATTCTATCTCTAAATCATATGATGCAGCAAGAGATAATAGAAATCTAATGGATGTCAACTTTGCAACAGGAGAAAATATTTCACCATAATCTATTCCCTCTACCTATGAACACCCCTTTGCAACCAATCTAGCTTTGTACCTTTCAACACTACCATCTACATAGAATATCTTCTTGAACACCCATTTACAGTCAATAGATTTTCTCCCTTTAGGAAAAGGTACAAGGTCCCAATTTTTTTTGTTCTCTAATGAAGCCATCTCATCATCCATAACCTCAATCTAGGAACCTACATCTTCCATTCCCAAAGCCTCTTTCATAGATCTAGGCTCATCAGTGTTAGTAATCAAAGCAAAAGCACAACTGGAATCTAACATAGAATAACCAAACCTTTCTAGTTGCTTTCTTTCTCTCATGGATCTCCTCAAGGGTTGTGGTTGAGGTTGTTCTTCCACTTCTTTTGAACAATCAGAGCTACTAGAGCTCTCCTCATCATTAGACCCAACATGGTCTCTCTGTTCAATCTTCTTAGGGGTAGGAGGCAACTAAACAACATCTTTTTTCTTTTCTTTTTCATCTAGTTGTAGCACAATAGGAGAAGATATTAGCTCTCTAAAAATAACATTTCTACTATACAACACCTTACTAGTCACAGGATCCCAAAGGTTGTATCCTTTCACACCAGCACTGTACCTGATGAAAATACATTTAACAACTTTGTTTTCCAACTTAGATCTTTTCTCCTTTGGAACATGTGCATAAGCTTCACAACTAAAAACACAAAGATGTCTGATTAAAGGCTTCTTACTAGACCACACCTCTATGGGTGTCTTACAAACAAGGGCTGATGTAGGAGATTTGTTAACCGGATAGCAAGTAGTGGCCACAGCTTTGGCCCAAAACCTTTATTCTAAACCAGCTCCACTAAGAAAACTCCTAGCCTTCTCCATCAGTGTCATGTTCATTCTCTCTGCAACTCCATTTTTCTTCGGGGTATAAGGAGTTGTCTTATGCCTCTCGATACCTTGTTCTTTACAAAAATTTTCAAACTCTACTAAGCAAAACTCACCACCATTGTCAGTTCTCACACACTTAATCTTCTTACTAGCCTGATTCTCTAAAAGGGCTTTAAATTCCTTGAATCGACTAAAAACTTGTGTCTTACTTTTAAGGAAATAAATCCATGTACTTCTACTATAATCACCTATGAAAGATACAAAAGATACAGACTTGGAGATTGAAGGAACTTTTACAGGACCCAATACATCAGAATGAATAAGATCCAAAACATTAGAAGATTGGTGAGAACTAGAGTAAAACTAAACATGATTTTTTTTACCATAGACACAATGTTCACATAAGTCAAACTTGAGATTGCAATCATTTAACCACTCAACAAGATTTTTATTTTTCAGGGTTCTGAGATCCTTTTCACCAATGTGACCAAATCTCAAATGCCACAACATTGTCTTTTTTGTAGGAAGCTTACTTTCCAAAGTGTTTGCATTTCCATCAGAACCAATAACCACAATATTCTTCATTTCTCATTTAGATGGTGAGGATGAAGACCTATTACATAGAGGAATACATGCATCTAGCTGAAATAAGGTACCTTTCCTAGTACCCCTTGCAAGCACTATCAATCGTCTCATCATCTTGCATCCTTCTTTCGAAAAAACAACTTGCACACCTACATCATTCAACATACTTACAGATAATAGGTTTCATGCCAAACTTGGAATGTGCATAACTCCATTGATTCCCTTTACTTGTCCATCAGGAAATTTTATACTGACCCTTCTGTGTCCAACTATTTTTAGGTGAGAATCATCGCCCAAGTACACCATTCCACCATCAAACTCTTCATATTTTGAGAACCAATTTCGATGAGAGGTCATGTGAAAAGATGCACCCGAGTCAACCAACTACACATCATCAGACGCATGGGCTACCAAAGCTCTAATGAATGCATCGCCATCTCTTGAGATCTTTTTGAAGCTGAATCTGAACCTTTCTTCTTTTTCTTCGGCTCTTTGCAATCTTTATGGAAGTGCCCAAGTTTATCACAGTTCCAAAATTTTTCCTTGGACTTATTGGAAGTCTTTGACTTCCCATAGGATATGGATCCACCCTTATTGTCAGACTTATTTTCATTTTTCTTCCCTCTTTCCATGGATCTCTCATGAATAGCAAGGGCATTTTTTTTGAAATGGAAGCCTTTCTCCACATCTCCTCTGATAGCAATGAAGACACCACATCATCCATTTTGAAAGTGACTAACGTGCTTTCGCGAGCCATCACAAGTTGGTCCCATGAATCTGGTAAAGAACAAAAAAGTGTGTAGCAACGATCCTCCTCCTCTAACTTGACACTAGCTGATGTCAAATGTATAGCCAGTAGATTAAATGCATTTAAATGATCCATTAAGGATCCACCTTCCTCCATTCATAAAGAGTACAACTTCTTCATTAGGAACAACTTGTTCATGAAAGATTTGGCTTGATACACAGCCCCAAGTCTTTCCCACAATCTATATGCAGTTTTCTCATCTAGAACATTTAGAAGGACTACATCAGTTAAATAGAGTCTTATGAGACCCTTAGCTTTATGGTCTTTGATATCCCAATCTGCTTGAGCTACAATTTTTGGTCTCATAGAATTTGAAGTCACTTCCCATAGGTCATGATGTTCCAACATGTCTTCCATCTTGAGTTTCCACAACTCGAAATTGTGCCATTAAATTTCTCCACCTCCATTCTTCCATATGATGAACTCGCCATCTCAATCTGCAAATAAGATTCATGATGCTCTGCACAAGACTCCCACTCAACTTGAGATTAGCTCAAAAAACCCTACCAACAACTAGGATCAAAAGTTGATCAGGCTCTGATACTACTAGTAAGGAAACTCAGGTGCGAAAATAGCTTCCTACACTAATCTCTTAAGATAAGTATGGTACAAATACTATTAAAATATTTTACACTTACAGATCCAATATCATCTAAACAATAATATTACAGCCAACCATGCATATAGAAAATAGATAGAGAAAGAAACACATAACAAAAAGATTTTTCAATGGGGAAAAACCTTTCGGTAAAACAACCCCACCCCTTTAGAACCTGTACAATGTATTATCTTCAAAACAAGGTTACAATAAACTTGCAATGCAAGTTTAACAGCAACAATAGAAGACTCTAGTAGCACCTCAGTACCTGCACACTCTCCTTTTCCTCTCTCTTGTATTTACAACATGCAATAGTACTTTTATGAACATCTTAAGACCCAACAAAATTCCCACAAAGGAGTTAGGAATTTTTCATGGCTCAACCACCAAGAACCATGCACAATGCCACATGTACATGCAATACCAAGAAAAGGGCATCCATCCCTTGAATAGGCAATGATAGCTTGTCATAGAATTTACCAAAAATAGCGGTCACAAGAGAAGTGTAAGGGAATCTGTCATACCAACTTATTTTTGGCATATTCTCTTACACACACCAACCACTCATTCTTGGGCACCCAAATAGGCCCCATGTCATAAGATGCTCTTAAACCTATCATAGCTCATTCCTTAAATAGCTCTTATGCGTCATAGGAATTTGTCATAACCATTTCAACCATGATCTCCTTCACACACTTTAATATGCTGACACATGTAGGTGATCAACATGCCAACTAGACATGCACACTCACATTTACATATTATTTGCAAAAATACATTTACAAAACAAATAATAATAAGAATAGGAATTATACAAGGTTGAGACACCTTATTCCTAAAATAAATGACATTCAAACTCATTTTAAGTGTGCAATGCAAGAGATTAGAACCCTAGAAATGGATGATGCCCTAGGTGAACTCTGTGTTAATGGGATTCTCAAACCTGACACAAACATTTGGAAGAAAAGGGTTTAACTCACATTCCCCATCTATCTCAAAGCTTCCAAATCAAATGGATTAGATACACCCTCAACCGAGTTCACAATGGTCAATTATGGATTGAGAAAATAGTAGTAATAAAAAAGAAAATGATTCATTGCATTACTAGTCTTCCAATGCTCCCCAAGATCAAAGTTACTAAAACCCCAGGTTGGTTAGAATTGGAGAAGAAAACCCTAGCTGAGTGGGATGGAAGAGGTATTGAAATAAGTAATGTAACTGATGTGGAACTGAAATTTTTTATCTATGTGATAGCACACAAGATCTAGAGTTCTAGCTGACTGAATAATGTGTCATGTGAAGCTGTTGACTTGGCATGTGAGGTTCTGAAGCAAACCTTGTCATATGACCTTGTAGATTTTTTGTTGAAATAGTTCAACAAAAATATGGAAAGCATTAGAACCTCAAAGAACAATCCTTGTAAATTTAGTTCTTTATTGACATGCTTATTTTTCTATGTTGAAATTTTTTCCCTTCAAAAGAAAAGGTAGTATGGAGAAACTATGTGCCAGTATTATATAAGATTAATGAATATATTTCTGGAATGAGAGAAAATTTTGTTAGCATTATGGATAATAATTTTGAAGTCTTCAAGGAAAATATGAATAATAGATTTAGGATACCCAAGAAATTGGTATAATATTACAAGAATGATATTTGTTTCATGGTCGACAGTGATAGAGTCTACATCTAGGCAATAAGACCAAGAGTTGTATGGGTAAAACCTCTTCCCTATGATGTTAACATTGATGAAACCAAGGATATAATTGAATCCCTAGTGAATGAGCTAGTTGATCCAAAGGCACCATACTTTATAACATATGATGAGGCCAAGGTATGAATAGAGCTTGAGATCAAGCTTCCTCAAGTGATTAACAATGGTAAGAGGAGGATAGCCAAATTGAAAACATCCACACCCCTTATGTTAATCGAGGGAAAAGGAGAAGATGTTGAAGAAGCATAGGATGAAGAGGAGTTAGAAAAGGAAGAAGAACCATTAAAGAAGAAAGAGAAGGTTATTATCACCAAGCCACCAAAGCCATTCACTGCAATGTTTACCTAAAGATCTAGGAAGAAGGAAGATAAAGAAGGTAGTGATGTAATCTTAAATTGAGCTCTACCTACATTTCAAGAAAGACTCAAGGTGGTGAGAGAAGGTGTTGGTGTGCATAACTTTAAAGGTCTCAAGTATGAGACAAGGACTCTAGTAGAGCAAAAATAAGTTGAAGATCTAGTCATGGACAAGATGGGCCAATGGAAATACTCTCTAGACCAACTACAATCATAGATCCCTAGTGTTTTGTTGGATAAAATCAAGGTAAGATGGGAAAATACCAAGCAGACTATCAAATATATTTTTGCACAAACCTTAACACAGATGATACCCACCTTGATAGATGCAGAAGTAAACAAGCCATTGAAAGGTAATGAGAACAAAATGACTCTTAAGTTCAATACTTGTATAGTTTGGATGAAGGATATAAAGTATGTTGTGAGGAATGATACAAACACATGGAGAAATGTGTTTCATCTTCACAAATTGAGTGAGTATCTAGCAGAAATAAAACATGATGATGATGATAGTGACAAGGATGAAGAAAATAATGAAGACTTGACTCAATTTGTCAAGGTTGATTATCAAGAGCTAATGAAGGATGATGAAGAAGAAAAAGATGAAGAAGCTACTAAAGAAGCTGAGGAAGATGATGAGGAGACCAACCTAGTCAAGATATCTACAACTATCGTTGTTTTACTTCCTCACTCTCTAGACAAACTTGTAACATCATCAAGCTCAAAGATAGCTTCAACAAGTTTGATTATGATAGCTACTAACACATCAAATGTCCATTCACTCTTTGCTACCTCTCAGCTTAGCACATCACTAATAGAAGTGTCTACCACTTCATCTATCGAGTTGTAACATCCTTTAGCCACCAAGTCAGCATCAAAAACAATGGATATAGTTTGTTCTACAATTTTGTGATCTTCTGTAGTAAGTAATTTTTTCATTCTACAATTTTGGCTGCTATAGATTTAGATACTTTTGTAAGTACTTCAGTTTTGGATTCAGTAAGCATACTAGTTAGTATTCCATTAGTTAGCACTATACAAATTTTCACTGCTAGTCCAACTATCTCTACTATTATTTCCATACTAGATTTGAAGGTATTAGGTACAAGAATAGTTGAACCTAAGGTTGACCCAAGTACAAGATTTTTGAGTAAAGGAAAGGAGAAAGGAGAGGATATAGATTTAGAAGAGGAGATTGAAATTCCCAAATGGGACATTTACAATCTCACTTCAGATCAAATGCACATAGTTGTTGAACACCTCTAAAAGAAATTAAAAGAATAGAAACTTAGCTAGGAGAGAGAAAGAGAGTATAAAATTATAGATGATGCCAAGAACATTTTGACTGAGGCTATAGGTGTTGAATTTGATACTTCTCAATATATTTTTTTGTAGTTAGAAGAGGTAGCCCAAAATTTTAATGAGGATACCAATGGTCAAGAAAAAATAATTGAGAAAGAAAAGAAGAAATTTGATAATAAAGCACTTGAGCACATTTCTCAGCAAATAGCTATTCAACAATTGGAGCTTTCCTCAATTTTGACTACTCTTGAAACCTCTTGCACAAATGTAATATCACTTTTTCAAAAGTTGTGTGATGTTACCGAGTTCTCAAAATAGATAAAGAGAAAATTGACAAAGGTTGATTAGGATCTGAAGGCTAGTGCACAACAGTTGCAACTTGACTCAAGTTTAAGCTCTGCACATCATATGAAGATTAAATTCTTGTCAAATATGTAGGTAGAGTTGTTGAGAGAAGAAGTAAGGATGAAGTCTACACTGATAGATATTTAGAACATGATCTATCCTATCATGCACTCAATGCAAAAACATATTATTCATTAAAAATATTGATCCATGAAAACAACTTCTCCATTGCAAATCACATGATATAGTTATCTGCAGTAGTTCAAGTTGCTCTACAAACATGCAAAGTTTTGCAAAAGAACTAGGATAAGACCTTACTCTCATTCTTAAGGTATATTCTGATTTTCTCTCACATTTTGGAGTCTCCATGTAAATAAGTTTTGAATAAATCTTTGGCATTATTGTCAAAAAGGAGCATAAAGTGTATATGGGGAGAGACACTTAATATGCTATATATGGGGAGAATGAGATACTTGTTATGATATGTATATTTTATGGGTGAGAATCATGCAAAGGGAGAATGTGTATATAGAAGAGAATTTTGTAAATAAAATATACTATATATACTTACAAAGAAAATTTTGAAAATCTCAAAAATACTATACCATATCAAGCTAGTACCACATTGTAATATATATAAGTTTTGGCTGATAAGTGTTTTTGTCACTAATGCCAAAGGGGGATATTGTTGACATTCATTCAAGTTTATTATTAGTGACAACACTTATTTAGATTTTGTATGGCTATTGAGCTCAATGAACAATCTACAAGTGTTTGCCATGTATTTCAATAGCCAACAAACACTATAATTCATACCGAGCATTTCAGTGGTTACCAAGTGAATTCAGTCAGTGTGAAGTCTAATAGTTTAAACTGAGTAGTTCAATGGTAACCTAGCTTTTTAGTTTCTACTGAATTAGCAATTCATGTAAAGAAAAGCCAGTGATAACTGAGTTATATGATGATTAGTTTTTACTGAGTGTAGGCATGGTAAACAAGTAATTTAGTTTATACCGAGTCACACAGTATCTACCAAGTCACCAGTGGAAATTGAGTTCAAGACAACATTGAAGTGATTAGTATGGAATGAGCTTCTACTTATATCAAGTGCATGATGATGCCAAGTAATGATAGTGGACACTAAGTATTAGGACTTCACCAAGTCAATCTTTAGAACCCGAGTATCTACATATGGGCCGACTTTGTAATATTGGTGTCAGCTTGTATGATGGTTGAATTTGTAATTATGTAAATTGGATTGATATATATGTAATGTATTGTGTCATATCTAAGGGTGAAAATATGTGAATGTAAATGTAATATGAAAAAGAAGCATGTGAATCTAAATCAATAGCAGACAAAGTGTATTGTAAGGCCATATCAGTAAAGGAGCAACAAAGTCATTTCTATCACATGAATGTGAGTAGGACTTCAAGGAATGTCTTTCAGTAATTTAGTTGTAAGTTAGAGATCTATTGCTTCATCCTAATAGGTGAACCAATCCAAATCCTTTAACAAGGTAGACTTAATAGTCTTTTCTCAAATGTCTTTATCGAGTGCATACTTCATTGTATGTTTGTAAAACCTCTAAAAAGGTGGACCTAGTAGTCCTAATTGCTCCTAATAGGGTAGATCATCATAAGTGATCAATGAAAGCCTTAACTAGCCAAATTTATGTTGCAGTATTGAAGTTTTGTGGGTGTCATCCCCACCCCAGTTTTATTTTCTATTTGGAAGGTTTCTAGGTCACCAAATTATTGTGTCCAAGTGATATGAATGTTTTATGTTTTCAGTTTCTCATGCATGCATGTATATCAGATCTAGTGAATTAAATGTAATTGGATTCTTGCAATTATGATCTAAATTTGATAAAAATATTTGAGGTTATTGATTCACTCCTCCCCTCTTAGTAACCTAGCTAGTCTTGAATATTTCCAACATTATCGATTTGAGACTTTATACACACGTTTACCTATTCTAGAGACTTACATACATGTATTTAAGTACCTTGATGACATGTACATTTCACCATTTATTTTACCATTTAGTACATCAGTAGCTAGATGACATGCATTTAACTATTTATATTTTACATATACATGCTTATTTGAGACTTACATGCATTTGTTGTTCACATAGTTTGCATAAATTCATTTTAGTATAGATATTAGATCTAGAGGTTCACTCTTGAGATGTACATGTATATTTTTGTATTTTACTAGGACATTCTTCATGAATTAGATTTTAAACTGTAGATTTGTTTGTGACCATTATAAAATAATCAAATTAACTTCTCTTTACCAACTTCAATAGTTAAATATGAAGAACATCCAAATTGATCTTTGAACCTAATTTATAGCTCAAAAAAAAGAAAAAGAAAACTATAGGCTGATTGAATTGAATTCTTTACTTTTTCTTATTAATTACATCTAATTAATGTTATTGTTATCATCACTAGTTTATGTTCAAATTGTGTGCCCATTTTATCTAAGCGAATGAATTATTTTTCATGCCAAGTATATTAATATAGTTGCTTAAAACTACTAAATTAACTCAAATGAATTAGATTATGGATTTTAAAAGATTATATTTATTTGTAATCACTATAAAATAATCAAGTTAACTTGTCTTTACATAATTGAATAGTTAAATATTTAGAAGTTTCCATTAGATATATCAAGCTAAACAACTATAAATTAATTCAAAATATTACAAAATAAATCCTAAGAAGAAGTAATAGATAAAATAATATTATTAAATTAATCTAACATCGGTCTATTATAATTGTTAAACCAATTAGTAGGACTAAAGATATATATATATATATATATATATATATATATATATATATATATATTTATATGGATAAAAATATGGTAGTAGGTAAGCCAAAACATTATTTTTTAAAAACTTTTACAATATATATATATATATATATATATATATATATATATATATATATATTTATATGGATGAAAATATGGTAGTAGGTAAGCCAAAACATTATTTTTAAAAAACTTTTACAAAATATAATATTCTTAAAAACCTTCATCCATGGTAGTTAATATTATTAAAATGTATACAATTAAAGGTTTTGAAATTGGATATATTAGGAAAAACAACTTTAAATTAATCCAAATTATTATAAAATAAATCTTAAGAAGAAGTAATAGGTAAAATGAATTTATTAAATTATATAACATTCATCCCTTATAATTGTTAAATCAATTAGTAGAACTAAAGATACATATTTGTTTTATGCGGATAAAAGTATGCTAATAGGTAAGCCAATACATTATTTTAAGTTTCTTTTACAAAATATAATATCTTTAAAAACCTTCATCCATGATAGTTAATATTTTTTAAATGTATACATTTAAAGGTCCCAAAATTGGATATACCAAGCCAAATAACACTAAATTAATTCAAATTATTATAAAATAATTCTTAAAAAGAAGTAATAGATAAGATAATATTATTAAATGAATATAACATTTGTCCCTTAAAATTGATAAATCAATTAGTAGGGCTAAAGATACATTTTTTTTTTATGTGGATAAAATTATTCTAGTAGGTAAGCCAATACATTATTTTAAAAAAAATTTACAAAATATAATATTCTTAAAAAACTTCATCCATGATAATTAATATTATTAAAATGAATACATTTAAAAGTCATAAAATTTGATATATCAAGCTAAACAACTTTAAATTAATTCAAATTATTATATAATAAATCTTAAGAAGAACTATTATCTATAACATAATATTATTAAATTAATATTATATTCATCCCCTATTATTAAATCAATTAATATTAACAAAATTTCTACATTTAAAGGTCATAAAAAATTGATTTAAATTAAATTAGACCATCTGAAAGCCTTGTTCAACCATGATGTACACTTATAACATGTAATATCTTCTCATAATCTTTACTATATGGTCTTCGCTTGCATCGTACACACTTAAATTGGAATAGATGTAGACAAAGCTTGGTGACAACAACTAGGTGTTTGTACTGTAAAACCTTGTTGCAAGATTCATAATCAACAAAGTGTATTCCATGTTGGACTATATTGTCTTACTTCAAATATGTTCCCTATATCACAACAAAACCTGCATCACAAATTTAAATATTTTAAAATTTGATAGATATAAAGTTACCTAGATATATAGAGATTCATATATGTGCATGCACATGTATGTATAATACCTATGGGGAACAACATTTAATCACCTTCTTTAGGATCATATAACTTTCTCATTTCTGTAGTACATCACAATAAATAATAACTCTCACCTTCATGAGTTCTAGGCTCAACAATCACTATAAATATATCACGTGCAAAACAAGTATACATACATGTATAGTATATAAGATAGTTCATTGATAATTAAATAACAAGTTGAGATTAATTTTTATGATATTTACCCTCTTTTATCAATCTAGAGATATGATTATAATCATTAGAAATCAATGGAATATCATCAAAATTTTCATCATCTTTCTCAAACGTATTGATAACATCAAGTGACACCAAAATCCATGCACCTGTATACCCACGTGTTTGATGGATGCATTCTTGATAGTCTTCATCAATGCAAGTATTATAAAAACATGAGTATTCTCTTGTCCTCAATGTCCAATTTGTTGTAGTACTTTAGAATAATAGAGGGGGGGGGGTGAATTAGTTATTTAAGGTCCAGATGTATAAATAAAACTTTTCATAGCTTAGTGAACCCATAAAGCATTTATCATCATGCATGCATCCATAAGATTATGAAATCACTTAAAGGTTACTGCCACATCAATTTACAAAAATGTAAACATGAATAGAATAGATTCATCAACAAATTTGACACAATGGTTTACATGGAAACCCAATTTGGGAAAAGCCACCAGTAACATGCTACTCTTTTTCACTTTTCTAAAGTGATGCCCTATGAAATATGGCCCTATTAAATGTGACCCTATTAAAAGATTTTAGTCACCCTATTAGGAGTGAGTCTTGTCAGAGGAATTTAGACCATTTAGTTGGAATGTCACCTAGTTGAAGGATTTACAAATGACTGTTAATTCAACCTTAATCCAAGGATTTACCCTAGACTAATACAATTGTTAGAGAATAATAGTAAGGCTTGATCTGATAACAACTTACAACTTCATTTTCAGATTATAGATCACTATTTTAGTCCTCCATTTTTCTTGTCCTTTATACATTTCAGCTCTTATAGCTTGTTCACCTATCAAGCATTCATACCCTTAAGCCTTCTTACTTAACATGTTAATCCAGACTCTTCTCTTAGGTTACTTGATGAAGCAAAACCCTTGTCTCCTTTAGGTTCTTGCACATGACAACCTCTACTTCTAACCAACCATTTCTATAAATAGGAAATTAAAATCTTTTTCTGCTCATTTTCCATCATCCAATGTAGGGTCAAAATGGATTAGTTAGGATATAATGAATCTACCCTTCATTCCATATCTCTTCTAGAAACTTCTTCTTGAATCCTCTTTGAATTCACCTAAAAATGGTTTACCTTGAATTCTATGCCACTAGCTCATCAATCTTATCTTCCACTTAGTTTACACAATCAAAGAAAACAAACTTGTTAGCTTAGATTCATTGAATTCATGATCTTTCAAATAATGCAGCCACATGGCATTATCTAGCTTTTGATGCTTGATACATACTACATTTCTCGACATCCTCTATGAAATTACTCAGCATGAACTAAAGTTTATTCCTACTAGGCATCAGCTAAAATTTACTCAACATTCACTATTGGACTTGGCATACACTAGAACAAATTTTTACTTGGCTCCAACTGATTTTTTTCTCAGCTTGCAATGACTTTGCTTGAAACCCAATATCAACTCAGTCAAGCTTTGCAAACAAACTTTGTGTAACTTGTTCTTCTAGACTTTCATAGTAGAACTAGCCTTTGTAACCTTAAGTAGAGTATCAATACACCATTTTATCACTATCTTAACTAATTCTTGTACTTCTTTACATAAACATAACTCAACCTTTCCTCTAGGTGATATTGTTACATCTTTTGATCAAATCCTCTTCATTGATCAAATAAGTGATAGTAATTAAATCATATAAGTAGTTGTCTTTCCAAAAAATAGTAGGTTTGACATCAGTGAAAAAAAAATGATTGAAACATATTGATCATACTTGTATGTTCTCAACAATATACCTCTTTAATATTCTTCTTCAATCTAATCTCAAAAATCTCCCTATTTCAAAAATCCAACTCTTTGGCATTGATGGCAAACCAAACTGACTAAGTTAAATAGTAAGACCAACAAAACACCAAAAATAAAATAATTCCTTGTATTGAAACACTCTCCTTCGATCAACAAATTCCATCTTCTAAATAGGTTACAAAAACTCCTTTGAGTCATCTTTACAACTTCCTCTTAATTTCCTAAGTTTCTTCCTTCTATTGAAACAATCTCCTTCTATTAGCAACTTCCATCTTCTGAATAGGTTACCAAAACTCTTTCGAGTCATCTTTATAACTCCCTCTAAGTTTCTTAAGTTTCTTCTCATATTCTCCCTCTTACTATGTAGATGTTGGGATTTCTCCTTCTTTGTTCTCCTTCATCATACTTGTATTTTCCTTTCATAAAAAGTTGTCTCCCTTAGCAATTATCTCCCTCTTTTACAACAATGCGAAAGACTTGTCATCTTATCATGCAGATATGAAGTTTTTTAATCTTTTTAGTTTGTCCATCTATCACCTTACTTGTGACTAATTTGAAGTTTTAGCTCTTTGGTTATTTTAGGCAATTCCTAAAGTAAGATCCTCTACATTAATTTGTAATATTGAAAAGTAGCTTGTTTGATGCAGAGCACTTCTCTTGTCACTTAGATAGCCTTTGATAGGGGTACCACCCCTAGTTTACCTCTTAGATACTCATAAGAATCCTTAGATAATACTTTTGTGAAGATATCAACAATGTGTTCTTTTGTGTTAACATATTCCATCTCCACCTCTTTATCTTGAACTAATTCTCTCAAGTAGTGATACTTGATTGCAATGTGCTTAGTATTTGTGTGCATCATAGGATTATTTGATATATTGATAGCACTTGTATTATCACAATAAAGTGTTACTGGTTTTGTGATTTCTTCCTTCATACCTTTGAGTAGACGTTTGATTCATACAATTTTTGTACAATTTATAGTAGCAGCAACATAATAAGCTTTAGTAGTATATTATGAAGTGCAATTTCTTCTCTTGCTAGTCCCTGTAACCAACCTCTCGCCTAAGAAAAATGATCCTCTACTGGTGCTCTTTCTATCATCAATATTTTCAGCCTAGCCAATGCTAGTATAGTCTCTTAATTATAATTTCTCATTTTTCTTACAGTATAGACCATACTCTTCTATTTCTTTCAAATATCTTATTATTTTCTTTACAGCCATGAAATCATTCCACTTAGGATCAGAAGAGAATCTTGCAACTATCCCTATAGATAATGCAATATTAGGTCTACTATGTATTACATATTGCAATTTTCTAATCATAGACTAGTACAATGTTTGATTCACCTCAACTAAATCATCATTCTTTGACAACTTGTGTCCTATCACCATAGGCGTTCTTACTAGTTCAGAATCCTCTAATGGGTAAGTGTACCAAGTTGTGGTGCCAAAAGGGTGGTATAATTGGACACCTTTTTTCTAAAATAAAAAATTTCTAAAATTCACCAAGAATTTGGAGATAGTTATGCTTAAAATTTTAAGATATGACAAAAACAAAAGTAGTAGTCCTTTGAATCTAGTTTCTAAACTACTAATTTTTTTTTTACAAAATGGTTTAGCTTTAGGTCCTCAAAAAAGGGGGCCACAAAAAGTGGTATTGTTTATTCTAAAAAGACATAACATAGTACAAAGTGTGCCCCCCCTAAAATTTTAACTTTTTTTTGAAATTCTTTAATCACTCTGGTCAAAAGTTACCTAACACTATGTAGTTTATCCTAGATTTTTCAGGTAATTTTATAATGTGTATTTTTTTATGATTTTTTAAATTAGACACATACCAAAAATGTGAAATATTTGTGTGCTCCCCTAGAGATGATTGAAAACTAATCTAAAATTAAAACTTCTTTTTTTCAAAGTGTGGAGAATGGAGTCTAGTTTCTAGAAAACTAAGTTGTTCCAAAATTTGAGGAATGAGCTAAAATCTACAACCCAATTAGTACATATTAGTTTTTGATAAAAAATAAACATAAATTCAAAAGAAATTACAGGTTAAAGGCTTGAAATAGTTCAAATAAAAAATAAATGATATGGTTATATAGCTAACACAGAGACCTACAATGTCATGTAACCTGATTTTATCGATGCTCAACCATGAGAAAACTTGAAGGAGAGCACACAAAAAAAATCAATCATTTTTTGTATGTTTGTATCAAAACATGTCTCAGACCAATTTATAGGCTCCAAACGTTTGGGTTGGATCCCCAAGGAAAAACCAAGCCTTAGGCTTGGTAGAATGCAAATATTTAAATAGCTATATAAAACATTTTAAAATTTGAGTCTTAATAGCATGTGTATGCTTTAGTGCATATGTGATTTAGTCTGCATGCACTACTAAGACCTAAATAGTGTATAGCAAGGGAAGAGGAGAGGTAGAGAGAGAGAGAGAGAGGGGGGGGGGGGGGGGGGGGAGGAACTGGTGTGTGTGTGTGTGAGAGAGAGAGAGAGATAGTAAGGGTTGAGAGAGGGGAGAGAGAGAGAGTAGGGGATGGGAGAGAGAGGAACTATGAGAGAGACAGTAGGGATAATAGAGAGAGTATGCGATGGGAGATATAGATTGAAAGTGGGAGATAGTAGGGATGGTAGAGGGAGAGTATAGGATGGGGAGAGAGATTAAGAGTAGGGGATGGGAGATAGAGGAAGTGAGAGAGAGAGTAGAGATCGACAAGACAGGGTACATGATAGGAGAGAGAGAGATTGAGAGTATGGGATGGGAAAGAGAGTAGGTAGTGGGAGAGGGAGTGGGAAAGGGAGAGTGTGAGAGAGAGTGAGAGAGATAGATAAAGAGAGAGAGAGAGAGAGAGAGAGAGAGAGTAGGGCATGGGAGAGAGTGTGAGAGTGTGAGAGAGAGTAGGTGTGGTAGAGAGAGAAAGTAGGGGATGGAAGAGGAGAGAGAGAGGAAGTGTGAGAGAGAGTAGGAGTGGAAAAGAGAGTATAGGATAGAAAAGAGAGATTGAGAGTAGGGGATGGGGGAGAGGGAGAGCGAGAGAGAGAGAGAGAGAGGAGGATGGGAGTGTGTGTGTGTGTGAGAGAGAGAGAGAGAGGGGGGGGGATGGAAGTGTTTGTGTGTGAAAGAGAGAGAGTAGGGGATGGTTGAGGGGAGAAAGAGAGCAGCTTGAGAGAGAGAGTATATGGTGGGAGAGGGAGTGGAAGCGGGAGAGAGAGGGGGGGAGGGGAATGTGTGTAAGAGAGAATAGGGCATGAGAGAGAGTGTGAGATAAAGTAGGGGCGGTAGAGAGTGTGGAGGATGGGAGAGAGAGTGAGAGTGTGGGATGGAAGAGAAAGGGTAGAGAGGGAGAGAGAGTGAGATAGAGAGTAGGTGGTGGGAGAGGTAGTGGGAGAGGGAGAGAGGGGGGATGGGAGTGTGTGTGAAAGATCTAGAGAGTAGGGGATGGGAGAGGAAAGAGAGAGGGGGATGGGAGTGTGTGTGTGTGTGTGTGTGTGTGTGTGAAAGAGAGAGAGTAGGTGGTGGGAGAGGGAGTGGGAGAGGGAGAGAGAGGGGGGGATGGAAGTGTGTGTAAGAGAGAGAGTAGGGGATGGGAGAGAGAGTAGGGTGTGGTAGAGAGAGTATGAGATGAGAGAGAGTGAGAGTAGGGGATGGAAGAGAGTGTGAGAGTGAGTGTGACTAAGAGAGAGTAGGGGTGGCAAAGAGAGAGCAAGGAATGAGGGAGAGATTAGGAAGTGAGAGAGGGATCAGGAGAGAGACTGAGAGAGAGGAGGGTAAAAGTATGTGAGTGAGAGAGAGTGTAGGGGATGGGAGAGAAGAGGGGGGGGATGGGAGTGTGTATATGAAAGAGAGAGTAGGGGATGAGAGAGGGGCAGAGAGAGTAGCTTGAGAGAGAGCCTAGGGGATTGGAGAGAGAGTAAGTGGTGGGAGAGGGAGTGGGAGAGGGAGAGAGAGGGGGGGATGGGAATGTGTGTAAGAGAGAGAGTAGGGGATGGGAGAGAGTGTGAGAGTGTGAGAGAGAGTAGGGGGTGACAAAGAGAGTAGAGAGGCAGAGAGTGAGATTGAGAGAGAGTGAGAGAGAGAGTAGGCAGTGGGAGAGGGAGTGAGAGAGGGAGAGTGAGTGAAAGAGAGTAGGGAATGGGAGAGGAGAGAGATAAAGATAAAGAGAGGGGACATGAGTGTGTGTCTAAAAGAAAGAGAGTAGGGGATGGGAGAGAGAGTAGCTGGTGGGAGAGGGACATATAGAAGGGGATGGGAGTGCATGTAAGAGAGAGAGTAGGGGATGTGAGAGAGTGTGATATTGTGAGAGAGAGTAGGGGTGGCAAAGAGAGTAGTGAATGGGAGAGAGAAAGTGAGAGTAGGGGATGGGAGAGAAGAGAGAGAGGGGGGGGATGGAAGTGTTTATGTGTGAAAGAGAGAGTAGGGGATGGGAGAGGGGAGAGAAAGAGTATCCTGAGAGAAAGAGAGTAGCTAGGGAGAGAGAGAGAGAGAGAGAGAGAGAGAGTAGGTAGTGGGAGAAGGAGTGGAAGAGGGAGAGAGAGAGAGAAGGGGGGAAGGGGAATGTGTGTAAGAGAGAGTAGGGCATGAGAGAGAGTGTGAGAGAAAGTAGGGGTGGCAAAGAGAGAGTGGAGGATGGGAGAGAGAGTGAGAGTGTGGGAGAGGGAGAGAGGGGGGATGGGAGTGTGTGTGATAGATCTAGAGAGTAGGGGATGGGAGATGAAAGAGAGAGGGGGATGGGAGTGTGTGTGTGTGTGTCTATGTGTCTGTGTGAAAAAGAGAGTAGGGGATGGAAGAGGTGATAGAGAGAGTGAGAGAGAGAAAGTAGGTGGTGGGAGAGGGAGTGGGAGAGGGAGAGAGGGAGGGGATGGAAGTGTGTGTAAGAGAGAGAGTGAGAGTAGGGGATAGGAGAGAGTGTGAGAGTGAGAGAGAGTAGGGGTGGTAGAGAGAGAGTAAGGGATGGGAGAGAGAGAGTAGGCAGTGGGAGAGGGAGTGGGAGAGGGAGAGTGAGAGAGAGAGAGAGAGAGTAAGGGATGGGAGAGGAGAGAGGGGTAATGGGATTGTGTGTATGAAAGAGAGAGTAGGCATTGAGAGAGGGGTAGAGAGAGTAGGAAGTGAGAGAGCATAGGGGATGTAAGAGAGAGTAAGTGGTGAGAGAGAGGGTGGGAGAGGGAGAGAGGGGGGATGGGAATGTGTGTAAGAGAGAGAGTAGGGGTTGGGAGAGAGTGTGAGAGTGTGAGAGAGAGTAGTGGATGGCAAGAAGAGAGTATAGAGGGAGAGAGTTAGATTGAGAGAGAGAGTGAGAGTAGGTGGTGGGAGAGGGAGTGGGAGAGGGAGAGTGAGTGAGAGAGAGTAGGGGATGAGAGAGGAGAGATAAAGATAAAGAGAGGGGGGATGGGTGTGTGTGTGTGAAAGAAAGAGTGTAGACGATGGGAGAGGGGAGAGAGAGAGTAGGCAGTGTGAGAGGGAGAGAGAGAAGGGGGATGGGAGTGTGTGTAAGAGAGAGAGATTAGGGGATGGGAGAGAGTTTGATATTGTGAGAGAGAGAGAGTAGGGGTGGTAGAGAGAGTAGCAGATGGGAGAGAGAAAGTGAGAGTAGGGGATGGGAGAGGGGAGAGAGGGGGGATGGAAGTATCTGTGTGTGAAAGAGAGATTAGGGGATGGGAGAGGGGAGAGAGAGTAGCTTAAGAGAGAGATTATGTGGTGGGAGAGGGAGTGGAAGAGGGGAGAGAGAGGGGGGAGGGAGATGTGTGTAAGAGAGAGTAGGGCATGAGAGAGAGTGTGAGAGAAAGTAGGGGTAGTAGAGAGAGAGTGGAGGATAGGAGATAGAGTGAGAGTGTGGGATGGAAGAGAGAGTAGGTGGTGGGAGAGGTAGTGGGAGAGGGAGAGATGGGGGATGGGAGTGTGTGTGAATGATCTAGAGAGTAGGGGATGGGAGAGGAAAGAGAGAGGGGGATGCGAGTGTGTGTGTGTGTGTGTGTGAGAGAGAGAAAAAGAGTAGGGGATGGGAGAGGGGAGAGAGTGTGAGAGAGAGAGAGTAGGTGGTGGGAGAGGGAGTGGGAGAGGGAGAGAGAGGAGGGATGGAAGTGTGTGTAAGAGAGAGAGTGAGAGTAGGGGTTGGGAGAGAGTGTGAGAGTGAGAGAGAGTAGGGGTGGCAGAGAGAGAGTAAGGGATGGGAGAGAGAGAGTAGGTGGTGGGAGAGGGAGTGGTAGAGGTAGAGGGAGAGAGAGGAAATAATTTAAGTATGTGAGTGAGAGAGACTAGGGGATGGAAGAGGAGAGAGGGGGGATGGGAGTGTGTGTATGAAAGAGAGAGTAGGGGATGAGAGAGGGGTAGAGAGAGTAGCCTGAGAGAGAGCATAGGCAATGGGAGAGAGAGTAAGTGGTGGGAGAGGGAGAGAGGGGGGATGGGAATGTGTGTAAGAGAGAGAGTAGGGTATGGGAGAGAGTGTGAGAGTGTGTGAGAGAGTAGGGGTTGGCAGAGAGAGAGTAGAGAGGGAGAGAGTGAGATTGAGAGAGAGAGTGAGAGAGAGAGAGTAGGCGGTGGGAGAGGGAGAGTGAGTGAGAGAGAATAGGGGATGGGAGAGAGATTAGGTGGTGGGAGAGGTAGTGGAAGAGGGAGAGAGTGAAGCGGGATGGGAGTGTGTGTAAGAGAGAGAGACAGTAGGGGATGGGAGTGAGTGTAGGGGTAGTAGAGAGAGTAGAAGATGGGAGAGAGAAAGTGAGAGTAGGGGATGGGAGAGAGAGATTAGAGAGGGAGAGAGTGAGAGAGAGATAGGAAGCAGTGGGAGAGGGAGTGGGAGAGGGAGAAAAAGAGAGTGGGGATGGGTGTGTGTGTGTGAGAGATTTAGAGAGTAGGGGATGAGAGAGAGAGTCTAGGAAGTGGGAAAGGGAGTGGGAGATGAGGAGAGAGAGTGAGAATGAGAATGTGTGTAAGAGAGAGAGTAGGGGATGGGAGATAGAGTGTGAGAGTGTGGGAGAGAGTAATCAGAGGCAGAGAGAGTATGGGATGGGAGAGAGAGTGAGAGGAGGGGATGGGAAAGAGTGTGAGAGAGTAGGTGTGGTAGAAAGAGAAAGTAGGTGATGGGAGAGAGTGACTAAGAGTAGGGGATGGGAGAGACAGAGTAGAGAGGCAAAGATAGAGTGAGAGAGAGATAGTAGGTGGTGGGAGAGGGATAAAGAGAGGGGGGTTGGGAGTGTTTGTGAGGGATCTAGAGAGTAGGGGAAGGGAGAAGAGAGAGAGGGGGATGGGAGTGTGGGTGTCTATGAAAGACAGAGTTGGGGATGGGATAGGGGAGAGAGAGTATCTTGAGAGATAGTAGTAGATGGGAGAGAGTGTGTGAGAGAGAGTAGGTGGTGGGAAAGGGAGTGGGAGAGGGAGAGAGAGTGGTATGTGAGTGTGTTTGATAGAGATATTAAGGGATGGCAGACAATGTGAGAGTGAGAGAGAGAGAGTAGGGTGGTAGAAAGAGAGAACAGGATGGGAGAGAGATATTGAGAGTAGGGGATGGGAGAGAGAGTAGGCGATGAGAGAGGGAGAGAGAGAGGGGAGGATGAGAGTGTGTGAGTGAGAGAGAGAGTAGGGGATGGGAGAGAGAGAGAGTAGGTAGTGAGAGAGGGAGAGAGAGGGTGGATGAGAGTGTGTGTAAGAGAGAGAGTAGGGGATGTAAAAGGA
The DNA here is from genome assembly GCA_028749045.1 of Cupressus sempervirens. Taxonomy (NCBI): domain Eukaryota; kingdom Viridiplantae; phylum Streptophyta; class Pinopsida; order Cupressales; family Cupressaceae; genus Cupressus; species Cupressus sempervirens. The sequence continues at coordinate 430,538,278 of CM053785.1, forward strand.
GAGAGGGTGAGAGAGAGTAGGGGATTGGAGATAGAGAGTAGGAGGTGGGAGAGGGATTAGGAGAGGGAGAGTGAGAGAGAGAGAGAGAGTAGGGGATGGGGGAGGAGAGAGAGTGAGAGGGAGTAGGGGATGTGAGAGGAGAGAGAGAAAGAGAGAGTAGGGGACTGGAGAGGAGAGAGAGTAGGGCATGGGAGAGAGAGAGTGAAAGAGAGTAGGCAGTGGGAAAAGGAGTAGGAGAGGGAGAGTGAGAGAGAGTAGGGGATGGTAGAGGAGAGAGTATAGGGATAAAGAGTAGTGGATGGGAGAGGGGAGAGAGAGTAGGGGATGGGAGAGAGAGGGGGATGGGAGTGAGAGAGAGAGAGAGTAGGGGATGGGAGAGGAGAAAGGGTGAGAGAGAGTAGGGGATGGGAGAGAGAGAGAGAGAGAGAGAGTAGCAAGTGGGAGAGGGAGAGTGAGAGAGTAGGGGATGGGAGAAGAGGAGAGAGAGATTAGGGGGAGAGATAGAGTAGGAGATGGGGGAGGGGAGAGAGAGTAGGAGATGTGAGAGAGAGAGAGAGAGAGAGAGAGAGAGAGAGAGAGAGAGAGAGAGTAGGTATTAGGAGTGGGAGAGAGAGGGGGGATGAGAGTGAGAGAGAGAGAGAGTATGAGATGGGAGAGGAGAGAGTGTGAGAGAGAGTACAAGATGGGAGAGGAGAGAGGGTGAGAGAGAGTAGGGGATGGGAGAGAGAGACTAGGCAGTGGGAGAGGAAGAGTGAGAGAGAGAGTAGGGGATGGAAGCAAAGAGAGAGTGTGAGAGAGTAGGGGATGGGAGACGAGACAGAGAGTGAGAGTGAGTAGGGGATGGGTGAAGAGGGAGATTGAAGGAAAGTAGGGAATGGGAAAGAGAGAGTGAGAGGGAGTAGGTGATGGGAGAGGGAGAGAAAGAGAGAGAGTAGGGGATGGGAGAGGAGAGAGAGTATGGAATGGGAGAGGAGAGAGAGCAAGAGAGTACGAAATGGAAGAGAAGAGAGAGTAGGGGATCAAAGAGGAGAGAGAGTAGGGAGAGAGAGTAGGGGATGGGAGATGGTGCGATAGGGAGAGATTATTTTTCACATATCATATGTGCTATATGAAAACACCAAAAAAATGTCATAAGGAAAGTTTGTGTCCCTATTGATCCATATTCTACTTCTTTTCTATTGTGTATGCTATTGTTCTAACATAAAACATGGGTTTCAAGTTGTTGGAAGTTAGCAAATACTATTTGAAGGATTTTTGAACATTCTTTCATTCTATTTGAAGCTAGCAAACACCAAATTCAATCATTGCATACTCTATTTGAAGGCTTTTTGAATATTCTTTCTATAGAAAAGGTTAGTGTAGTCATTTTTAAATATTCTTTTTTGTTATATAGAGACAAATTTGATTATAATTTGACATGTTGTTTAATATATATAGTGAATTCATTGAAATTTGTATGTTTGAATAAATTATTATTTGGAAATGATTAGAAATTTGGAAACTTGTTTAATATATATTTTGTATTCATTGAAATAATTGTAATTTTTATATGTATTTGAATGATTTGTAATTAAAAAATTGTAAGTAATTCAGATGTTTCAATAATTTAACATATAGAAATCATCATCATGCTAAGGAAGAAACCAAAAACTCAAACAAAGGAAGAGAGGGAGGCAAATTTGGCAATCAAAAGAGATAAAATGAAACTACTACATGAACAAAGAGAATTGCAAAGCAATAATGAAGAATTGACTTTCGAAGAGGAACAAGAACCACTGATAAAAAGAAACAAAGAGGAATAACTGGAAAGACAAAGAGAACAAATGAGACTATTATGCTCAAGAAGACAATTGAATTGTGAAGTTGCACCATCTTCCAATGTTGGAGTCATATTATCCTCGCATGTTGAAGAGATGCTAATTTTTAGATCTAAAGATATACATGCTCGATTATGTCATGTTGAAGGCACAACATGAACATATCAAGTAGGCAATATTCCATCTTTTGCATCTTATTACCAAGGCACATCATCTTCGGTTCAAGGTATGCAAAACACTCAACCTTATGTTGATGTTCAAAATGTTGAAGGAATGTAAGAGATTATAACACCTTCTAGAATTCATTTTAGACGACCAAAATATTTGATTAATATTGATACTAACATTTTGAAATCAATGACTGACAAGATTAGCAAGTTTATTTGTCAAAGAAAAGTTAATTGTATGTGGAGTTTTTTCTTTGAGGAATTAAATATTATAGGTCAATGCCAATTATTTGTGGAAGTGATGAGGAATTTGAAATTTAGGCCTATCATGAAGATTTTTGGGCTAAGAATGATGGATGATTCAAATGAAGAAAGCATTGTAAAGAATCTAATGAGTGCTTATGACAAAGTGGGTTCTAAATCAAGCACCAAAGATAGTAATATCACAAGATGGGTACTTACATTGATAATAGTGAGTACCCAAATGAAGAAAGCTTGACTCATGAGAAAGACAAGAAAAACATTGAAAATTAGTAGAGGTATGCTAAGGAGAGCCATGCTAAGGCATGAGAGATTGGAAGATCCAACAAAAAATGAGTTATGGATATTTAGTTGTAGACTACCACAAAAACATAAAGAAATTAGTGAAGCTTTGAAATCATTGATCGAAGAGTTTTGGAAAAATAACACACATGTTTCCCCTAATCAAAGAGATGTTGTAAGGAGGAGGATTGGTAGTCAAAATCATGACACACATGTGAAACATTTTTTGGACTAAACGTAGACACAATTTTTTGGAAAATTTATTAGTATGTATCCTCAAATTTGAATAAGTCGAAGATTTTTTGAGATGGGTAAACCTTTTTATGTGAAGATAAATCACACATGCACAACTTGTTGTTGTATGATACATGTTGAATTTTCTAATCATTATGTTGCTTTGAGGCATATATGTATGTTTTTGCATTCTAAGTTTGTTTTGTAGGATTGTGACATGAATGAGCCACTAAGATCTTCAAGGGAATTCATATCCAACATTTTATGTGAAATAGGGGATGGAAAAGAATTTTACAATACATTATGCTTGGATGGTACATGCTTATTTTGTGGTTCTTCGCAACTATTATCAACTTGTGAACATATGGATAGTACGCATGCAATTGGAAATGAAATAGTAGATTATGGAAGATACAAGATAGTGACATATGCTCTAAAAGATGGGAAACATGGAAAAAGATGTGATTTAGTTATTGAAAAGATTCTAATATATGATTTCATGAAGATTTTTTGTTGAAAGATTATTTATGAGAATGCAAGCCATACACATAGAGTTCGATGGCTAGATTTGCAATTCAAGTTGTGCAAGGATACGTTTCCACTAGATCTCATTGTTTTAGTTGTAGTCTTCATAGAGAACTACACGCTACAAACACAAAATGAGGTGCAAGAAAAGTATTATACTTCTCAATAGGTTTCCATATTTTTTCACTTAACATTCATGTATTCACCTACAAGTACAGAAGATGACAAGAAGGTTTTGAGGGAGTACCATTTTTACATCACCGATGATCAATCACATTCTATAGAGATTGCACATGGTTGTTTTCAACTATTTTATGGAGATTTGGCTAATAGGGGCATACCATATCATTAGCACATTATTTGGTGAGATAATTTTGCATCTCAATTCAAGAATGTACAAATGTTTTATTGGTTAAGTAGGATGCAAAAGTTGTGTAGAATTCAATATATGTGGATTTTCATAGAGGTTGGTCATGGAAAGGGAGAGCACAATGGTGCAGACACATGCATTGAAAGAGCCTTAGCTCATGAAGAACTAAAGTACAAAGATGGAGCAATAGTGTTAGATGCAAAATCCATTGCCCAGTGGTGTAACATTGCAAAGGGTTTAGGTAAGGAATGTGAGTCTACGGTTCAAAGATTTTTTTGATTGATAGATAATACTAACATTGCACCATATGAGCATTGTTGCACACTAATAGGATCGAGTTAGTTGCACTCTTTTAGACGCTTTGATGCAGGTTCATGGAGTATCCACACATGAAAAATTACATGTTATTGTCCATCATGTGTAGAGAAAGATTGGGATGATTGTGAGTCAACTGAATGGGTAGACAAATGGGATATATGAGTTTTGGACCCAATTGACACCTATCTCCCCCACAAAGCGTTGGAAATGGTAGAGAATCTAGTGCAACTTGGTAATATATATTTATATATATTTCTGATTTTGATATGTAACTTTGTAAGTTTTATCTAAGTATTTTTTGAATTAATGACCACATCTTGTACATTTATCACTACATGCCATCTTTTTTGCTATTATTTCACTTGAAGATAGTAAAGAAGGGACAAATTATTATTTGTGTCACTGTGTCTAAGTGAAACAAAAATTAGATCACTCGGTTATAGCTGTTCAAGGTTTAGAGTACCATATTGGTGTGGTGGTTGTAACCGGCACATGGCTTAGATGATATTCTATGAAGAACCCTAACTTGTGGTTATTTGAGGATTGGAAAATAGAGAGTAAGATTCTTCATTATTCAAACCTTGTTATTGCATCAAATTTTCACTTGATAAAATATGGTGGAAAACCACATAATAAGACTCTTTGGAAAGTTCATGAGTCAAACCATGAGGCAATACTTGAGACATTAAAATGTAGAACAAATCAACTTGGCTCATTAGATTGAATAAAGAGAGAGGGAGAGAGAGAAAGAGTGGTGTAGGGTAACCTTTAATCATTGATGTGAGTGGAAGGGTACTAACAATGAAGGTTGGGAGAGTACAACCCACAAGGACACATAAAAAAAGTTTGAATGCCCAAACAAGACCCAAAACCCCACACTTGCACCTTGAAAACAATAAAGGCTTAACATATGAAACCTACTTTAGATATGGAACCATGAACATAGACCAAAGGAATGTTTTTTTTACATCAACAGGGGCATATGTACTAAATTTGAAGGCCTCAAACTGAGAAAAAGTCATAGTTCCTTCATTAACCTCTTAGATTCCTAGTAGCCCAAGTAGCAAGGTTATGGCCTACAACTTAGTAAATGTTGAATGGAAGCAAAAACTAACCACCAAGACACTTCTTACTCTTGATATACTATCAGATTTGAAAGTGCTAACATGACATACACAAAAATGCTACATTAACCCATGGGGACAACAATTAAGGCTAAAGGGCTTATTAGGCCACTACTGGAAAGGAATTACTATTTAGACACATGCTAGAACCACCAAACCAATTGTAATTGTTGAGGATTGTTCTAAATAGCCAAAATCCCAAGTTTGAGGCTTTGAAAAAGAGTTTTAAGGTTTCAACTGTTGACTATAACAAAATAGTAAGTTGGTGGATATATGCTACATGCACCTAGGGCATCATCTTTCTCCCTTGTACCTATATTTCCGCAACTAAAACCAAAAAAAAATTAAACAACATTAAGAATACAAGGACTCTACCAAAGGCCATAAAATTCCTATTCTGAAATCTCAAGTTTTAACATGCTTTCCACCAAAACCCTTGAAACCCTTAAATTTTGAGTTGTCATCACTAAAATACAAATAACTTAAGTTCTATAGTGTTTCAAGACCTCAAACTAGTTGAATTAGAAAGGTAACTCAAACATGCATCCAACCATACCAATATTTGAGACTTATTCATTTGTATAGGTTTGTACCGTGCAAAAAAATAGCCCAAATGTAGCAAAACAAGTTATATTTTATTGATTTCAAAGAAAAATGTTACATTATACCTTCTACCCACCTAAAAGGGCTATATTAAGGTCTTCCACAACTAATCCAACCAAATTTGTGTTGGAAATAATCAAGAATAACAAGGTTACTGAGAGGGGAGTGGTAAATCAGTAACTCTAAAACTTTAAATCAATTCTGCATAATAACATATTCATCATTCATCCATCTAATCTACTGTATGCATGAAAAGATAAACATTTATAACACATGAACACACAGATTTAGTGACCCAGAAACCTTCCAATTAGAAAGTAAAATTGGGGTCGCAATGATGCCCACAAAACTTCAATACTGTAGTATAAAGTTGGCCTATTAAGGCTTACAATGATCACTTCTGATGATCCACCCTATTAGAAGAAAGTAGGATTGCTAGATCCACCTTGTTAGAGGATTTACAAACATACAATGAAGTATGCACTCTGTTAGGAGATTTACACAAGACTGTTAAGTCTACCCTATTAAAGGATTTACAAACTAATTCACCTATTAGAATGAAGTAGTGGATCTGGTTACAACTAATTGTTGATAAGATCCTTTATGCTTTGATCACCTGATGTGATAGATATAACTTTTTTGCATCTATGTTGAGTTTGTGTAATTCCTCTGTTCCACTGCTGATTCACTTTCCCTCTTCTTAAAATATTGCAATACAAAATCCCATCCAATTTCCTTATCATATCTGTACAAATGATATAATACATCACATATATACCATTCCAATATTTACTTAACAAGGTCGGCCAAACACAAGTGAACAAAACATTACTAAGTCGGCCAAATGGTAGAAAACTTGGGTTCCTCAAACTGACTCGATGACCTTCTGATACTCGGCATCCACTACAATACACCACATCATCATGCACTCAGTAAGATTAGAGGCATAGTTCATACTGACCATTCTAAGTAGCTTGGAACTTGGTAACCATTGGTGACTTGGTGAATATTGTGTTACTCGGTAAAAATTGAATCCATTGACAACCTTCTTCACTTGGTAAATATTGATTCCTTCATTTACCTTGATCACTCAGTAATCACTAAGTTCTTTATTTACCTTGATCACTCGGTAAACACTGGTTTCAACTAATGACTAGGTGAGCACAGAGAACTTGGTAAACACTGTGAAGCTCGGTGACCACTAACTGCTTGGAGAACACTATTCTGCTTGGTAGCCACTATGAACTTGGTAAACGCTGCTGAACTGCCTATAAGCTCAGTTTCCAAAGGAATGCTCGGTATGAGCTCACTAAGAATTTAGAATCGAATAAGTGTAGTAACTAATGACAAATATATCATAATTCCAACAATCTCCCCCTTTGGCATTAGTGACAAAAACACTTATGAGCCAAAATTATATACATCTGACTTACTGATGACTGATTCTACTGAATATACATGGCTTCCTTACATATAACTCCCCCATACAATATACACAAGGTATTTACATGAGTTATATGACTTTTATTCACAGTATCTCTTTGTCCCTTTTGCACATTTATGTCACCAATATTTCTTCCTAAGTATCTCTTTCTCCCCCTTTTTGACAATAATGCCAAAGAATAAAATAATGTATTTACATAAAGAGACCAAAATGTGAGATAAACTCAGAATGTACCTGGAGAATGAGTTACAAAGTCTTATCACAATTCTCTTGCAAGATTTTTCATGTGGATAGAGCTATTTGAACTTCTACAGAGAGTTCAATCACATGGTCTACAATAGAGAAATTGTTGTCATGGATCAATTTTTTTGAATGTGCAATGTGCTTCTGCATTGTATCCATGATGGGAAGGATCATATTCTGAATATCTAACAATGTAGATCAGATCCTTGCCTCTTTTCTCAACAATTTTTCCTTCTTCTTTGACAAAAATTTGATCTTGAGGTGATGAGATGAGCTTGAATTGGGGTCAAGCTTCAGGTTTTGTGTACTTGCCTTCAAATCCTCATCTATCTTATTCAATTTCTCTCTTATCTCCTTAGTATATTTGGTAACATCACAAAGCTTAACAAAAAGAGATGTTACATTATTAAAAGAATTTTCAATGTTGGCCAAAATTGTGGTTAATTGAACTTGTTTTATTGCTATATGCTGACAATGTGCTCAAGCACTTTATTATCAAACTTCTTTTCTACCTTCTGCATCAACTTTTCTTGACCAGAGGTATCTTCATTGAATTTATTAACTACCTCTTCTAATTGTAACAAAATGTGTTGAGAGGTATCAACATCAACACCTATAGCCTCAGTAATAATATTCTTTGCTTCATCAATAATTTTAAATTCTCTATCTCTCTCATTCCTTAGTTGTTTCTGCTTTGCCTTTAGTTCTATGCGCTGACTGAGCAGTCTTAGTTCATCAACTAAAGCATTATCTGTATCTATCTTGGGAATGAAAATTTCATTATCCAAGTCTACATCCTCATCTACTATCTTGCCTATAAGTAGAAGTTTTAATAGAGTCTTTGGTTTTTCTGCTGTTCTAACATCTTTGTCTTTGAAAACAGAGACAATGGTTGATGAGGTTGGACTAGCTGTCAAAACTAGAATAGGACCAACTAAAGGAAGACTAAGAGAGGGGCTAAATGTATCCAAAATTGATATACTTCCTAGAATTGATGTGCATATCAAAATATTCACAATTGAAAAACTCACTGGTGCAAAAATTTGTGCTAATGTAGTTGAAGTTGACAAAATTGAAGAGCAAACTAGAAAACTTACCGTACATACTACAGGAGGAATTGATACTTCTGATGTAGTGACTACTGCATTGAATGACTTGGTAACTAAAGAAGTTGCCTGCAGCTCGGTAGATGATGTTCTTGGAACTTGTATTGGGAATACCTATAGCTGGGAGGAGATTCGTGAAGATTGAGCAATTGATGTAGCAGAAGTGCTCACAATCTCACTAGTGGAAGTTGTCTCTATAGTAACAGATTTTGGTGGAGTGTAAGGAAGAGATGCAATGACTACTGCTACAATTTTCATAGGGTCATCCTCTTCTTTGTCTTCCTCATCAAATTCTTCCTCATTTTCTTCTTCCTCCCTCTCCTTTATCAGATCTTGAGAATCTTCATTAGTTACATCCATGGAGATGGAATCATTACCTTGCTCATCATCACTATCATCATCCTTGATTTTAACAAGTTCATCACTTGGCTTATGCAGTTTATAAGTATCATTCCAAACATCAATTGCATTCTTAACAATTGGTTCAATATTCTTTAATAATATGAGACATGTATTGAATCTCATATTCATTCTTCCTTCCTGATCCTTCATTGCCCTTTTGATTTCTGCATCTGTCAGGCTAGGTACCAATTCTCTCAATTTTTGTTCGAAATTGTCTTTAACAGTTTGCTCGATGTTCTCCCATCTTACCTTTATTTTATCAAACAATATTGCAAGAATTTGGGAGACAAATTGATCTGGGGAGAATTTCCAAGTTCCCAACTTCTCCATTACTAGATGTTCAATTTCTTTTTGTTTAGCAAGAGTCCTGGTTTCATACTTTAATGCTTTAAAGTTGCTAATTCTTGCACCAATCCTGAGTTGTTTTAGCCTATCTTCAAATGCGAGAGGAGGCTTGCTAAACACAACTTCACTTTCCTTTTTTCCTTTCCTCGTTCTCCTTGTGAATACTACCCAAGGTTTGGTGATAATCACCTTACCTTTCTTTTTCACAGGCTATTCTTCTGTAGATTCTTCTTCTCCTTCTTCTTCTCCACCTTCTTCTTCACCTTCTTCATATTCACCTTTTCCTTTTGTGAGCATAAGAGGACCAGTTGTAGTTTTCAATTTGGCTATTTTCCTCTTGCCCTTGCTTATGGCCCGTGGTAGCTTGATTTCAAGCTCAATTCTGGCCTTAGCTTCTTCATAGGTTCCAAAAATTTGTTGCCTTAGATCTACTGGCTCATTTACCAGTGCTTCTATGATATCTCTAGTGTCATCAATATTTACCTCATAGGGAAGAGGTTTCACCCATGCAACTCGAGGTTTGACTGCCTGAATGTATACCTTGTCACAGTCAATCATGAAGCATACATCATCCTTATAATCTTCAACAATCTTAGGAGGTATTTTGAATCTGTTATTCATCCTTTCCTTGAAGTCTTCAAAATAATTATCCATAATACTATCAAAAATTTCACCCATCTCTGCTACAAACTCATTTATTTGATACAAAATTGTAATGTCTTTTCTCCATTCTACTATTCCTTTTGATGGAAAGAATTTTTGTACATAGAAAAATAAACATATTAATAGAGATTCGAATTTATATGGGTTATTCTTTGAAGTCCTTATGCTATCCATATTTTTATTTAGTTGTCTCAGCATTACTTCCGACAGATCAAATTCAAGATTTTTCTTTACAATCTTGAGGGCCAAATCCACAACTTCACAAGGAATACTATTTAATCTCCTAGAACTGTATAATTTATATGCAATTACATGCATGCCAAATCTTAATTCCACATCAGGTATAGTGTTGACCTTTAAACCTCTACCATCCCACTCGGCTAGGGTTTATTTTTGTAGCTCTTTTCGACCTAGGGTTTTGGTGGTTTTGGTTTTGCTAAGCATAAGAAGACCTGTGATTTTGTGAATAATCTTCTTTGTTATCACTACAGGTTGCTCCAACCATAATTGACCATTATGCACCCAACTTAGGATATACCTAATCCATTTGGTTTGGAAGTTTCTAGGCATATGTGCGATATGAGTCAAGCCCTTGGTTTCCAGATGCTTGTGCTAGGGTTTGAGGGTTCCATCCACACATAACTCGGCTAGGGCATTATCCATATCTAGTTTCCCTATCTCTTGAATAGTGCATTTGAAATGAGTACAAATATCATTTATAAGTAGTACCTTTGGTAGAATCTGAGATTGGGCTCCATGCAGGTCGAGCAATTAAGCTATGGTGGGAATGAGCTTGAAGCTTGGTGCTTTCCATTCCACTCCCTTCATAAGCAATTTAGAGCCTCTCATTGCCTTGCTACTGCTGGTGCATGCAGATGCCATTGCTGCTCGATGAGTGAATGATTTCATAAAACAAATTCTTCACTGGAAAATCACTTCAAATCGCTTGAACTCACTTGCGTGCTCTTGGAAATTTATTCACTCTGTATATTTTAAATTCACAGTGAAAAATGAGATCAAATTCTGCCTTTTTGATGAAAAATTTGCCATTAATGCTTGGGTATAAAGGTAGCTAAGATGACCTAGGGTTTTTTAGATAGTCACCAACTTACTCGATAAACATTGCAACTCAGTAAACAAACAAAACCTTTCATATTACGGACCTAGCTCGGTTAAGTCTAAAACCAACCTTGCTCGGTAGATGCATCACAGTGAACTCCTTCATTCTAGAGCTACTTAGGATATTGCTTGAAGATGCAGTCCCTGATCTTCCTTGATGAGTCTAATTAGAAATGGTGGAGTCACCCACTTCTTGAGTGACATTGCCATCATTTGAATTTTCTGGCTCGGTAGATTTAGGAATCCACTGTTGTCTCATCTGTTTTCGAATGTTGTCAGCTCTGGCTTTCTTTTCATCTTCAATTCTTCATATGTTCATGAAATTCTTGGATATATGACCAAGTTTGGTACATGTATAACATCTTATAGTAGTATCTTTCTTCCCTAGGTGATGCCTTGTACAGTTTATTCCAATGTATTCATATTCTCCACAATAGTGACATCTGCACCAAGTATTGTAGTCCCAACCAAATAATGCATTGACAATTTGTTCTGTTGGATTGAATGATTTAGATCTACACTCAGATGCCTTGTGACCTTGTTTCTTTCATTTGTGACATTTGCCTTCAAATTTTGGTTTCTCTTTGCATTCATTGGCTTTGTGACCATGCTGATTGCAATTGTACCATTTACCATTGAATTTTCCTTTACCATTGCTCCAACATCTATTAGATGTATGACCTAACTTACCATAGTGATTGCAAGTAGATCTTTGATTCTTTTGGGTACCTTGTTTGGAAGATTCACCTTGTTCATTATATCCAAGGCCTACTTTACCTTTTTGTCTATGAAGATTCTGCTCATTTTGTTGATTCAATTGATCCATATCTATTTGAGATTTTATCATTCTTTCATTGACTTGCTTTTCAACATATAAGTCATTTTCCAAACTTTCATTGATTTGTCTTTCGGATCTTAGATCACTTTGTAACCTTGTATTGATTTTTCTTTCAGATCTCAGATCACTTTGTAAGCTTGTATTGATTTGTCTTTCAGTGATTAAATCATTTCTCAAACTTTCATTCTCAGATCTTAGATTCATAATTTCTTTATTTGCATTAGATAGTTGACCTACAAGATCTTCATGTTGAAAGGATTGATTATTTCTTACCTCTAAGTCTTCATTTTCCTTATTTCTCTATTCCAAAATTTCACATAGCCTGATGGATTGGATTTCTTGTTCTTTTCTAAGCTTTGTTACTTCTTCCTGTAGTGAACCATTCTTTGCTAGGAGTTCCTTGATTGCTTCATTAGCTTCATTTGAATTGCTTGATGGTAAAAGGTCTTCAATATTTTCTTCAATATACTGATGATCATTCATTTGTCTTGCAAGTTCATTCATTCTTTTCAGAGATTGTGAAAGATGCTCCTTTGCTTATTTGAGTTGAGCCATGGCCATTTCTAGATCTAGCTTTTCATTCTCAATAGATTTGTCAAGTCTGAATATCTCCATTGTCCTTGATCTTTGCTCAAGCTATCAAACTTTATCCTGAGAACCACAATGCTCAGATACCAATTGTTAGAAATAATCAAGACTAAAAAGGTTACTGAGAAGGGAGGGGTGAATAAGTAACTCTAAAACTTTAAATCAATTTTGCATAATAACATATTCATCATTCATCCATCTAATCTACTATATGCATGAAAAGATAAACATTTATAACACATGAACAGATAGATTTGGTGACCCATAAACCTTCCAATTAGAAAGTAAAATTGGGGTGGGGGTGATGCCTACAAAACTTCAATACTATAGTATAATGTTGGCCTATTAAGGCTTACAATGATCACTTTTGATGATCTGCCCTATTAGGAGCAAGTAGGATTGCTAGATCCACCTTGTTAGAGGATTTACATACAATGAAGTATGCACTCTGTTAGGAGATTTACACAAGACTGTTAAGTCTACCCTGCTAAAGGATTTACAAACTAATTGACCTATTAGAATCAAGCAGTGGATCTGGTTAGAACTGACTGCTGATAAGATCCTTTATTCTCTGATCACCTGATGTGATAGATATAACTTTTCTGCATCTATGTTGACCTTGCTATATTCCTCTGTTCTACTATTGATTTGCTTTCCCTCTTCTCAAAATATTGCAATACAAAATCCCATCCAATCTCCTTATCATATCTTTACAAATGATATAATACATAACATATATACTGTTCCAATATTTACTTAACAAGGTCAGCCAAACATAAGTGAACACAACATTACTAAGTCGATGGTAGAAAACTTGGGTTCCTCAAACTGACTCGATGACTTTCTAATACTCGGCATCCACTACAATACACTACATCATCATGCACTCAGTAAGAGTAGAGGCACGATTCATACTAACCATTCTAAGTAGCTTGGAACTCAGTAACCATTGGTGACTGGGTGAATATTGTGTTACTCGGTAAAAATTGAATCCATTGACAACCTTCTTCACTTGGTAAATATTAATTCCTTCATTTACCTTGATCACTCAGTAATCACTAAGTTCTTTGTCTACCTTGATCACTCGGTAAACACTAGTTTCAATTGATGACTAGGTGAGCATAGAGAACTTGGTAAACACTGTGAAGCTTGGTGACCAATAACTGCTTGGAGAACACTATTCTTCTTGGTAACCACTATGAACTTGGTAAACACTGTTGAACTATCCATAAGCTTGATTTCCAAAGGAATGCTCGGTATGAGCTCGGTAAGCATTCAAAATCAAATACATGTTTTAATTAATGATATATATATCATAATTCCAACAATTTGAAAGGTTGTGATCATCAAGGGAATGATTGCAAACAATTTTGTTTAGTTATGCACAAAGATGCAAAGTTGCACAGCAATTTTTACAACTTTTATTGCATTTTTCCATTTTTGTCCCTAAAAGGCATTTTAACTATGTAAATGAGTCCTAATTGACTCAATACAACTATTAGACCCTAGATGACAAGAATATGCATTCAAAATACAAAAATTGTGGCCTTGTGACCTCATTGAGCAATGGGCTTATAAAACACCCAACATTTCTAATGCACTTCACAAAAGGGTTAATGGCAATTCTAGGAGTCTAAAATCATGACCTTGTTGAAAAGATGGAACAAAAATTGGGAAGAGGTCATAAATGACCCAAAAAACTTGATTACATGATTTCATAAGAGGGGTGCTCCCACACCAATCATAGGGCCCTCATCTTTTCATTTTTTTATGTTATGCTCCAAGTGAGCCTTGTAAGTAGAATAAACATCATTGGACCTAGTTGTGGTAGTTAGGGTATTGGATGTCATCAAATGTCCTTGGAAAAGTCACTATTTTGGCCTAGAAATGAAAGCATACATTGCCATAGGTCAATGAGTAAACTAAGGGATGAGTCATTAGCATAGGGAAGGGTCCCTAGAATGGAATTGTTAAGGGATAGCCTAATTAACAAGTTAGAAGTGTTAAGACTTGATCAAGCAAGAAAAAGACTTGAGCAAGCAAGAAAAAATCCAAAGTTACTATATAGCAATTTTGCAATTTTTGCAAAATACTGATTCAGTAAGAAATTATGGATTTGCATTTTTTAACTTGAAGGAGGCCAATGCAAACCATACAGATGAAGGGGAGAGACCTAGGAGGAGATATAAAGAATTTCCAAACCCTAAATTAGAGAAGTTAATTGTATTGTGTATGGTCAGCATGCCATAGCATGACATTTGAAGGTAAAATGATGTAGCATTCAATATACAATAAGTTTTATAAATTTTAGTGGTTTAGGCATTTGGGCCTATTGAAAATCTAAATGCTCCAAGTAAATGACCTAAAACTTGTCTTAATATGCATATGCTTTGTTAGCACTTAGTAATACAAGATATTTTGGTCATCCCATGAATATTGGGCCCTAAATTGTTTGAAATAGTGATGTCGAGTAAATAACTTTATTGATTCTTTGGCATAGCAAAAAAAGTTGAGTTGAGATTCTCAAGAATGAACAAACTTGCAAATTAAGAGTTTTATTGTTGCATTTCACAAATCTCACTGTGTCTATCTATACGCCCAATTCTCACATATAGACAAGCTTCAAAATAACGTCTCCAAAGTGTTTCAACCAACTCTTGTTGGTTGGGTTGAAAGTTTAATGCTTTAAAAAAATAACAACTCCAACTTCCCTCTAAATCATAAACAAGCTATTGGATTTTGAAAATTAAAAATTCCAACATACAATTTATTGAATTCTTTTAAACAAAAAGACCACTAACTTACTCATTTTGATTCTTTATGATCATTCAACTTTCCTAGACCCTAAACATTCCAATTTGGCCCAAGGACTCTATTGGTCCCCCTTACAAAGAAACTTTGGTCCCTTTAGGACTTTTAACAATTTCTAAGATTTTCATAATCAAAAATCCATTATAGGCTTTAGTATTTCCCAATTAATTTACTTTATCCTCTGATTTTCTTGCTAACCCTGATTGTGTATTCCATCCTCCATATTTCCCTTGAGGTTCATGAAATTCCTCATGATCTTTATCTTTGTCTTGAATGTCTGAGGTACTCCTTGACCACAAAATTATTGAGCTTCTGAGGTTTAAGGCATTTTTGACATTGTTTTTGTAGACTATACTAGTTTCTATGGTAGATTGGATTGTTTGGAATAATTTTGTTTTAGGAAGTTTGGTATGATTTTATTTCTTTCCATAGTTTTTCAAAAAGTTTCTTGACAACTTTTGAGCAACTTCTTAAAAAGTCTTTAAACCTTCAAAAATTCTACCCCAAAGGGCTAGTTTGTATGATGTACTTATTTTGGTAAGAAATCAATAAAAAAACCTATTTTCGTATAAAATTTTGTGTTTTAGATCATTGTATGGATTGGTACAGATGTTGGGACATGTACCAGTGACCCCAAGAGTTAGAGGGGTGAGTTATCTTTAATTTTCACTTGGTTTCATGTTTTGATCCTTTGTAGTTTGCAAGTTATTCAAGTTTTGTTGAACGTGCCTAGAAATCAGCATTAAAGCAAGGGTTTCACCTAGGGCCTTGTTGTTTTGGCACTTTCCACCATGTGGATTTGATTCACCTTAATAGAATGCAAGCTCTATCAGTGTACTTCATGATTTTATAGGTTTTATAGATGGCCAAGCAAGGAATGAATTTTGCCACCATACCCTACGTGTATGGCTCCATACATGCACCATTCAACATTTCACTATGTAGTCACTATACATTTTGCTCCAGAGTGATCCAAGGTCTATAACTTTGGATTTTGACTTCTTTTACATGTTCCTAGATGTTCCAATAATTGTTTTTCAGATTGGCATGTGTGAAAGGGCATCTAAAAGGGTATCTGTAGTGTACCTATGGCCTAATTAGGCCTATCAAAACATTCCAAATGTTGTTACAGTAGTAGCTTCTAGTCTCTTCTAGTGTATGAGGTTTACATATATTTTATATGTCCTAAAAAAGTGTTTCAATCTCACTTTAAACTGTGTTTTCATGTGGGGTTTTTCCATATTATGTTCAATTTACAATTTGAAGGGCCACTAGACTTTTTAATAGAAAACTACTATACCTTCATATCAATGTTTTTTGGACACAATAGAATCACTTTATCTGCTATATACAAACCTTAATATGTATAAGGTGTTTTTGTATTCCATTCCCTGGTCATTGTTCTCTTTTCATTCATGTTTGGGGGTATGTTCCTAGTGCAGAGCACTAAGGCACTTGGTTTATATTTTGATTTTCATGTTTTTTTAACCTACTTAGGGTAGAATAAACAACTATTAGATGAGAGGTTCATGGTTGTTAAAGAAAGACACCATTTTGTATGCTTAAGGCACTTTGTGCAATTTATAAGCAAAAGTTGCTAATTAGGAAAATTCAAGATTTTTCATGTTTTTGGTCAATAAATCCTAGGATTAGTTGTTTTTACTTATTTTTGGGTATTTTGGAATGTTTTCCAAGTCCTAGAAGTGGAATCAAGTGAAAAATGTAAAAAATTACACTTTTTGTGCAAAGTTGCATTGTTGAAAGTTGTAAAAGTTGTTCAAATTTGCAACTTAGTGGGAAAAGGGTTATAACTATTAAAATATTGGTTGAACCATTAAAATAGACATAGGAGATATATATATACATCATTTGTGAGGTATGGAGGGCATTAATATATGGATTGGAAAAAGTTGCAAAGAAAGAAATTTAGTTTTGGAGTGATTTTTACTATTGTTTGGATGTTGCACAAAATATACAAAATTTTAGACTAGATGTGATGTGTTTTTGAGATATGGATTTGAATCAACTTTCTTTTTCTTTTGGTCTCAATTTTCTACATGCTTTCTATCTCAAATTATTACATTTTTTGTGAAACTAGGTTTTGAGGACAACATTTTGGTGCACATAGCAAAAATGGGCCTCTAACTGCAATTTCCTTTGTTGAAATTTCATGTCCACTTGAAAAATGGTATTTAGTAGGGTCATTTTTATGATTATAGGGTTTCAAGACTGGAGAATGTGTTTTGTGATTTTTCCAATCAAGCCCTAGGTCAAGTACCATGAAGGATTTGACCTCTTGTAGCTTGTTGATATGTGAATGGCAGGAGTTTGGGAATTGGTAAAGGGCTAAAAATTTGGAAATAAGTTATTTTAGTGTTTTCAAACCTTTGAGAGCATTGACTTCATTTCATGACCTTGTTTCCTACTAGTTCCTTTGTAAACCAATCATCTACATGATTGGGACATGTTTGGGAACTGACAATCTCCATTTAAACTAAAGTCTCCATTTAAAGGTGGCAAAGATATTTTTGTTATTTTGTTAAGATCATTAATATATTAAGATGAGAACTTTGAGGGATCATGCCCAGCTTGAGTATCCTAGCTTCCCAAGTCTTGTAAATGCAAAGTCATTGATGAATATGCATTTCTAATTAGAACATCTATGGTGCTAGAATGAAGTGCATGACCAGATTCTTTGCCTACTAATGAACCAATTTGAGGCTTCACCTCACATTTCTCTATTCAAAATTCTATAGAAATTATTACTTCTCTATATAAACATTTTGTGCCTATGTACATTAGCACTCTTTCCCAATAACTGTATGTTTTGTCTCTTCATCCTAAGTAATTGGTATACCATGGATGGCATTAAGATAACTATTTTCTTTTGAAATTTTAGGTGAACCCACAATACATGGTACCACTTTTGGGGGATGAAGGAAATCATGAAATGATGAAAAGTTTGCATTTATAAATTTACGCATGTTCGCTCGAATGTACTAACAATGGTCGCCTGAACATAAACTAATTATATGTTTGCATGAACATATTAACTTTTAATAAGGTATGTTCACATAAACATACCTAGTTAATATGTTCATGCGAACATATTTGCAACGGTGATTTTGTGATGAAAATTCCACTTTTCTATTTGAAATCTTGATAAATTTGCCCTTTTTTATGTTCGTGCGAACACAAATTATTATACATGTTCGCGTGAAAATGTTAAAATAAATTTCCAACAGTCAAATTATTTTCTCATACATTCATGTGAACATGTGTTCACACGAACATATTAGACAAGTTCGTGCGAACATAGTGTTCGTGCGAACATCTCAAATTACAAATTTTTGGTGTTGTTTTCTAGAGAAAAAATGAAATTGGCTCTTTTGACCCCTAAAATTGAGATTGAATGATCTCCTACTATAAAATAAAAAATACCAATTTGTGCTACTCAGAGCAAGCTTTCCAACAACTATAATTTTAATACATATTATATTCATTAGGACTTTCAAATATGAGTTTAACTCATTATAGGTTCATTAGCGATTCAACATCAATCGACTTTGACACCTCGAGAAAATTAGTAAATTAGGTCAATTTTTTTTTTGAAAAATATATAGGAACTAGCTTATTGAAATACCTTTCTATTCAAAAAAAAAAAAAGGTTTTTGATAAATTGACTTCAAATTATCTGTGTCAAACGGAATGTATGTCTGAATTATGATTTGTGTCACTTCAAAACTTCATAAACTATACAATATTCATCCAAAATGAATCAAACCAAATGCATCCTCTAGATATTGATGTTATGAATCTAACACCAAAATAATTATGTCATTATCATTTCTAGAAAAAAAATTATGTGTGTCAAATGAACTATCACTCTTTAAAAATATTGAATTTTATTATGTACCACTTTTTGAAGGAGATGAAAAAATTGACCTAAATAATTTTATTTTTTTAGAATAAAAAATATGTTTAAAAAGTAGGGATAGAGTACTCAAAATCATTAGTTTATGTCATATTGAAATTATTTATAGTTTTCGAGATATAGTCAATTGAACATGACATTAGTTGCAAAAATATTGATTTCAATGTCAAAATTGGTAAAAAAGTGGAACCCATTATTGTGGGATCACCCTACATCCTTTTCTCTTAGATTAATCTCTCTATTAAGTAGGTTTTCTATATCTTTTTATATTTAATAAATGTAGCTACAATTCCTTTGTATATTAAGCTTTCTCTGTCCAAATGAAAAGGCATGGGGAGTGAGGCCAATTGTTGGTCACTATTAAAATGGTATTTCTTGGCCATGCCACTGATGGGAATCATTTCAATCTTATTTTCAGAAACAGTACATCATTTTTCTTGAAAAAATAATATATATTATTTTCAATGTATTTGAAATATTTGTAGCTAGTATCCAATTGTTTATTCATTGTCTTTCAATATTCATGGGAAATTATGGTATTTGGTTACTTAGTAGGTCCTAGAAATATTAACTAGGGTCCTAGAATAATCCTAGATGGACCCATTTGACATAAATATGTAAAGAACAAAAACTGTTCAAAAGTTGCAATGTTGCTCAAAAAGTTGCTTAAGAAACTTTTGCAATTTTTTCAAAAAAATTACAAATCAAAGTTTAGGAATTTGTAACTATCCATTCACATGTAAATGAGCATGGGAAACATTTTTTTGAAGGTTAGAAGGTTTCCAGTTAGATTTGCAATTTTAAGCAACTTTTACAACTTTAGCAATTTTGCACAAAAAGTGCAACTAATGCAAAGTTCACTAGATTTAACTTCTAGGACTTGGAAAAGGTTCTAAACTATTTTAAAATAATTAAAAACACCTAATCCTAGGCTATCTTGACCAAACACTCAAAAAGACCCAATTTGGTCTAATTAGCAACTTTTTCTCATATCTTGCACAAAGTGGCCTAGACATACATATCTTGCTCATATCTCTCTTACCATCCATTGTGGGATCAAACTATCTATTCTATAAGCTCTAAGTGCTAGGTAAACCGAGCCCCAAGCTCATCCCATCTTGTTGAGCACTTGAACATTCTCAGGTACGTTGAACTAAAATGTCCCTAAGAGTCATTAAATACCATAGGGTAACGATCTTTTACGGGGCATATCTTAGAGCTTGTGCAACGTATGGATTTAACTCTTGGTGCTATAGGACTATGTTGCAAATACCTAGAATAATATCTCTCACTTTTTGAAGATTTTACTTTATTTTAATTTTTTGATGCCATCTCAGGTGATGTTGAAACTTGTAGTGTAGGCTAGTAAAATGTTTCCAACTGTCAAATCTCCCTCACTGTTCATCATGGGATGAACCATCTATTATGTTAGCTCTAGGTGGCTAAGTAAACTCTATTAGCTCTAGGTGGCTGAGTAAACTCTAGTCCCAAGCTCATCCTATCCCATTGAGTACTTAAACATTATCAAACACGCTAAATCAAAATTTCATTAAGAGTCACTAAATGCCATATGGTGGCAATCTTTTATGGGCAATATCTAAAAACTTGTACAAGGTATGGATGTAATTCTAGGTGCTATAGGATATGTTGTAGAAACCTACAATAACCTCTCTCACTTTTTGGAGATCTTACTTTGTTTTGATTTTGTGACACCATCTCAGGTGATGCCAAAACTCATTGTGTTGGCCAGTACAAAGTTTCCAATTGCCAAATCTCCCTCACCATTTGTCATGGGATCAAACTATGTATTCCATTATCTCTGAGTGGCTGGGTAAACACTAGTCCCAAGCTCATCCTATCTCATTGAGCACTCAAACATTCTCAAGCATGTCTAACTAAAATGTCCCTAAGAGTCAGTAAATGCCTTAGGGTAGCGATCTTTGATGAGACATATCTTGGAGCTTGTGTGATGCATGGATGAAATTTTGGGTGCTATGGGACCATGCTATAGAGACCTACAATAACCTGTCTCACTTTTCATAGTTATTACTCCATTTTGATTTTTCAATGCCATCTTGGGTGATGCTAAAACTGGTAGTGTTGGCTAGTACAAAGTTGCCAACTGCCAAATCTCCCTCATTGTTTTTCATGGGATCAAACTATCTATTTTGTTAGCTTTGGGTGGCTAGGTAAACCCTAGTCCCAAGCTCCTCCCATCCCATTCAGTCCTCAAACATTCTTGAGCATGCCAAACATAAATGTCCGTAAGAGTCACTAAATACCATAGGGTAGTGATCTTTAATGGGGCATATCTTGGAGCTCATGTTAGGCATGGATGTGATTCTAGGTGCTGTGGGACTATGTTGTAGAGACCTACAATAACTTCTCTCACATTTTGGAGATCTTACTCTATTTTGATTTTTTGAAACCATCTCGAGCGACGATAAAACTCATAGTGTTGGCCAGTACAAAGTTGCCAATTACCAAATCTCCCTCACCATTTGATCACCTCTTCAGTCTTCTCATTTTTGCTTTGTGTTTGAATGGCTTGAAAATGAGTAATTTTAAACTTTATTAGGGTCAAAGCCTAGCATTTATTACATAGTGCTTATAGTTGTACACTTGGCAGTTAAAGGTTTCAGTATAACTCAACTCCCATTTTAATTCATTTACTCGGCTTCCACTCACATATCTCATTCAGCATCAACTAGACTTTCTAGCTTGGCATATACTAGAGTTTCACTCAACATCCAAGGATAGCTTGGTGTCTTCTACAAAATTTTCAATTTTTTTAAACTTGACCTCTTTTCTCATGCAAATTCCTTCTTAGCAGTACTTCTTTGTCCTTTTGGAACTGATGTATGATTTGACTTAGTATATCAGTCCCATACATTTTCCTTTACTTAGTTGGATGAAGTGTGATTAGTTGACCTCTTGGGTGAAATGATCTCTCTATTGGGTGTACTTGATCCATGTTTTCTTTGCCATGTCTTTTTCATTTGTACCCTAATGTGTTCCACTTCAACTTTTTCTTTACCCTTGTTGACTTCTAACATGGATACCTTGGCCTTTGTTGGACAATTTCTGCTGGCATGTCCTATCTTTAAGAAACTAAAACATGTGGTTTGGCTTTACCACCTACTATAATTTCCCTTAAAATGTGTTCTTATCTAGTTCTAAGGAACATGACCATATTCCTAATAGTAGTGACAACTTTTCCTAGTATTGTAATCCCAATTGCAGTGGTGTGCATAGTTGTTTCTCCTTGTAGGATAATTAGGTGTCCACATAGGCTTTTATCTACACTCAAAAACTCTATGTCCATAATTTTTGCAATTGTAGTGCAGTGACCATAAAATCTTGGTTTTGCAGTCTTGTGTTGAGTGACCTTGCATGTTACACTTGTGATAATAACCTTTTTTTTTGGATGTGTCTTGCTGATTGATCTTTCTACTCCTACAAACATTGGTAATGTGCCCCTTTTTATTATAGAAGTGACAAGTAGGTTTAGTGTTCTTACCTTTGTTGATTCTTTCTTCTGTAGTCTTGGATGATTCTCCTTGTTCAGTGTTGGTGTAGCCAAGTCCTGAAGTGACATTACTAGCCCTTGGTGATTTTAGTAATTGTTCAAAGTATTTGATAGCTACAATGGGTTTGTTGTAGCTTTTTGCTATCTCCTTTTCTCTCTTCAATTCATTCTACAATTGTTCATTTTGCATCTTGAAGGTGGAGATCTCAATATCCTTCATGTTTGGCTCATGATGAGCATTCATCATCTAGCTTAAGATGTCTAGCTGCATGTTTAAGATCTTTTTAAACTTAATTGTCTTCTCATCTAGTTTATTGGTGAGATTTCTCTTGTTATATTCTATCATGGCCTTCTCCTCAATAGCTCTTTTCTTTTGTTCGATCACTTCACAAACCATTATGGCTTGTGATTCTTGTTCAAGCTTAAGTAATATGATTTCTTTAGCTTGAGTTCTATTTTTCTCCATCAGTTCTGATATTGCTAGATCAAATTCATTGGAATCTCCATTGGCAAACACTTGTGTGGTATCAATATCCTTGTAGTGTATTTCATTTTCAGCTATGGCTATCTCCTTTCTTCTTTTCAAGGATTTTCTCATTTCCTCTCTGGCTTCTTCTACATTTTGTAGAGTGAGATGCACATCAATCACTTGATTGTCAATAATCTTCCCAAGTTTGAAGACTTCCATCTTGTGATCTTTTTCTCCAACCTGTTAGGCTTTTCCTTGTGAGAACCAATAGCTTTGATACCAATTGTTGGAATGTTCAAATCAGAAGAATACTTCTATGAGGGGGAGTTTGAATCAGAAGTAACTACTTTTTATGCTTTTAATCTCTCAATAACACATAATTGAAAGTAAAGTACATGCATGTAAACATGAAATGAAAGCATGCATCAACACATGATACATGAGATTTGGTAACCCAGAAACCCTCTAGGAATAAGAAGGTAAAACTGGGGTGAGGATGAAACCCACAAAAATTACTACAACAATATGTTCAACCACTTCTCATGGTTTTCCCTATTAAAGGCATGCCCTATTGAAGGCTTTGCATTGTATCAATAGTGACCTAATTAGAGAATTTACAAACACTTAAATGAAGTGTCACCCTGTTAAAGGATTTACAATAGGTTGTTAAACCCACCTAATACATAGGATTTTCATCACCTTCTCCAAAGGTTTTCCCACCTAACTGTTAAGCTAACCTATCAATATAGGATTTTAGAATCTAATACAATGGTAAGAAAGTATTAGAACATTTGACCTGATAGTATACAATCTCTAATTATTGGATTTAGGCACTTGATCTACTCTCTTCTGATCTTGATCCTCTGAGATCTGATATCTGATCTAGTCCCTTGTGTTATTCTAATCAACTGGATATGAAAATGTTGCTCTGTTTCTCTAAGTCTTTCCTTCTTCACGCTAAATTTTTTCTATAATCTCTAATTATTTCCTTCATCACACTAAAATTTTGTGATGCCATCTCAAGTGATACTGAAACTTCTAGTGTTGGCTAGTACAAAGTTGATAACTACCAAATCTCTCTCACCTCTCATCATGGGATCAAACTATTCATTTTGTTAGCTCTAGGTGGCTAGGTAAACACTAGCCCCAAGCTTCTTCCATCCTATTGAGCACTTGAAAATTTGTGGGCACTTCAAACTAAATCATCCCTAAGAGTCACGAAATGCCATAGGGCAATGTTCTTTGACTGTGGCAACTGGATATGTGTTCTTGTCCAATGATGGAGAATTGTCATAGAAGGTAAAGGGGTGATCATACACATTATTTTGAATATGTTGTTTTCTTAAGGTAATAAGCTAATTCTTGTTCATAAAGTCAAGGAACTTGAGGTCACCTATAAACCCAAATTTCCTTAGTCCTAACAATTTTCCTTATTTTGTTGTTTTTGTTAATAAGTTGACTCAATAAGTGTTTTGAGAGTCATTAAACCTTTGGTAGCTAAATTTTATCACTAAATGGAGTTAGTGGAAGATTTTAATGAAATTCTTGGTTGTCTTAATAGTCATCTCATGGGTTTGAAATATAATCATTTTCCTTTGTGAAGAGTTTTTCAAAAATCAACAAATTACATGTTGTTGCAAAGAAAATACAGTCATAGGATGTTTGAAGATTGTTTTTGCTCATATGATGTTGAAGAATCTCTTGGAAGGATGGAATAGATGATAGAATGAGGTTTGTGAGATAGTTATTAGGTATTTCTTTAAGTGGCTAAGATGTTAGTAAGTGGCTAAGATGTTAGTTTGAAGCAAGAAGTTGATTATGATCAATTTCTCAAATTCGCTCATTTTCCCTTATTGCTTCCCAAGTCTTGAATAGGAAAAATGATCAAGTAGTTTTGTGATGTTGGGTAGAATTTTGTTCAATATTTTAACCAATTTGGAAAGAGTATTTGAAGACACTTACAAAGGTGGGAAAGGTGGTTTTCCATAAAAGTGTTCTTGTTGGGAACCCACTAGCTTTTGGTGTGAGCATTCTGCATCATTTTGGATGCAATTTACATTAAAATGAAATACATGAAATGTACTTAAAATGTAAACAAAAAAAATAAGATATATATTATGATAACCAATAATTTCATACATGAACACACATATAATATACAAGGTTGCATGGGGATAGGGGTACTTAGGGTACGGTATGGGTATAGGTACGAGTACAACTATTTTTTATAATAGGGGATGGGGGTACTTGGGTATGTCAAACTTTATTTTTAATTATACTTTTATATTTATAGAAAACCTAAACTTATCAGTCTTGACAATGAGTTTTCAAATCAAGAACAGTGATAAAGTTTGCAAATGTAATGTATTGTTTTCAGTTTCAAATTTGTTATATGTTTGTAATAATAATTTATGATAAATGTTTTGATGTATAACATAGAAGGTAGAGTTTAAACATGAACAAGAAGATCATAAATCATATGACAATGACATATTGCAAATGATAAATTTATGGCTTTAACAGTGATAAAGTTTATTGTTGATCAATATTATATCAAAGTTTCAAACTGATTAGGTATTGAGTTAAGCTTGATAAACAAATAACAAAGAAGGAAAACTTTAAACATGAACAAGATCATAAATCATATGATGATGGCATAGTTGAAATGATAAACCAATGCTTGAATAGTGATAAAGTTTATTGTTAATCAATATTCAATCAAAGTTTTGAACTGATTACGTATTTAATTAGGCTTCATAAACCAGAAGATAATACACAAAAAAAAAACTTTAAAAAAATAGAAATCTCAATCAAGGTCCTTAGCTATGATGCTCTCCATTGAGTACTTTGTACTTGGGATACGTGGGTACGAGTACTAGGGGTGTGCATACAAGTACCCATGCAAGCTTGATAATAAATTATGATAAACAATAAGGCCATACATGAATGGACATATAATAGATTATGATAACCAATAATGCCATACATGAACAAACATATAATATATTATGATAACCAATAATGTTATACATGAACAAACACATAATATAAAATGATAACCAATAATGTCATACATTAACAAATACATAATATATTATGATAACCAATAATGTCATACATGAACAAACATATCATATATTAACCGATAATGTGGGTGAATGCACAAAGTTGGGTCACAATTTTGCAAAAGTCAAATCTGTGGAATAAGACCTCTTAGAAATTGGTACTCAATTTTTAAAAATGAAAACCCATTTTCAACTCGGGTACCTGACCCTAAATTTAAAAAATAGGCACCTATCTTTTTAAAAATCGAGGACCTTTTTTTATTTTCAAAAAATGAGCACCTATTTCTCAGAAAATTAAAAATTTGATTTTTTTTGGAAATGGGTACCCATTTTTTGAATTTCAAATAACGCGTGCCCATTTCTTACAACATAAGGCAGGATTTTTTTTCTCACCCCAAATTTTGGTTTGGGATAGGCTTGGTGAGACCAAGCCTATGCCTTGGCCTCTCAATATTTGGCTAAGGCATTGGATTGATAAATTCATGCCTTGCCATAACTTTAAGAGGGTCTTCTCGATCAATTTTTTTTATGAAACCAAAACCCATTAGAGCTCTCACTATCCTAATTTTAGAAATATGATTTTATAGTGTTGTGATTTTATTTACTATTTTTGTATTATTTTTTAATTAAAGGTGGTACCTAAACGTAAAATAGGGACATTCACTGAAACTTTAATAACTTTTTTATTTTATGATTTTTATTAAATTAATTTATATATCATCAATCTATTCAATTCCTTTGAAGTTAAAAAAATTGAAAAAAATGAAATTTTGATCAAATTATGGTGTCCGTACATGAGAGGTTTTAAAATTTACCTTTATAGCCAATTAAAAATTAATAATAATAATAAATATTCATTAAAAAATTCATGAAAAAATATTATCATGAATCTTTGGTGTGTCAAGTAACTTTGTTTAAAAGGATTCACAAAAATTCATTTAGCTGTGTCAAATTATGGTCTCCATACATAAGCATGGTATGGTCCTAAAACATGCATTTTGGAAAAGTGCTTTTTAAAGATCCATACAAAAAAAAATCTACCATATGGGTATACAAATAAATTACATATTCAAAAATAGGATCCCACACACTACAATTTTTATTTCTAAAGCTTTTTTATATTTAATCTCTAAATGGCTCAAATTTTGGCATTAATTGACAAAATATTTCAAATTCAGGAAAAACACTTCCACTTTTTGACCAAAAGGGAGACCCAACTTCTTGCACTAACCCATTTCATAAGTCTAATAATTTCATGCATCAAATATATGTCATATATGAAATATTAAATATCATATATACATCAAATGTATATTGAATATGTCTACTGAAATAAAATTCAACATATATGTCCACTAATGCCTATACATGTGTACCTATCAACTATATCTTCTCCTTCCCATGAGGGTAAGGAAAAAAATCCATAGAGGTCTTTGGTTGTCATGTGGAGGTAGATGATGTGGATGATAGGGTCTTCCTCACATGCTTGCTCGTCCTTTTCTTTAGGCTCTTCTCTAAATTGAGCTGATATAAAAAAGTAGATATGAATCAATAATTATTATACATTGAAATCAAATATATGAACACACAAAATCAATTATTTTCTTATCACCATCAAATAGTCACTCTGTGCATCCACCTTAAAGGGCCATGGATGATCGGGTGTAACAAACCCCTACAACAATTCAATCAATATAATCACTTATAAATAGCATTAGAAATTTTGATACTAACCATTATAAACAACAACTAAAACCAAGAAAATTCTTTCATACCTTACTCAATGCCCTAAACTAGCCATTGTTGCAGCAACTCCACAATCGATGGACTACTGAAGATGAGGAGGAGTCTTAGATGTCAAAAGCTGCATGTCATACAATACAGGTTACATGTAACATGAAACAAATGTACCTCTATGAAGCTCATATCACACCTAGGTTCAGAGTACCTAGTGAATGTTGATGGCCTAGTAGAGAACTGATGCACATGCAAAAACAAAATTTTTCAATCCTTCATATGATTACTTAATAAATATATGTATTAATTTAAATGATTAAATTGATACATACCTTTGGACTTGTTGACGGGACAAAAGATGGGACTGTGGGATCTCTACTAGGGCTACCAACACCCTTACCCTAAATTTTGAAAAATGTCAATATATATTAATTAATTAGTCATTCACTATAGAAAAATGTGATCAAATTAGTTTATTATAATTATAATTTACTTGTGTGGCAATGCAAAATGTCTGACTTAGGAACTTATTAGTGACTAGCCCATCATCCATACTATCTCTAGCGCGACTGCCAAATGTGCATAAAGATCCACATGATGTGCACATGTGATCATGATGCACAGAAGGCTCCTCCTCAACTAATGGACTCATGAAATGAATTGGGGGTCTACATCAAAGTATTAATTACCCCTAGAGTCCTGGTTTCTAACTGTTCCTTCACAACTAAAGGAATAATCACACACTCACCCTATGGCTTGACAAGAGGTCCCCTAACTACATTAGGGTCACAATGTGCCCCTGACCTCTCAAATGATGACCCCCCACCTCTACCCTAAGATTCTAATATATCAAAATAATTGGGGATCTCCCGAAGGACAAATTTACAATACAATTTCTTTAAGAAATACATTGAAACCTTGTGATTATTGCATGGAGGGGCATCAAAGACCATCCACCATCTATCCCAAAAATTATTTCTAATACCATCATGTATGCACCAATTGATGGGGAACCTTTAGTTATCTCTCTAATAGTATTTTGTTCACTAGGCTTTTTAAACAATGCATAAATGCTACTTTTTTCTATTTTTTATTTATTTTTACATCTTGATATGATAATTTGTTTGCATAATATCTTCTTTGTTCATCCCTCTTAACATGCCAAATATCCAACTGACCACTAATAGAAGCTACATGAGTCATGATTGACTCGAGGAAGGATGCCAATTTTGCTCTCATTGAATTGGTTTGTCCACAAGCTTTCAACCTATGTGCTTCTAATTCATTTTCCCCTCTTTCTATTTCATATATTACGTTGTCTTGTATGCTAGGAGGAGGTCTTCCAATTAGTGTAGGTTGTAAAATTTCTTGTTCTTGTTGTTGAGGGTTTTTATTCTCATCTTGTGGAGGGTTTTGGTTTGGATCTTGTTGAGGGTTTTGGCTTTGATCTTGTTAGGTATTTTGTGGTTCATCATTCACATTTCTTGATAAGAAACCAATTGCAATCTAATTAAATAAATAAATTTAAAGCAAAATTGAAAAAAACCTACAAAATAATGCAAAAAAATGTAAAACAATGAAAAAATAAGAGCAAAAAGCATACGACATAATCTCAATCTTGAACTTCAGCGACGAGGAGGCATTTTGAGGAGGCGGGTGGTGAAAATCTTCAAATTCTTCAACTTGCATAGCCACTATGAGGAGGAGATCCTTGCAAAATGAAATAGAAATGAGCTGGGTTGCACATTTGCAGCCCATTTATAAAAAAAAAAGTTTTTAAAAGCACATATGCACTATGGCTTGGGCAGCCCAAGGCATAGTGCATGCATGCTATAGCACTTACACACTTTGAAAAACTTTTTAAAAAAGGGTGTTATGTTTTTGGCACCACAACTCGGTGTACACACCCTAATCCAAAAGTTTTCAATGTTTCCTTGACATATTTTGATTGATTGATATACTTGCAAACCCACAAAGAATTTGATCTCTCCAAACATAGACATCTCAAATTATTGCTTCATTTCATTTGCAAAAGCCTTGCATTAAGAATCTTGACCTCCAAATATGATATTACCAACAAAAAATTTAGATAACAAAATACATCATACATATAGATTTTTTTTATCATCAGTCCTTTCAATACCAATCTTCACGAGATAATTATGAAGTCTCTTATACCATGCTCTTCATGCTTGTTTCAAACCATATACAGCTTTTTGTAATCTACATACCATGTTCTTATTGTTAATATCAATAAAACCTTCTAGATGTTCTATGTAAATGTCTTCCTCAATATGCCAATCAAAAATATAGTTTTAACATGTATTTGATAAACTTTGAAACCTCTGTATGCATAATAAGCATGTAAAGTTCTTAATCCTTTCAATCTAGCAATAGGGGGGAATTTATCTCCATAATCAATTCCTTCTTCTTGTGCATATCCTTTCCAAACTAATCTTTCTTTGTTCATTTTAACTTCAAAATTTTCATCTAATCTTCTCTAAATACCCACTTGGTGCCAATCAAATTTTTATCTTTTGGTCTAGGAACTAGAGTCCATGTCTTGTTTTTCTCAATTTGTTCAATCTCTTCTTCCATGGCTTTAATCCAATCCACATCTTCTATTACATCTCTCACTAACTTAGGTTATTTCATGCTCAATAAACATGTACCATTCCTTAATCTATTTATTTTCATTTGTTTAGTATCTTTATCTCAAATAATTTGAGCAGTACGATGATGTTTCTTGACATATTTGGACAATCTTGGTTCAACTCTAGTTTCTTCAATTTGCCTTTTAGCTTCAAAATAACTATGTACATGTCTATTAGGTAACTCAACATTTTCACTAATCTTAGAATCACAATGTGCTTCAACTTCATTCTGTAACATGGTATCTAAATTCAGCTTGGTTTGTATATGCAACTCAGCATTCATAGTATGTGACTTGATAGTCATTGAAACTTTCTGTTGGTTTATAGCTTGATTTATAGTATCTTCTTGAATAGGCATACCTTCATAACAATATACAAATGATTTTTATTCTTCTAGTTCTTTCATAGATTCAGCCTCATATACTTATGTATATTCATCAAAGTTCACATTTATACTTTCCACAACATTTTAGTGTTAGTATTTAAGCACTTATAAGTTTTACTTCTTGTGGAATGGCCTAAGAATATACCTTCTTCACTTTTTGCATCAAGTTTACCATTCCCGAAGTCCTTAAGAATTTAACATTTTCTCTCAAATGCCTTAGAGTATTTTACATTGGGTGAGTATCCATATCATAACTCAAAAGGTATTGAATGAGTACCTTTCTTGACTTCTACATAGTTCAAGGTATAGACAACTGTACTTATAGAATCTCTCCAATATTTTGAAGCAACATTTTTCTCCATCATGAGTGTTCTAGCATAGTCCATTATAAATTTATTCCTTCTTTTAGCAATTCCATTTTGTGGAGTGGTTCTATGTGCAAATGTATATCTTTTGATTCCTCTATCATTATAGAACATCTCAAACTCATTTGATGTGAATTCTCCTCCTCTATCAGATCTCAAACACTTTATACTTTTACCTATTTCCTTCTCAACTCTTTCTAGGTAACACTTAAACATTTGGAAATAATTAAAATTCTATTGTAGAAACACAATTTTCATCATTCTAGAATAATCATCAACAAATAATATAATATACTTATCTTCTTTGTAGCTTTACACATCAATTGGTCCACACAAGTTAGTATGAACAATCTCTAGTGTTCCTTTAGAGGTATAAGCTTTACTCTTAAAATTTGACTTTTTCATTTTTTCCAACTAACATTGTTTACACATTATATTATTAAGCTTCTTCAACTTAGGCAAATGTCTAACTTTTCTCATGTTACTGATAATGACTAGATCAAAATTGACATGACATAACCTTTTGTGTCATAGCCATACATCATCATATTTTACAACTAGACAAGTAGCATCCTTTATATCAAGATAGAATAGATTACTCCTAGATTGATCACCCTTTCCAATCAATTTTCCATTTGTGTTATATATAGATTAGCAAACCTATTTTCAAACTCAATTTTACATCCCAAATTATTTAGTTGTGACACACTCATGAGATTATAGTTAAGTCCTTCAACATAGTAAGATTTGTCACATAAAATCTTATTTGTGATTTTGATAGAACCTTTTTCCTTTTATCAAACATGGTGCATCATTACCAAATCTTACATGCTATTTCCATCATAGAAATTCAAGTAGATGAACTTACTTTTGTCTCTAGCCATGTGATGTGAACAACCACTTTCAATGATCCATATATCATTTTTGTACACACAAGTCACAAGTGTAGTTGCCTCATCTTCATAAGATTTTTTATTCATTGCAACATACACCACTTCATCATCATGTTCATCATATTCATCTTTTGTTTCCTCTTCAACAATGTAGCATGACTTTTTTCCTTTGTGTTTGTAATTCTTGTTGTCTTCATCTCTTCTATTTTTGTATTTGTCACCACCTCTATAGTTCTTCTTCTTTATACATCTAGAAAAAGTATAACTGACCTCATTGTAATTGAAACAAATGTTAGGTAATTTACCTTTGAACTTGCCTTTACCTTTAGTGAAATCTTCTTTCTAGTATTGCTTCAAGCTATTCTACATCCTCCTCATTTGTATCACTATCACTAGACACATATTTTATCTTTCTTCTTCTTCTTCTTCTCATTAGGTTCCTTCAATGAAACCTTAGCTTCAAAAGTAGATTCAATATCCTAAGGTTTTTAATTATCAAAGTTAGATAGCTCAAAAGTAGTGAGTCTACCTACTAGACCTTCAAGTGATAGATTATTCCTAGTATATATCTCAGTTCTTGAATTGTAAAAAATCTAATAGCATATATAGGCAATACTGTGCTTAAAAATTTTCTTATCATAGTATCATCATCTATTTTTCCATTAGCTCCCCTTATTGTATTAACAACTTATTTTATTGTTGGAACATTTTGAGCAATATTTTCACCTTCGTCCATTCTCATATCATCAAACTTACCTTTAAGAATTTTAGCTTTGGCTCTCAAAACATTGGTTTCTCCTCCATATATGGTGGTTAAGGCATCCCACATTTTCTTTGCACTGTCAAGACCTTTGATATCATAAAATTCAGCATAACTTAGGGCAGAAGCAATCTCAAGCATTGCCTAGTTATATGGTCTTTCTTCTTTTTCATATCCTCAATAGTTGGGGATCTAGAAAGGTCAACATGCTCAATAGTAATGGTAGATTATGCATGATCTCCAAGTCCTCTAAGGTCTAGCTTCATCAAAGTTTTCCATTTAGGAAAGTTGTCTCTATTAATGTTGGGTACTTCTCTTTTTGACATCTTGATCTTTGTGCTTCTAGTATCTTCAAACTAGTCCTCTTAAGTAGATGGATCTGATACCAATTGTTTGAATACTTTAGAATAATTAGGGGGGATAAATTAGTAATTTAAAGTCTAGATGCATAAATAAAACTTTCCATAGCTTAGGGAACCCATAAAACACTTATCATCATGCATGCATCCATTGGATTATGCAATCACTTAAAACATCTAGGCCACTATCAAATTGTTAGTGAATAGATTGTCTTCCAAGAAAATGCATACAAAATGAACCTAAATGTCCAAATAAGAAGACTAAATCAGCACTAACAGTTGGATATATTATCATTGAATTGATAACCTTCCTCTAAATTTTATCAGGTATAGCTCCCCATGTAGGATATACAATGAATCAACTACACTTCAAATGTGAATGATTTTAACCAGAAAGCACAAAAGGTTTACAAAAATCTATCCAAAAACATGATATAGATGCGAAAAAACTAATTTTTGTAAAGGAAATAAATAGTAAATGATGCAAATTCCATTCACCCAGATGCTGCATTACATAACAAACATAGAGAAAAAGAAGAATAATCTTTTCCAAATGCGTAAATAATTAAAGTAGAAAGTGTGGAATATGATCACGAAAAATATTATGTATCAAACTGCATTCAAAGATAATGAATATGACACAAAGATCAACATTGATTAGGGATTTAAAACACCAACTTAAAGTTATGTTGTATTAAATTACTCCTATGAACGCAACAAAATAAAACTGAATTTTCTATTTGATACCTACGAAAATCACTATCTAGAAAAATAAATATCTCCCTTCCCCCATTGTATTCACAGTCCCTAATTTTTACCGTCACTAATAGTCTACTCCTAGAAAAATTTAGAAAATTGGAACCCCTTGTCATTGGCTTTTTGTAACTTATATATGTTCTCATCTTTCTGAAGATATTTGTCAGTTATAATTACTAATTCTTGAAAATGTTTCCCCTGATAACTTCTAGTCACATACCCCTATAACATCATAAGTATTATGTCTCAAAATCTATTTTTATTATATTGACATATGGGGATAATGAATACTTCTTGTATCATTTAAAGGGGAAACATAACTAGTTGACCATGTTGTCATGATGTATGCAAAGACATGACCTTCATCAATATATTGCCTTCCATACTCATTATAAGAACCCGATCATTACCATTTATGAAGTTCATATGTTTATTTCTTACTTGAGTCTTATCCATTATGAAGCTTCTTTATTTTCTCAATAAATATAGCCATGGCATGAGTTATGTCACCTATTTTGACCAAAACTAGATCTCTAGAGTAGTTGAATTGTAATGCTTGATGACTTTGATTAAACTATGTTTCCATTGCACTTAGTCCCTAAATTCTTTGGCTTTACTTATATCTCTTTTGATTGAGGTCATGAAATCTCATGGCCCTTTCATAGACATCACTTTGATTCATGACAGTAGACTATGCCAAACTAGCTACATGGTTGCTTAATGTCAATATTATTAGAGTATCTCTTAATACTGAGCAATGAGGCTTAGTCTTTGGCAAGTGTATGTCAACACAAAACCTTTTGGAGATATTTGATTACCTTTGATGTTTTTTTATTAATTACCAACTCTTTCACAATTTTTTTGTTGATTTATATTTCATGGGCCCATATTGTAGTGTCCAATATAATTTTGTCAATGGAGAGTGGGCATTGCTTCATTTTTCACCGTAGAGAGCGCATAGCTACTTCCAGTCATAATATTTTGAGAAGGTTGTGGTACTTTGAGCATGCATATTATTTTTCAACCTAATTCATTGGTACTATATGTATTCCATCAAACACCTTACACATGTATGTAGTTTCCCAAATACTTGTGCCTCTACTATTATCCACCTTTGACCATTTTAATTTGCCTCTTCATGTTGTGTTCTTGTGTATTCACAAAACATAATTTAGGTGGGGCTGAACTCCATGAATTTGATGAAGATTTTTGGCAAATATTAGACATCCATGGTGAAGCAGTATTTTGTCAAATGTTCAGTTCGCATCCCCCAAATTCGGTAGGAATGTGACAATCAAATGAGGAATATAGATTAGCAATCCCCCTTACTTTGGTTTTACATGTGTGGAGATAAAAGTAAATGCTCCATAATCTCCTTGTTAGCTGGTTGACTCCTTCTCCTATATTGTTTATGCCAAGTAAAGAGGATCAAGTATTAAGTCATACAATTCAAATGTTCACTGCATTTTCATAGCAACTTGATTCTTATTCTTGTTGACATTTTGTCATCCAAATATGTGAGTTCACACAATTCTAGGTACCCAAGAAAGACACGTGCCTTTTGTATGATGTGACCAACATCAAGGCATCAAATATGCTTGGATCTTTGTGGGTTCCTCCATGTCATTCTCTAAAATTTAATTGACATTTAATACTATTCAGAATACATCTCTAATGTCGAAAGTATGTGGTTCAAAAGATAGCTCATCTCAACAAACTTCTTGTAATACATGGATTCAATGTTGAGCACCATGGGTTTAGCTTTGATGATGGAAAATTTCAAGTAGATCCTATTTTTCATCACTTGGATAGATTCATTCCTTTTGCATAGGGGTTAGGCACATTTCCTTTCTATTATAGTTACTCGACAATTGTCCTGCAGTGTTAATGTTTCATTGAGTCTTTTAAATAGCCTACATCCTTCATCAATGCTTGGAAGCTTCTATTATGAAATGAAACAAAATGCTGGCTCCTTGTATCAAATTTTGTGTTTGGTATTTTATATTGACAAAGATGATCTCAGTTTTTGAACATATCAAGGAATGCCCAAGTTGTTGCATATCCAACTTCTTTGAATTTGATATCTAAACATGGAATTGATTATTCATGCCTTTGAACCAACACCATGGTAATATGAGCTTGTATCCAAACTTGTTTCATCCTTTCACTAATTTCTTAGAGTCATGACCCCAAGTTCACCTAGATTCTTCTCTCATGCATAAGATTTTGCAAGGATCTGTAGCTTCAAACTTCATGTCTAAATGGGAATTACCAAATTCATGAATTGTTCTTTTGAATGGGGTTATATTCTGAAACATACCTTCAATCTCATAGTTGTATGAGTAGTATTGATTCATTATATGAATATGAGCATTTAAATTATTACATTTCAACACTTTAAATTGTTCTGAGTTTGTGGGATCAATTTTGAACTTTGAACCTTATAATGCCAACTAAATTATAGGTTTTCTTCCTGATTGGATGACTTTGAACTCTAACCTAGAAGAGTGATTAGTTCTTTTTGAATCAGGAGCATGTAATCATATAGTCTACAATCTTGAGTTTCGAATAGACTTTTAATCTAAACTTGCAAGATGAACTATTTTGAACTACCTTGTACTGCTTTGAACTACTCTCAACCTTAGTTCAAAGAGGTTCAAAAATCCATAGTAAAAGTTTTTAAAATTGTGTCCATATTGGGTACCAACACAAATCAATTTTCTGAAATGTAAACATGAAACACAATACATTCATGAACACATTTGACATAATGATTAATGCGGAAACCCAATTTGGGAAAAATGACTAGTAACATGCTACTATTTTTCACTCTTCTGAAGTCATGCCCAATGAAAAGGCCAACTCTATTAAAGGTTATAATATAAAATATTAAAGGTGACCTTGTTGAAGGATTTTAATCACCCTATTAGGAGTGAGCCTTGTTAGAGAGCACCAGTAACATGCTACTCTATTTCACTCTTTTGAAGTTATGCTCTATGAAAGGCCAACCCTTTTAATGGTTACAATACAAACTATTAAATGTG
Source organism: Cupressus sempervirens (assembly GCA_028749045.1). Lineage (NCBI taxonomy): Eukaryota > Viridiplantae > Streptophyta > Pinopsida > Cupressales > Cupressaceae > Cupressus > Cupressus sempervirens. The sequence continues at coordinate 430,575,488 of CM053785.1, forward strand.
ACCCTATTGAAGGATTTTAATTTCCCAATTAGGAGTGAGCCTTGTTAGAGGAATTTAGACCATTCACTTAGAATTTCAACAATTAAAGAATTTACAAATGACTATTCAGTCAACCTTAATCCAAGGATTTTCCCTAGACTGATATAATTATTAGAGAGTAACAGTAAGGCTTGATCTAATAACAACTTACAACTTCATTTGCAGATTACAGATTATCATTTCTATCCTTCATTGTTCTTGGCCTTCATACATTTTAGCTTTGATAGTTTTTTCACCATTCAAGCATTCGTACCCTTAAACCTTCTTGCTTAACATGCCAATGCAGACTCTTCTCTTAGGTCACTTGATAAAGAAAAACCCTTGACTCCTTATCTCCCTTAGGTTCTCACACATGACAACCTTTGCTTCTAAGAAACCATTGCTATAAATTGTTTTGGTTTAAATAAGTATTAACTATTTACACTTAGTGAATTTTACTTAGGTTAATGCACATTTTATTATTTATTTATTAGTCACCTAGGCGTATGTGTACTCTTGTGAGTTGTCATGTTGACAACACAAGATTTACCACTCTAATTATGCACATGGTGTCTATAACATAGGAGTAAGCACTTTATTTTTTTACATGGTGTCTACAACATCTATACACATGAGACACCTCATCATGTTTATCCTCTTATTGTGGAGGATATGTGCTTAGTTGTCATGCTTATCTCCTAGTTCTTTCTAGACACATTCTAGATGCATCTTAGAGGCCTTTATATACAAGCTTTCCTAGTGTGTATCTACATGCTTGAGATAATATATTCTCATATTAATCATATTCTCCTGGTCTACAATTATGCTTTTGCTTGAGTTCCTTAATGTTGAGTGATTTTTTCCTAAGGCTAATTCTTACATGGTACCAGAGCTCTTGGGGAATTTCTCTTCACATAGACATTCAAGAACATTCTTGCTTCAACACCTCAACCTAGATCTGGAGAATCCACATACATTGGGAGTGTCTAGAGCCAAAGAAGACCTCGTTATTGTATCTAGAACATTGATTCAGTGAATTGGCTATAAATTAGCCTATGTTGATCTATAGTCAAAATTGAGGTAAATTTTTTTGCAAACTGGCAACCCAATCACCCAATTTGTAAAATTGGTATGATAATTTCAGATTTGTACATTTAATTTTTAGATCTACATTTTTTTTTCATTTGCATCTCTACATTTTTTGAGATCTATATTATTTTTTGAAATTTTTTGGCCATCAAGGCATAGGAGAGATTATTTTCAAGTGAAGATTGGTGCTTGCTATTGCAAATCAGATATTTGCATCATATTCAGAAGATTTAAAAACCACCAAATTGGACATCTAAAGCAAAATCTAGAGGCATTAGATTTTTGGATACATGACGACGGCGATTCAAGAAAAGTACTAACAGCAACGATTTTCAAAAAATGATATCTCCCTCATAAGGAATCCTTTTTGTGAGAAATTTTTTTTTTTTTTGGTGTAGAATTTTGTGATCTACACATTGGTGTAGGTGTTTTGAGACCACTATTCTTGAATTTTTTCATAAATCACAAATCCTAATTTTTTCAACTTGAAATTCTTAGTACAAGTTCATCTAGACACATAATCAGGTTCCATTTTTTTTTGAAAGTGTATTTTTTTGTCTACTTTTTAGATCTATAATCAAATTATAGGTTCTATGGATAGAAATACTACTTTTAGAAATATGCCCTAATTTGTCAAGTGACTATAGAGTGCCCAAATCATACATTAGTGGGAGTTGATTGATCTTTTTGCATTTTTTGAGGTGGTTAAGTTTATTGATCTCATGGAGTCTTATCACATATGTTAGTCTAGTATATGACCAAAGTTGACATCGAGGAACTATAAGAAATGGTGTGCTTTGATGCTTGATCATCTAAGAGAATATCAGGAAGTGATTCCTTCTCTCTGCTTGAAGATATTACCTTCATTCAAATATCTTCATCTTCTTCTTTACTTTATGTATAATAGTATGAGTAAGGAATCTTTTGCTTCTCTTCTTATGGAAATTTTTCCTCATGATGTTTGGATGGCTCTTTGGGAAGCATATGGAGATCCATGAGTTCCTCCATTTCTAGAGAACATTCTATCTTTAGTAGCTTTAGTAATGGTTTCTTCAACTCCGAATGAGATTACACATCCTAATACTCCTGTTGATTTTATTAATCCAGTTCTAGCCATAGATTCTCTAGATTTAGTACAATAGGAAAAATCATGTTTTTCTACTTCAGCTTCATGCGATGACTTCCTTCTAGACATAGAAAAGTTGTTCATGGAGTATGACAATTAAGATATGGGAGAGATCATTGATGATATCTATCTTCTCTTTGTTAATGTGAATATCTTATCCATTACCACAATGATAGTTTCAACACAATGGGGTACATCTTGTCTTCCATCTCTAGCATTAATGGACAACTTCTTGGCAAACATTATAGGTTTGTTCATGGAGTCACACTTAGTACATTTGGAGGAAAAAATTGATTATATCCATCTTCTCTTTGATGAAGTAGACACTTCTTTAGATGTCACAAGGGTTCACTCTGACCCTCCCATCCATTCTCTACATGATCAATCTTCACAAGTTGATATGATTGTGGATACTTATGAAAAATAGTTGTAGAGGGCTTCTTTATCATTTTAGGAGAATCTTTTTATCTAAAATAGGTTCTACATCAATCCTTGTTAGATCTGCACTTCTTCTTAGTAGTTTTGGAAGGATCCACCATTAGTATTGCCATGAGGACAGTTGAGCAAGTTTTAAAGAAACCTTTCATCATCGAGATTCTTTCTACAAAAAGGGGAAGCATCTCACCTATACCTCTACTATTGTTTCTTCCAAAGGGGATGGATATTATTCAATGCTCATGGATCATGATCTTCTACATTGGACCATTTCTCACTGATTGACACACTACATTTAGGGGGGGGGGACTACTTTGTCTCCTTTTTCTCCTTTTTTATAGGGCTGACTTTTTCCTCTTATTGGGTTTTTTCCTTCTTCTAATTCTCTCTTGTATATACTTGATGTATTTCATAATAGGGGGTCTTGATTACTCCATCCATCCATACATCATGTCTTTTTCATCTCTATTTTTGGGGGAGGGTTTTTCCCACAAGGTTTTCCCTCTTTCTCTACTTTATGAGAGATTTCATTTCATTATGTACATGGGTTCCTAACATGGCCTAGTAGCTAGGAACCATCATACATATCATCCTAGATTTTGTAAGCTTAAGGTCATTTTCCTAAGTTGCACTTAGGGGGGGGTGTTGGTGTAAACAATTATTTACTATTTATACTTACTTAAGTTTACTTAGGTTAATGCCTATTTTATTATTTATATATTAATCACCTAGGAGTATGCATACTCTTGTGAGTTGTCATGTTAACAACACAAGAGTTACCACTCTAATTATGCACATGGTGTCTACAACATCTATACACATGAGACACCTCATCATGCTTATCCTCTCATTGTAGAGGATATATGCTTAGTTTTCATGCTTTTCTCCTAGTTCTTTCTACACACATTCTAGATGCATCCTAGAGGCCTTTATATATAGGCTCACCTAGTGTGTATGTACATGCTTGAGATAATACATTATCATATTGATAATAATCTCTTGGTCTACAATTATGCTTGTGCTTGAGTTTCTTTATCTTGGGTATTTTCCATAGGGCTAACTCTTACAAATAGGAAATTAAGATCAAGTTTTTCTCATTTTCTATTGCCTAATTTAGGGTTAGGATGGATTAGATAGGACACAATGAATCTACCCTTCATTCCATATATATAAACTTATCCTTGAATTCTCTTTAAATTCACCTAAAATGGTTGACCTTGAATTCTATGCCACCAGCTCACCAATCTTATGTTTCACTTGGTTCACACAGTCCCAGAAAATAAATTGTTTGGCTCATATTCATTGAATTCATGATCTTTTAAATAATGCAGCTACATGGCATTATCTAGCTTTTGATGCTCAAAAAATATTGCATTTCTTGACCAACTCTATGAAATTACGCTATAGAAACTAAATTTTATTGGTTGTCAACATCAACTAAGCTTTACTCAGCATCCATTTTTCTACTTAGCATACACTAGAATAAACTTTTACTGAGCACCACCTAATTTTTTTCTTGGCTTGTAATGACTTTTCTCGACACCTACTATCCACTCGATCAGGCTTTGTAGACAAACTTTGTGTATCTTGTTCTACTAAACTTTCTTAGTGTAACTAGCCATTGTAACTTTAAGTAGAGTATCAATACACCATGTTATCACTATCTTAATTGATTCTTGTACTTCTTTACATAATCATCACTCAACCTGTCCTCTAGGTGCTATTGTTACATCTTTTGATCAAATCCTCTTCATTAATCAAATAAGTAATAATATTTAAATCATATAAGCAATTACCTTTCCAGCAAATAATAGGTTTGACATTAGTGACAAAACAATGATTAAGACATATTGATCAAACTTGTATGTTCTCAACAACCATGCTTATTTTTTTTCTATTTATAGCTAAAATTTCATTACAAAAATATGGACAAAGTAGATTTAAACTTCAACCAATCAAAATAAATTTAAAAACTTATTTGCATACAACTTAAAAAAATGTACACATTCATACCTATTATCTCTCAAAATACTCTATATGGTACCTTTCAACTCATTCTTGATGATGTCCCAATCTCTTCTACTACAAAATGTGCCTTACACCATTCAAAAATATCATGTGCATTATTTATACGAAATCCCTTATAATTTATTTGATACTTTCATAGAGAACATTTGATGCAAGCTCCAACACCATCATGTTCACCTTTTCCATGCCCACTCTTGAAGAAACTCCATATGGGTTTTATATTGAGAGAAATGTTTCTGGATTAGATTGTGTGACTTTTTTAGCATCAACGTTTCAGATCACACTACATGATCCATCATTAGGATGAGAGAAGAATTTAAAATGATCTCTACATAATGCATAAAATGGTCTAGATGATTTGAAATATGTGGCACATCCATCAGACCAAACATAATATTTATCAACATTTATGTCTCTTTCTTTCAAATAAGAAAAAACATATTGAAACAATTTTATACATAGTGAATGTGATGTTCTTTATCATCACTTATATAAAAGTGACATTCCTTTTTAATGACTCATGCTTCAAGTGTACTCTAAACACCATCCAAATATAACTATACATGTTTATAAAAAACATGTACCATAATAGTGATCTACTTAGAAAAGAAATAATCTAATTGTATTGAGTTTTGATGAACAAATGAATAGTTCTCTTCAAAATCAATGACTCATGCAATCGTTCCAAGTGGGAAATTATCTCCCAAAGTTTGAAACTATTCTTCTTTCCACTTTGTAAAAAATGTGTGACAAATATAAGGTTGAATCAAATTCTTAATTCTATCCATAAATGTTATAATAGATAACTCCTCTTTAACATATTCCAACCTTTTAGTCCCTTTCCCCAACTGTGTTTCATTCTTCACATACTAGTAACTTTTTCAATTCACCTTTTTTGTTACATCAATATTTTTTTCAAATGAAATAAAGCCAATTCATGACATTTTTCACATATTCCTTTGATGTAGTTTATTTGACCAACTAAATCATCTATTTTGTCACATAAAATAGAACATATAAACTCACTTCACCTACTAGGAGGAGCAGCATGAAAACCATATGTGTTTTCTACAAAATTTCAAAATACCTGATAGTGGAGATCAAACTAATATGATAATGAAAAAATTATGTTTGAAACACTTTTTTTTACCTCACAAATTCCCCAACTTTTACATTTGGATGTTCACTACAAAATGACACATATAAATTGTGTTGTGTTGTGTCCAACCAATGTTTCATATTATGTTCATATTGAACAAATGCAATCCTATGCCTAATAACATATCTACTATTCAATGATGGATGATTGCCATCAATCCAAAATGATATGACTAAATTTTTAGTCCTAGATCAATTCAATTAGAACAAGGTGTTCTACACATGATTTCCCAAGTACCTTTCATAGTACTATCATCTAGAATTATTCTAATATTAAAATATTCTCTCATTTTTTTCCTACTAAAACCTTTTTCAAAAGAAATTAAAGATATAATTTATCTATTTTAGGTTATATTCTTATTTACAACAAGCATCAACATCACTTTTCTTGCCATGGACTTATCTTTATATTGACACTACTTTCCTATGTTTCTCAAACCTTGTTTAACATTTTCAATCACATCAGTTTGCATGTTAGAAAATCTTCTCTCCTTTGATGTTGTGTCTACACCTAACAATTTCAATGCCTCTTGCAACTTCTTTTGTGTAAGCAAAAGTGAAAGCAATTGAGCTTGTTCAAGTATTTTAAAGATATCAAGTTTAAGCATTATTTCTCTCATGGATCTTTTCTTAGATAGACTTAAGGGTTGAAAAGTAGTTGTAAGTGTTCTCAATTTATCCATATCCATTTTAAGTAAATAATCTAAATTATTATGAAAAATCCATTTTTATAAATTGAGCAATATTTATGAGTTCATTCATATTAGTTCCTATTGGAATAATCAAATGGGAAGAAAACTTCTAAGAGGGAGGGGTGAATCAGAAGTAACACAATTTTATCCTTAAAAACTTTTAACTAAATATAAATTACATGCATGTAAACATATAAAATGAACATAAAGTAGAAACATGCAAGTAAACATATGACACCAAATTTGGTAACCTAGAAACCCTCCAAAATGAGAAGGTAAAACTGGGGAGGGGATGATACACACAAAATCACTGTAGCAATAATGTTTGACCACTTCTAATGGTCTTCCATGCTAAAGGCTTTCCCTATTAAAGGCTTTACACAGTGTCAATAGTGACCTGGTTAAAGGATTTATAAACTGTTAAAGGATTTTATCACCTCTTCAAAGGATCTACAACCTAGCTATTAAGATAACCTATCAATATAGGATTTTCCTTCTAATACAATAGCTAGAGAGTATTAGATTCATAAACCTAATATCTTACAATATCAAATTGTTGAATTCAAGCACTTGATCTATTCATTTTGATCTAGATCTTATAAGATCTTATATCTATTTGTAGCCCTTGTTCTATTCTGACTAACTAGAAATGCAATTGCCGATCAATTCACTAGGTCTCTAATGCCCCTACTACTTGCCCTGTTCTACAATTTTCACCCTTAAAATTTTCATCTACTTAGAAACTTGTAATCAAGGGGTCTTGGCCTTCTTATAAAGGCTTAAAATACTTAGGGTTTGAAATGAATTCACAAACTTAACTTTCTCACTCAAATCCTTAGATTTAGCCTATTGGTTGCATGCAATCTCTACTTTTCTTATTGGTTGTATACTGATTGCATAGGTAAAAGAAAAGATTTGAACTTATCTTTAAAATCCTTTGTAACTCATCCAAAATGAGTTTACATCTGAGTTTGTGAAGGCACAAACTCATATGTTGATTCTATGTTACTTGGCACATATTGGGTTACTGGTGCTTTCCACATATATGATTTTGGTTTGCTCAGCACCTATTACATTCTATCTTGCTCAGCACATGTATGCTTCTAGCTTGCTTGGCACATGTTGCATTCTAACTTGCTTGGCATCAACTATGACTCCACACCTATATATCACTTAACACTTGTATCATGCTCGACACCTGAAGTCACTTGGCACCTATTGGAATTCTAGCTTAGCACATACTGTAGTTCGGCATATATAGTGTATTTAGCTTCTATATGGAAATTGGTTAGGTGTGTTAACACTCAATTGTCAAAATCAATTTGAGACCAATAATCTCCCCCTTTGACATGAGTGTCAAAAACAATTAACTAAGCACTATAACTAATCTTATGGGTACATTATCCAATCTTTTTGGCATAAGTACAAAATTTCAAAAACTTGTTCAAAATTTTGTAAAGAGAAATACACCTAAAAATTCTTACAACTCCCCTTGAGCTGATGTGTCATTTCCCTTCTTGTAACCAAAATTATGTTGATTTATCTGATACTCTTTGCCTTTGCCCTATTTTTGTACTCTATACCTATGTTACCTTCCATTGTTATTTAGAAACTCCTCAAAACATCAAAACATTATATCTCCCCCACACTATGTCTTATCTCCTAGCTCCCTCTTTTGGCTAATATAGGATATGTACAATCTTTCCCTTTCATTACTCTCCAAAAGAATGAAAGAATGTAACTATTTAGTATTCTCCCCCAAAACATTATATCTCCCCCTTTTTGACATTTATGTCAAAGTGTGCTAAGGAGTAATACCATATTTCACCAAAAATGTACTATTTACCTCCATAATCATCTTGGGAGCTGCATCCCAATTCTCCAAACCAATTTTGAATGACTTATGCTAGATGGCAGTCTCTATAGCAAGATGTACAAGGCCATCTAAAGTAGAAAGATTGGGATCTTTCTTTAGAACAATATCTGCATAGGTTTGTTATTTATGGAGTACTTCCAAATGTGGGGTAATGGAAGATTGAATCTACATTAATTTGGCCTTGATATTCGCCTCTTCACTTGTTAGTGTAGGTAATTCTTTTTGAGTGTGAAGCATTTGAGAAAAAATCTTCTCACATGCTAGAAATCTTTATATTTCTCTCCAAACTTAGTATTCTTTGGCCTATCTCCTATGTGAAGTAGGAAAAATCACACAACTTTTTGTACAGTGAGAAGACATTCTCAAGTATAGTTTTTATCTTTTCAATTTTCTTGGCCAACTCAACTTGTGAAAGTGCTATTTCACTTGATATTTTCTGATTTACTTTTCCTTGAAATTTCCTCTCAGACCATTCCATGAGTTTTACATTGGTATCCTAGTCTTCATACAATTTCTGAAAATTTTTCCATTATAGGCTTTTTCTCATTAGGTGTTTGCAAGCTAAAGGCATCCATAAAGATGTCCTTAATCTCATGTAGTGCTTGTTTTTTCTTATACTCCTTATTGAGTATCTCTTGTCTTTTCTTCTTTTCCAATGCCTACTACATGATGTTTATCTGTTCAAGGCTCATGGTTGCATAGTCAAATTTTGGTATCTCTATTTCTTCATCCAATATAGGGTCTCCATAGTGGAGTACCCTTGTTATCTTTGTAGAGCTCAAGCCTGGTGTGGAAATTTGCAATGGCATTGCATTAGTGCTCAACTTGTGAAGGAATTTTGTAGGAGTGCCAATTTTTGGTAACTCTACCAATGTCTATATTGGGGCCTACTCCTCCTCTTTTGATATGTCCTTTTCTTCATCTAATCTTCCTTGATCAATGACAATAATCTATGGTATACCTCCTATCTATACTGTAGGATTAGATGTGTCAATCTTTCCTATTTTTTCTATTTTTGTGTCTTTTCCTACTTCTGCACTCAGCTCCTCAACCATAGTGTCAAGTGTTGCAATTGGTGGAGATGGTGGTGGAAGCATTAGAATTTGATCATTTGTAGCTATAGAGATTACTAAGGGTGGTTCTTGTAGTTTCACCTTGTCTCTAGTTGAATCAACTACTACTTTTTGTAACTCATCCACACTGACCAATACTAGATTATTACATAATCTTTCTTGTTGAGTTGATTGGTCAAGGATCTTTGTGAGATCTTTTGTAGTTAATAGGTTGATGTTCTGACAAGATTTTTCAACAACATCCTTTATAGTTATGGTGTTTGGAGGTGTATAAATGACACAAGGAGGGCTAGGGAGTGGCAATTGTGTGTCTTGCACACTCTATTCCTCTTGTTGTTGTTGCTGCTAGTCAACAATTGCCATTTCCTCTCCTTTTTGTGCTTCCTCCTCTTCTCCTTTCTCCTTGTCCTCTTCCTCTATCTTCTATTCTTCTTTCTTCTCTTCTTCTCCTTTCTCTATTTTGTCCTCGTCCTTTTCACTAGCCTCAACCTTATTTGCATCTACATCTTGTCCCTTTTCTTCTTCGTCCTTGTCATCAGTCAATTTTTAAATTGACTTCCACAATTTTGTGGCCTTATTAACAAATTCTTCAATTTTATTTTGTAAAATGCTAAAGTCTCTATACTTTGGTGCAAACTTGCCCCCATGTTTCTTATTAGCCTTAGCAATTTGTCCTCTTGTCAATTATGGCATCACTTAGGCCAATGCTAATTCTCTTATTTCCTTTTCCATATTAAGAAAATAATTCCATTTATTTTCAATAATCTCATACAACTCCTTAGGCATAGTATTGTCCAATTCAAGAGGTGTGTTCTTGAATTCTTCCATCATGGCATACATAGATTCCTCTATCTTATTCTAATATTCTATCCTTAGTTTATTAAATTCAATATTTTTCAAGTTAATAAAATCTACATTCTTAATATTTTCATAGATTTTATCAATAGCTGACTTGGGAGGATGACTTACCACTCTTAATTGGCTAATGTCCTCTAATTCTATCTTCTCCTCATCCTCTGAGTTTGGTTGTTCAACATACTTTCTTCTTAGTTTCTTCTACACTTGACCAGTCTACTTAGTAGCCTTCTTCTTTTCTTTGGTTTGCTCCTTGGACTTTTGAGTAGATGCTCTAGTAGTAGCTCTTATCACTAGTGTTGGCATGGTTTGTGTAGGCTTGGCAACCTTTTTGTCTTTGGGATGGGCTAGAGGCTATTCTTTAGGTTTTCTTTTGTTTGGTTTGGCTTGGGTTGGTGCTTCCTTGGCTTCTTCCTCTGAAACCTCATCCTTATCTTCACCTAACCCTTAAGTCAATTCCATTGGGCCTTCCCCTTGTTCTTATTCTTCTTCTTCTTTTTCCAATTGCTCCTTCAATGCCTTCACCAAATTTCTTCTTTACCTTCCTCACTAACTTATCTTTCCTCTTGATTACAAAGTCTATCTTTAGCTTCATTTCCACTTTTAACTTCACAACATCATATGTTCCAAAGGGTTTGGTAGTCTTATCAATATCCTCTACTAGCAGTGTTGTGATTGTTGTCGATGCTTCATCAATGTTTAACTCATAACCTAATGGTCTGTGCCATCTCACCCTTGGAACTGCTGCTTTGATGTAAGTATAATCAATATCAACAAGGAAGTAGATGCCATTGATATGTTGTTCCACTAAGGAAAATGGTATCCCAAGTCTTTGCTTCATGGATTTCTTAAACTCCTCAAAATAAATTTTCATTTATGCTTCAAAGTTATAGCCCATTTGTTCAATATACTCATTGATTTAAGTCGTTGCAGAGTTGTTCGATTTATAGTTCACCTTTCCAATTGAGGGAAATTATTCCAAAACATAGAAGAATATGAAAACTAGAACTGAACCAAACTTACATTAAGCACCTTTAGAATTTCTAATTTCTCCCAAGTTTTCATTGATTTGATGTAACATCAATTCTACCAGATCATATGTATGATCTTTCTTGACAAGTTTATAAGCTACATCCACATCAATGCAAGGTACACTGTTCAATCTATTCGATTAATAAAACTTATGAGGTATCTCTCTCACTACAAAATCCAAAAGGGGATCTATGCTTGTATCTATTGTCATGCCCCTTTTATTCCATTTTGCCTTGGTGTTCCTTTCAATAGCTTCTTTGGAATCACTCCATAGGGTCTTATGCCGATCTAGCGTTGGAAAACTTGTAATCCTATGTACTATTTTATTAGTTGTATTCACTGGTCCTCCTTCTAGACACAAACAACCATCATGAATTCAGCTTAAGACAATCTATATCCATTAAATTTTCAAAACTATGGGGAAAACTAGGGCACTGGTTAAACCCTTTTTCTCAATTACTGAAAATTCTTCCTTCAGAATCTTGTTGTCACATAGTTTATCATATGCTTGGAAAATTTCAAGATCTCCTATTGCTCCTACCTTATATTTGTAGCACTTACTCACATCTTGAACCATTACCACTTTGGGCAGCATAATGGAGAGTGCATCGGCAGGGTCATTCTTATAGGTGACCTCTAGAAATAACCTAAACTTGGGTCATTTGACCTCATTACTAACTAACTAGACCTCATGAACTTCCTTATCCTTAGGGTTATTAGAACTAGAAGCCATTTGTAGATCTATGGTTTCAAAAGGTTTTAAACTTTAAAACTGTGCAACTCCGCATTTGAAGAATACCTTAGATCGAAAAAATCAATGCTGAATCTATGTTGAAATCTATGCAAAAGGCTTCAATGCTGCTCTTCAATCTCTTCTATGCTCTTCTCAATCTTCCTTTGTGTTTGAATGGCATGAAATGATAAAAAAATTGACCTTGTACCTTTCAAAAGCTAACATTAAATGCTTAACGCATATAACTATACACTTGGCTCTTGAAGATTTCAACATAACTTGGCTTCCATTGGTTTTCTATCACTCAGCTTCAATTAGATTTCCCAACTTGGCTTCTATTGACATTCCCCAACTTGGCACTGAATACCAACTTTTCCACTACTCGTAACTTGACATGTACTAACATTTACTCAGCATCCAGGGGCTACTCGAAAATATTTGCTTCAACTAGATTTCTTCTTCACTCAGCTTCCATTGACAACTTGGTCATGACCAATCACTTAGCTTCTACTATCAGCTCAACATACACTAATACTTACTCAAAATTTGAGGACTACTCCATAGTATTTGTAGAAACTTCAAAATTTTAACTTGGCATCTTTGCTTATGCAGTTTTCTTCTTTGTAGTGCTTCTTTGTCTTGGGATTGATGTATGATATAACTTTGTATATCAGTCATATACATCTATCCTTGCTTAGTTAGATGAGGTGTGACCACTTGACCTCTTGGGTGAAGTGATTCCCCCATTGGATGTGTTGGCTCCATTCTTTCTCTTCCATGTTCTGTTCATCTCTTCCCTGATGTGTTCAACATCAACTTTTTCTCTCCCCTTGTTGAACTTAGAACTTGGTGCCTTGGACCTTGTTGGGAAATTCCTATTAATATGGCCAGTCTTTAAGCAACTAAAACATGTGGTTTGGCTTAACCACTTTTTTTAGTTCCCTCTAAAGTGTGTTCTTATGCAACTCTTAGGAACATGCCCATACTCCTAACAATAGTGACAGCTCTGCCTAGTATTGTAATCCTAGTTGTAATGGTGTCCATGGTTATTTCTCTTTGTAGGCTGATTAGGTGTCCATACAGGCTTTTATCTGTACTCAAAATCTCTATGTCCATACTTTTTGCAATTGTAGTTATGACCATAAAATTTTGGTGTTCTCATGGTCTTGGTCCTGCACTCTTGTGTTTGGTGTCCCTACTTGTTGTACTTGTGATAGTGACCATTGTTCATGGGTTTGTCCTACTTATTGGTCTTCTTACTCCTACATACATTAGTAGTGTGTCTCTTTTTACCATAGAAATGACAAGTGGGTTTGAAGTTCTTACCTTTGTCACTCCTTTGCTCTACACTCTTAGATGTCTCTCCTTCTTCAGTATTGGTGAAACCTAGTCCTGAATTGTCGTTCTTGGATCTTGGTGATTTTAGCAATTGTTCAAAATGCTTGATGGTTTCACTTGATTTGTTGAAGCTTTCTTCCATCTCCTTCTCTCTCCTCAATTCATTCTGCAATTGTTCATTTTGCATTTTTAGATTGGAGATCTCAGTGTCTTTGACATTTAGCTCATGATCAACATTCATTAGTTGGCTAAGGGTATCTAATTTCATGTTGGAGACTCTTGCTAGCTCTATTGACTTCTCCTCTGCTCTATTTGCAAGGTTTATTTTATCATCCTAAAGCATAGCCCTATCCTTAAAGGGTCTTTTCTTCTATTCAATTATCTCACACAACATCATGGCTTGTGACTCTTGCTCAATTTTAAGAGATCTTATCTCTTTTTCTTGAGCTCTATTCTTTTCCATTAGTTCTACTATTGCTACATCAAATTCTTTAGAATCTTCATTGGCAAACACTTTTGTGGTATTAATCTCCTTGTAGTGTGTGTCATTTTTAGCTATGGCTATATCCTTCCTTCTTTTCAAGGATTTTCGTAATTCTTCTCTAGCTTCCTCTAAGTTGTGTAGAGTGAGTTGCACATCAATCACTTTATTCTCTATGATCTTCCCAAGTTTGAAGACTTCCATCTTTAAATCTTTTCTCTAAGCTATTAGGCTTTTCTTTGTGAGAACCTTGCTCTAATACCAATTTTTTGAATAATCAAATGGGAAGAATACTTCTGAGAGGGGGGATGAATCAGAAGTAACACAATTTTATCCTTAAAAACTTTGAACTAAAAATAAATTGCATGCATGTAAACATATCAAATGAACATAAAGTAAACGCATGACACCAAATTTGGTAACCCAAAAACCCTCCAAAATGAGAAGGTAAAATTGGGGTGGGGATGATACCAAAAAAATCACTACAGCAATAATGTTTGACCACTTTTGATGGTTTGTCCTATTAAGGGCTTTGCATTGTCAATAGTGACTTGGTTAAAGGATTTACAAACACTTTACTTGAAGTATCACCCTGTTAAAGGATTTTATCAACTCTTCAAAGGATCCACAACCTAGTTGTTAAGCTAAACTATCAATATAGAATTTTCCTTCTACTACAATTTCTAGAGAGTATTAGATTCATAAACCTTATAGCTTACAATCTCAATTTTTTGAATTTAGGCACTTGATCCTCTAAGATCTGATATCTATCTGTAACCCTTGTTCTATTCTGGCTAACTAGATATGCAATTGTCGATCAATTCACTAAGTCTCTAACACCCGTATTGCTTACCCTATTTCGCAATTCACTCCCTTCAACTATTCATCTTCTTAGAAACTTGCAATTGAGGGGTCTTTGCATTATTATAAAGGCTTCAAAGACTTAGGGTTTGAAATGAATTCACGAACTTAACTTTCATGCTCAAATCCTTAGATTTAGCCTATTGGTTTCATGCTAATTGCATAGGTAAAAGAAAATATTTGAACTTATATTTAAAATCCTTTGTGACTCATCCAAAAATGGTTTACATCTAAGTTTGTGAAGGCACAAACTCATATGTTGATTTTGTGTTACTAGGCACATACTGGATTACTGATGCTTGAAACATATATGATTTTGGTTTGCTTGGCACCTATTACATTCTATCTTGCTCAGCACATGTATGCTTTTGGCTTGCTTGACACATGTTGCATTCTAACTTGCTCGACATCAACTATGACTCAACACCTATATATCACTCGGCACCTATATCATGCTCGGCAACTAAAGTCACTCGACATCTATTGGAATTCTATCTTGGTACATACTAGAGCTTGCCATATACAGTGTACTTGACTTCTATATGGAAATTGGTTAAGTGTGTTGACACTTAGTTGTCAAAACCAATCTGAGACCAATAGTTCTAGCAATTGATCCTGACCTTTCTCTGAATTTTGTTACTTCAATTTCTATAGGGAATAATCTTGAGCCTTCTTCAACATTCATTATTTGAGATTTTGGAGGGAAAGGTTTTGACCCTTCGGTGACTTCTTTTACTTGAGCTTCTATAGGGAGTGATCTTTAACCTTCATCAACATTCATTATTTGAGATTCCATAGGGAGAAACCTTGACCCTTCTCTTATCTATGCTTCTTCTACTTCTGTTGAGCCTCCTTCAACATTTTATTCACCTTCACCTTGTTGATTACCTGCAATATGTTTATAAATTAATGAAATTAGAAAAAATAAATAAAAAATTGATACATAATTAAATTCAAGACCATGAAAATAAATAAATTATATATATGTAAGTATGCATGTGTGTGTGTGTGTGTGTGTGTGATAGTTCACCTTCAATCACATAAAACTAGCATTATTATGTTGAATTTGAAAATGAAGTAAATTAATGAATGTATAGAAATGGATAAAGTTTAGTATTATAATTTTTAATAATTACTTTGAGTAAGAATTGATATATTTTATTAATTTTTATAGATAAATTTTTAGCCATAGAAAAATGCTAAAAATTAAGGGTATAGTTCCCACAACAAAACTATATGGAAATAAACTTATTTCCCTTTGATCTTAGACTACGTTATAGATATCATATATATCTAGAACATTCAAAAATAGAAATTGGCTTTAGACCTATATTTTCTCTTCTATAATGATTCAAATCTTAACACACCTGAAATCAATAGCTTTCATCTCCCACAGTATTATTCAAAACAAATCTATTCTATCCAAAATAAAAATTATGCATTCTAGAAGAGCATTCTTTCCTCTAGAATGCCATATAATTTTTAATTTTTTTTTTATGATTTAATATTTTTTTCTTTCTCAAAATTGACATCTTTTTGAGTGTTAAAATGCATGCTTGTAGAATTTATTTATTAATATATACTATATCTAATTAAAACATCATAAACTCTATATAAGAATATTCTTGACTTTGAGCTCTATAAAATGGTGTTTATATGTTATTAAAATAATATCATAATAATTACTAAGAATTATTGAAATGCTACTTTTCTGATATAATTTAATTTCTTTAGTAATTGGATACAAACTAGAATCAAACAAGCATTTAATTGACATTTCCAATTGGAAAAGTGTGAAACCATATATAACTTAGTTACAATGAATTTACCTAGATCACATATTTGGAAAAAAATTATTTTTAAATCAAAATACTCAAATTTAGTCATTCTGATAGGTCAACCAGAAAGGTGGCATAGCTTTGTACTTTTATGTGTGTGTGTGTGTGTGTGTGTGTGTGCATACATATACATATATACATGTATCTATATGTATACATATACATACATGTATATATGTATCTATATGTATACACACACACACACACACACACACACACACACACACACATGTATATACTTATACATACATATATATAGCATACCTCCTTTATTTTGATGGTAAAGTGCCAAAGCTTTTTGAAGATTTCTTTTTTCTTCTTCATGAGATCTCTTCCTTGCATGTTTGTTTTCTCTTCCTTTCTTATTTCCCATCAAAAAATTAAAAAATTGGTGTTGCATTAAAAAATTTGCATTTACTTGTAAAATTTGGCTTCACTTTTAAAAAAATTTCCTTAATGCTCAAGTGATGTTATCACATGTTTTTAAATCATGTTAACCCGAATCTAATATTTTTTATATGTTCACAAGAATATGTTAAAATAAATTTCCAGTCACCAGATTGTTCTAGCTTGTGTGTTCGTGCAAGTCCATGTTTGCACAAAAATGCTTAATATGTTCACGCAAACATAGTGTTAATGAGAACATAGTGTTCTTGTGAATAGATGATTTTACAAATTTCCTTTTCTATTTTCCTAGATAAAAAATATATATTTTTGACCCAAAATAATTCAAATCAAATGATATCCTAGTGCAAATAAAAAATGCCAATTTGTGCTACTCAGATCAAGCTCTCCAATGACTACAATTTTAGTACGTATTCTATTCATTATGACTTTCAAATATGAGTTAAACTCATTATAGGTTCACTAACAATTGAACATCAACTGACTTCAACACTTTAGAAAAAATTGTAAAGTAGATTAATTTTTTTTTGAAAAATATCTAGGAAATAGGTTACTGAGATAGCTTTCTATTGAAAAAAAATAAAATTTGATTTATGATAAATTGAGTTCAAGTTATCCTTGTCAAAATGAATGTATGTCTGAATTACAATTGATGTCACTTCAAAACATCATAAACTATGCATTATTCAACCAAATTGAATCAAACCAAATGCATCCTCTCAATATTGATGTTACAAATCCAACATTAAAATAATTATCTCATTATCATTTCTAGAAAAAAATTATTCTTGTCAAAATGACTATCACTCCTTAAAATATTAATTTTTCATATGTACCTCTTTTTGGGGGAGAAGAAAAAATTGTCTTAAATTTTTATTTTTATTTTAACTTGAAAAATATGGTTACAAAGTAGGAACATAGTACTAGAAATCACTAGTTTATGTCATCTTTAAATTATTCATAGTTTTAGAGATATACTGATGCAGGAGCATCCAGAGGTATAAGGGCAATCCTGTGTCACCCAAAAAAAATGTACTTAGACTTAGTTTTTGTTTCATGTGTTTTCATTTCTAGATACCCATTTGGGTCGAATAAAGGTTCCAACTCTCATAGTTCCGCTATCAGTGTTCTAGGTTATAGTATTTGAACACCTTGGGATACGTGTAAATGCCAAAAAAAATAGCAGTATGTAATTGAGCCATAATTTTGGTAAATTAGACGGTGTAAATTAGCCATATGAATGTAATTGTAATTTAGAGCATTCCAGAGAAAGAATCAAGTCAAAAGGCCCCACGGTTTGAAAGTTATTACAGTTTTTCAATTTCTGGAGACCTCCAAAGAATGCTTCAAAGTTAGGTTAGGGGCATTAAATGACCTTATAAAAGGTTGAAAAATGGGTGATGAGAAGAGTTGGTCCATAGGACTATAGAGCGCTTCGAGAGCTTTCCAAAAATGTAAACAGTTCGTCAATCGGAGCTACGATTCAAAAGTTATGCCTCCCGAAAGTTTGGTTACCATTTTTAGATTCTTCTAATTTTGTGCCGACTTCTAATGCAACTTCTGGAGCCTTCTATTTGGTCAGTGGATGCCAACTAGCACTTTCTAGAATTTATTCCTAATCCTTAACCCTTCGGGGTCTATTTAAGAACATTTTTGGCATTGTAAAAGGCAGTTCAGAGTGGAGTTAGAGAGGAGGTACTAAAAGGAGAAATTATCTCCAGATTTATACTGTTGTAAGCCCTTAGGGCATGTTTTGAAGTCTATTTTCTTTGTATTGAATGTATTAGCATATTTATATAGTTAATAAAATTTTCCCCTTTCCTATTGTGTCCATTCTATTATTTGGCTTGTTTCAAAAATATTGATTTTAGTGTCAAAATTGATCAAAAGGTGCCACCCACTATTGTGGGATTACCCAAAGTGGAAGAAACCTAAATGAAATAATATTATTTTAAAGTGAAATATAAATGTAATTATGGTCAAATGATATTATGTTAATGCTTTTAAATGAAATATAACTTGAATATAATAACATGAACTGAATGCGCCTTACAATGATATAATTTTATATGCAAACTAAATGGTGACATGAAATGCAATTATTAAAATGTCTAGCTTGCATAATACTAGGAATAAGATCATAAGTAGGAAAAAAAGAAAACATATTGTTTCATGTTTGTTTTTCTAGATCAATACATCACAAAGTTACTCAAGAAACATAAGAACCAAATAAATCAAATGACAATTGCTAAATCACTATGTTATTGCAAACAAGATCATGATGGACAATATGTCATCTACTTAGTACTTAATCTTAATTTTATGTTTGTTTTTACCACTAGATGTAGATCCTTAATGTTTACCATCAAGATGTTTAATTGTTTTGGTGTGGTGTTTGTGTTGCCTACTGCTTTGTCATTCTGAAGCTCAAACTTTATTCTACTAGTTGCACAATTTCCCCCTAGTTATGGTTAGTGGATGATTGCACTCTCCAAAACCATTGTAAGACCAGGTTGTTATGTACAAGTGGGATTTAAATATGATAATGTATGGTAAAGGAAGATGAGAGATGTTGATAGATGTAGAAACTAACCTCCATAATGGTACATGTTTTCAAGGTTTTTACTAATTAGTTTTATCACAATTTTGAGATATTTAATTTTTTCTATCAAGGTCCATGTTTTCCATGTTTTCACCAAGACATTTACATTTATTTTTATTTTTTTGTACTTTGGAGCTTTTTAATTTTTTTAGTTTTTCTTCATGATAATTTTTATTTATTTTTGGTATTTTCTCAAGATCAACGTTTATTGTTTCTATTATCTAATTAGCATCAATGATATGTACAAAAGGATATTTCTTGCCTCAAGAATAGGAATTTTTTAAATAAATTTTGTTGATGCTAATGTTGTCATTAATTGATATGCCATCAATCAAATATTGATGTGATGACAAAAAGATTGAGATAATTTTCATCAAACTTCTATTTCTTTTCTCAATGTGGAATTTTATAAATAATCTATGTTACACCATGCAATTATAGTTGTTGGTCATTCATTTATTGTACACTTTGAGATGGTAAAAATATTTTTTATGATACTCATATACTAGTTCTAGTTCCTACAATCTTGATACCCAATACTCTTTATCAACGATGAGCCCTTTTAATGAGATCCTTAGTGAATGGATTTTTCCCTCTAGGAAAAATACCTCAGATCCTCATACCAAGACATTGGCATAGCTTTAGTTGGGTTTCTTATACTAGTGCACCATCAGTCCATAATATTGGGTTCAGTTGAATATGTCAATCATGGCCACTTTTAATCACTATTTTCTTTAGGATTTTCAAGATAGTTTCATTGATGTCCTCTTATTTCTCATTCCTTTATGGATAATATATAGACAAATGGTGATTGTTTCATTTCCAATTATTCACACATTACATGTATTTCCTTTTTATTGAACTATTTTCCAATATTTACCACAATGGATGAAGGAATTCCATACCTATAAATGATTTAGTTCAAGATGAAGAGGGAAATGTTTTCTTCTTATACAAAATATTGATGCTATGGTCTCATCATATATAGTAAAATATTCCATTCTAGTGATTACAAATTTATGCCCATTTGAAGAGGTAGGAAAGATTTATTCCACTATATTAAGTCCCAACTTATTAAAAGACCACAATGTGATAAAATTGTTAAGATCTTGAGTAGCTGCATATATGAGATTACCACGAACTTCACATTTATGATCTTGTTTAGAAATTTTACCAGCACCCTACTTCATGTTTAGCCAATAATACCCATTACATCCATAAATACTTTTTCTTGTAAAGCCCTTCCCTAATGTGCTACAATAAATATTAATAATACCAATATGATTAAAGCTAGGGAGTATATGGAGAGGAGATGTCATTTTTTTGGTCTCTTGTATATAAATGAAAATTATATATTGTCATCCATACAAATTTTGATAGCATGATAGTAAGAAGGTATTAGGACTCATGTATGTAATGATTGGCATTCTTCCTTACCAATAATGAAACCTGAGGTCTTATTGAGACTAATATAGACTTTAGTTATTGTTAAGTTAAATACCTTATTTGGTCACATTAGGTTGATAAGCTAAGACCTTATGGAATAAAGGCTCAAGATGTCCTAGCCTAGAAACTATGTCAATGGATTCATGATATTTTATGGTCTATTAGGATAATTGAATTAGATGATTATTATGGAAGGATGAATCAACACTACCCTTGAGAATATTACTAATAGTCATAGATAAAAAATGTTATCAAAATTAGATAAGGGTATACACTGTAGAACTCGGTATGATGTAATATAATAAGTTAATTATTGTGCAAGTAATACTAGGTGGATATGTTGATATTCACAAGGATAGATTTTATGGCCCAATATAGTGTAATGGATTTATTCAATGATTGATTTTGAAACTATGTGACATGACTATGCACACATCCTTATTACCTGACATAATTGATACACATTATGATGTATTAACTCATAATGATAATGAGATACTATTAGTAATCAAAAAATATTTAATTTAATCAAAGGATACTAGTTGTGAAATTTACATTTCAGTGGATTTCACTCATGATATGCGTAATGATTTAATAGTTGTGGATTCAATATTTCATTTCTATGATAGAAAATGGATTATGATGAAATTCATAATGTAAATTTAGTTATGTTGATATGTAGATTTTGATATTTCAATATTTTGAATACTTGATATGAAAATGATTAGAAAGGAAAGTTAATTGTGATAAGTGATTATGCTAACCAATGTAAATTATAGATATCAAATTGTCATGTACATGCATACATGTATTTTTTTATACAATTTTCATTGGACTACTAATGCTCAAGTTTAGTGTGTAGAAAATTAAGCCATGGAATTTAATTAGGGATACAAGGTCCAAACTTATGGGGACATAGTATAGCCAAGGAGAATGTTTCAAAAACTCAAAGCCTTTTTGTGATGTATTTATTTTCTAAATGTGAGTTGGCATGTACATAATAAATTTAAATTTATGAGTAAATTAGGGACATATCACTATGTTGTGTAATGTGTTTTAATTTTTAGAGTAAATAATTATTTTTTATGCTTTACTTAAGTTTACTTAGGTTAAATACATTTGTCACCTAGGAGTTTGCATACTTTTTACGTGTTTACTTGTTGACAACACAAAAGTTTGTGTACGTGTCATCAACACCTTGTCATACTTATCCTCTCACTTACTTCAAGGGTAATCCACTTTTCATGGACACATTCTTAGTTGTAATACTTATCTCCTAGTGCTTTCTAGCTTATTCTAGAAGCTTTCTAGAGGTCTTTATAAACAGGCTCTCCCATTGTATTTTTGTACAATAATTTCATTTTTCATTGTTGCAATATAATTTCTCTTACACTGTTGAGATTCTCCAAGCTCTACCTTTCCTTCTTCGATTTCTCTTTAATAGGTTATTTTCATGAAGGTGATCTTGGAAAACTATGAAGTTGGCTTTCATCAACTTCTACATGGTATTAGAGCCTCCCTGTCACTTCAGGTTTTCAAGGATTTTTTAAGCCATGATTAAAAGACACAAACCCTAGTTTGTTTGTGATTTTTTCTTCAATCGGGAGGAAGTGCATTTTTTTGGGACACTTTGGGCCTAAAAAAATGCTAGCATTATGCTCAAAAGGCCTGTTACAGTCAGAATCCATATAATTTTTTTGATTTTTTTCTATTGTAGCTTCAAGGAAAAAAAATTCTTCTTGGAAGGTTGTATAGATGCATTTATTGTAAAACAACAAATGTGTAGTTACAATAGCCACTCTACTAAGTTTCCACCACAACACCACCTAGGTGCCATAGCCACACCTCCAGCACTCAGCCTGGGCACCACCACGGCTAGTAGAGTAGCCGCGGTGTAGTTGTAACCTGGTTGCTGCTCCGTGGCCACCCTCACCCTCCTCCACAATGCCACCTCTATTCTCTACCTGGTCATAACCTCCACTAGCAGTGCTACCAAAAAACCCTACATAGGTATGACATCATCATTCTAGCATCCTACATCATGATCATGACTAGTTATGTTAGCATTTTGTGCAATGAAATCATCTTCTAATAGGCTTACATCATTTGACTAGGCCCCCTTATAGATGTCATTTTTTGATAGGATGATGTCATAATCTAGTAGTTGATGTTAGCATTTTGGTAGTTGAATTTTTTCTAGTGACATCTAGTTGACAGTTGTATGACTATCAAATTTTTTGTCATCTCTGTAATTTTCCAGTGAGCTTGTCTTTTGGAGTAGCAATTGGTTTTTGGTCATAACTTGAGCATATGGAGGTCTTTTTCCAATCCAAAAGAAGCATCAAAAAGCTGGTTCTGAGATAGAGACATTGGTGTGAGTATTTTTTTGTTATGATGTAGTTTTTTTGCCTTTTTTTAAGTCAAATTTAGAAGTTCTATTTTTTACTCCAGTAGGCTTATCTTGTGTGTCCCATCTCTATTTTTTGAAAATGTTATATTTTTGGAAAGTTGTTCTATCTGCTTTTTAGAAATGCTATCATTTCCTTCATATTATACCCCATGCTCTTTCTATCATGCTTTTTTATTTTTTTCTCTATGGTGGATATCTTGGGTGTTCCAGGTCCAAGGATCATTTTTATGGCATGGGATCTTTTCTTTTGGGCTCTACTATCTATTATATCAGCTTGTATCCCTTTCTAATCATTGTTGATATCATTTGTAAGCATTTTTATGCAAACATACTAGGATAAAGTGTCACCCTTACATTTTGGAATCCTGAATGCACTATATTATAAAGTGGCATAGGGGTATATTTGTATGTCATTTTGTGCCCTCTTCTTTTGTGAAGTGAGTGTCCCCTCCACGAAATTAGCCCCATGATGTATTAGTGAAACATGCCTTTATATGTGTTTGTAACTCTTCCTCACTCTCATTGTTCTTGGTTCTTTCTACAAAGGTCTTTTGATCCATTTTCTTAGTTTCCTATCACCTCACCCTATCTACATTAAGGAGGATTGTTCTTCAGTTTTTTCTAATGCTTCCTTGGTTTGATGGTTTGATAGAGTAAGCTATGTATTCAATATTTGATCCTATATACTAGGTGATTACAATGGTTAGCTACCTATGCACTTCAGTGAGATCGATCATCTAACATATAGACACTCTTCTTGTTCATTCCTACTTTGCTTGCAACCTTCTATTTTAGAGGACGTTCTTTAGATCAACAGTTTCCTATTGATAGATTTTGCGGCTTCTTCATGTTTAAGTGATGTTCTTCATGATCTTCTTTTTGTTCCTATTTTCTAGGACATTCCTCTAGTTGGAGGCTTCTTCAGTCCTTCACTAGGTTTTTTGCTATCTCTTTTTGGAGAGGGTTTTTTCCCACTAGATTTTCTCCTTTGTCTCTAGTTTATAGAGAATGCATTACATTTCTTTGCATTTGTACATGGGTACCTTTTTTGGCTTTGTTGTCAAGACCCATTTTTTATTTCATCTTTGCTTTTTGTAAGCTTAAGTGCATTCCCCTAAGTTACACTTAAAGGTGAGGGTGTTTAGAGTAAATTATTATTATTTATGCTTTAATTAAGTTTGCTTAGGTTAAATGCATTTTATCATCTAGGAGTTTTCATACCTTTTACGTGTTGACTTTTTAACAACATAGAAGTTTGTGTATGTGTTGTCAACACTTTGTCATACTTATCCTCTCGCCTACTTGGATGGTAATCCACTTTTTGTGGATGTATGCTTAGTTGTAATACTTATCACCTAGCACTTTCTAGCTTATTCTAGAAGCTTCCTAGATGCCTTTATAAAAAGGCTCTCCCATTGTATTTTTGTATAGAAATTTCATTTTTCATTGTTGCAATATAATTTCTCACACCATTGAGATTCTCTAGGCTCTACCTTTCCTTCCTTGGTTTCTCTTCGATAGGTTATTTGCATGCAGGTGATCTTGGTGAACTGTGAAGTTGCATTTCATGAAAATCTAAATTAATGTGCCACATAACACTTTTAATTGTTCATGTGTTGATGACATGTCACTTAGAGTTTTGGTCATGAGGTCACTTAACCATGAACTAATTTTCATTTAAAAGACTAAGTAAACCCACTTGGGAGAATGATAGGGTGGGTCACCATCATGTGAATTTTGAATTCAAACCTAACAAGGATTTTAGAGGGCCAAAATGTGGTCCCATAGTGCCAATTTTTTGTGAAAATAAGCTACCCATATCATAGCATAACATGTTATGGGCTTAAATTTAACCATTTATCACCTAACTAACTTAGGGGACCACTTAAACAATGCATTTTCCAACTAATTCAAAATTGGAGCTATTACATGACTCTACCTACACTTTTTCACTTAGCCAAAGTAGCAATATTATTAGGGCCAATGGTGTAAGAGATAGTGACTTGATGTTTTCTCCAAAGGTGTGATAGTTATTGAGCCTTTTTAGGGGACTTAGAAAAACTTGTGGGGTGTTCAAACACTCTCTTTGTTTAGACATAATTAGGGTTTGGAGGAGGAAGGACTAAGGAGAAGAGAGCTCCTCAACAACTTTCATTTTCCTTTATCTTGGCCAATGTTGGTGCTCATGCCATGGCTCTGATTGCACTTTCTCAATGATGTTGTTCTTGTTTATAATGTGTTAAAATTCATGTAATGTGTTTGTCTTGAGATTGTTGGTATGTGTCACTATTTGTAATGGATTTATTTTGCAAATGTTTCCTTGTTTTGTCTCTATAAATGTTAATGGGTGTGAAGGTTTCACTCACCCTTGGAAGGGAAGAGAAGCCTTGGGTGAAGGGGTTAGTTGGGCTTCATAATGAAGTTGACAATTTTTCCTCTTGGAAAGATTTTAGATGTTCATGGAGTATGGGATCTATTGAAGCCATATGCCTTATTTTGTGATATGGGAGGTATAAGTGTATAGGTGTATTGAGGAGATGAATTTTATAGCCTTCAAAGGTCATGATGGAATTGCAAATATCCATACTTGTATGGATATGGATCCTCTTTGGACGTTACACCTTCACTAATGCCTCATGATTCCAATGGAGAATCATCTATGATAAACCATGTGGGGAGTTTATATATGTTGTAATGTTATGTTTTATGCATTGTTGGTACTTGAATGTAACCTGTTTGAACATTCTTTCCCTAGCTTGGTAGGTGGCTTCTTAGAATCTTAGGATGGGTGGTGAGGCTCCATGGTTCTTGTTATTTTTTATGTATATGTAGGTTTTGGTGCTGGTTAGTTTCATAAGAGAATCTTGAGTTGTTCATTGTGATTTGTGTAGTAATGTAGAGCACTCCATTGTTGAGATAATGAGTGTTGCACACATTGTATAACATTGTTATATTGTTTTATTTTATTTTATTATGTAATGTTGTACCTAGAAGGATGTGTAATATGTAATGATTCCCATGTGATATACTTGATGAGTTTTATTGTAACATTGTGACAATATTTTATGTAATTATTTAATAGTGGAGAAAGAATTAAATTTTCAATATTAAATGTGGGATCGATGAATTAGGTAGCACATGGTTTATGTAATACCACTTGGTGGTTTTGTGGGATTTGTTAATATATAAGTAGCCACAAGGGTAGTTGTATGTGACAAGAGTCGAGTGGGACAAGGCTTGACATGTTAGCCAAGGGAGCATTTGTGAAGGTTGGAAGCATGGCATGAGATGTGTCAATTCATGCTTGTTCACATAGATTTCTTGGTTGTGACTATGGCTTTGAAAGCTTTGATGGTTGTATTGCAATGGTGTTTTTTTCTAATTAATACATGGTGATGGATACTTTTGGAAGTTGGGTTTTTTTCCCTCAATCAGGGTTTCCTAGGGTATATATTGTGTCATATTTTTGTGGGTATGTTTTCTATTCTCTTGCATGTGGATTTCATTTGAATATTTATTTCAGATCTATTATGGGTTATGTGGAAATAGTTATATTCTTTGTTGAAAGTCTCCTTACAAGTGGTATCAAAGCTATGGTTTTGTTGTTGTAACCCTAGATTAAATCTATGGAAGTGAATGAGAGGATAAAAAAAAGGCAAGATATATGAGTTGTTTATTTCAAATCTAAGGGTTTTTGGGTTTAATTTTATGATGGGATGTTGGTAGATTTTGGGCATGTTAAATTTTTGGACAAAATGATATTTGGATGTTTCATTTAAATGAGGGTTTTAGGGGAGCTTACAGAAATGACCTCCTAGGTAAAAATAGACCTCACCATTGGATCTATGTTGATGTTTCCACAAATTGTGATATATAATGTGCCTTAGTTTGGCAATGTTTAGAGGAAATGAAAGAGTTTTTTAGTTTTAGCCCATGATGACCATCGAATTTAATCCCGTCAAAATTTTCATCACAAAAAAAGAAATGTAGTGGAAATGGTAACAAGAATGTCTTAGTAAAATGACTATAAGTTTCTCTCAAGATATTAGATTTTAGACTTCTTATATGCATTGGAAAGATAATTCAAAGCACTACAATTGTGTGTAGGTTTGGTTCTATGATTTTGAGATTTTGTTAGGTTTTAAGAGCCCAAATTTTAGATTTTTATTTTGAGCACAAATTAGGGCATAACTTTGGCATACAGAGTCATATTTTGGACTTCAAGTAGTCAACAAAAAGCTCTTGAAGTGATCTACACATTTGTTTAGATTTAGTATAAGTTTCACATAGTTTATTTGGTGATATATTAATTTGAGTAGTTTATGGTATATATTGACTATGGTAACATTGTGATTTTATGACATTATATGTTTGGAGATTTAAGATTTGATGTCATTGTATACTTAGTTCATATTATAGATTGGTCTCATGATGATATGGTTATCAATATATTGTTTGGATATGTATGATGACTTGTTGGGTCTACAAGTTGTGCAGTGTGGTACATGGTCTATACTTATAGTGTTGCAAGTGGTCTATACTTACAAGTTGTAAGCAGTCTATTCTCATGGCTAGAGAATGATTTTTCATCATTATGGCATGGCTAGATTGGATACACAATTTAGTGGGAGCTTGTGATAGTGATGAGGTGATAGTGCAGGATTAGTCCTTGGTTTGGTTTGTATCTTCTTGGGTGTGGAGATCTTGGTTTCACTTGGTACTAACACTTTCATTATATGAGTGTAGACATAGAGGATCTTCATGTAGGAGATGGATTTTATGATGCCATGGATGACTTGGTACCACAGTTGAGTGGGAGTTTTTGAAATTGATATATTTATTGTGTGTTTGTAGATGTTAGAGGTTTTTGTTAGATCTTTTTGTTGTAGAAGAATCTTTGACATTTGCATGGTGCACTTTCTATCTTCATGGTGTATGAAGATGGTTAGATCTTTAGGACTTGTGGAGTTCTTAGTTATCTTCATGGTGTGTGGAGATGGTTCTTCATGGTATGTAGAGATGGTTTTTTTCTTCATGGTGTGTGGAGATGGTTGCATATTGAGGACTCATAGGGTTTTTGGTAAAGGTACAGTTTATGCTTTGATTTGACATGTTATCCTTGGTTTCTTGGTATTACATACATTGATCATAAGTTGGAAACTTCATGATATTGCTATGTTTCATTTGGAGTTGGCATAGATTGATTGGTTATAGGTGCTCATGGATACTTAGAGATGGTGGTGATGTTATTTTCTCTTGGATTAGAGAAGTATTTGTTGAGACAATTGATGGTTTTAATAGGAAGTTTGAGGGGCATTCACCTGATATGTACTTGAGAGGAGATTGTTCTCAGATGATTATTAGTTGGAGACTTGGATATCTTGATGAGAATTCTCATTCCCCACTCTTGGTCTCCCTGGTGATTTGCTACTTGAGAGGTATAGCCAATTGTTTCTCTCAGGTGCATTATGTTTATGCTTGTCTTTCATGGATATGGGTCTTGAGCTATGGTACATGAGTTAGTTCTAGAGGGTTCATTTGAGAGATGGTTTAGCATTGGTTATCTCCATTTTCATATGTTGGTATGTTGGTTAACTTTGGGATATGGTTTTATATTGGGCATATTCCTTTGATTTAGTAATGGTTTATGAGTTTGATCTTCTTGTGAGAGGCTTACATCCATGATTAGTTATATGGTATGGTTTGGGTTTTGTTGAGGATTCTTGGTTGGGGTTTTATGTAGGAGATCATACTTGCATAGTTTACATCTAGAGGTGTGTGTAGAAGGACATGATATAGGTTATGATTTGCGTGGTTTCTCTTTGGTCTTGGTTATCCTTTTGGATGTTCAATTTCTCTTACATTGGATTTGAAATTGGTTAGAAGTTGTGATCATAGGTTTGTGCTAATGTATGTCATGTGAGAGATGGCATGGTTATTCCTTTATCTCTTTCCTCTATTTGTTGTGGAGAACATGAGAGAGCATTGGAGACTTTCTATGTGAGTTGTTCTTGTATGTTATTGGTTTATGTTTTGTGGATGTCCTTGATACTACATGGATTCACTTCTTATATATTTTGTGAGTGGATTGATTATACTTTGACACTATCTTTTGTTGTTGGAGCTTCTTGGTATATATATGGTAGGTACTACACTCGAGGCTTATGATTGTAGGTTATAGATTGGATATGTTGAAGATGTGAGATTCACTTGTTATACCTTTGGAGGTATGGATGGATGGATTTGGCACTTTTTGTGGGTGTTATTTCAGTTATGGATATTTTGACAACTATGAATACATGTGATTACCTTTGGATCAGGTTTTTGTGCTTGGTATTTTAGTTGGTACAAGATTTTATGATCTTTTAATGTGATAGGTTGAGCGGCTTTCTCTTTGGATGGCTTATATGTATGTTTGGTGGTAGTGTCATAATAGGAGGTGAGATCACTCATATTTGAGATGCTAGATACTTTTATTTTGTTTTAGGTACTAGGATGGAACACTTCATGTACTTTGATCCATGATGGTGGATGTTCTGGGAGGGATTGTTCCCTTGTTCCTTTATGTGGCTACGGATTGACCCTATGCAATGTATACAAAAATTGAGAGATTGATGAGATAATGGGTGTTGCACACATTGCATAATATTGTTTTATTGTATTATTTTATTTTATTATGTAATGTTGCACCTAGATGGACATGCAAAATCTCAAGATTCCCATGTGATATACTTCATGAATTATATTGTAAAATTGTGATAATATTTCATATAGCTATTTAATATTGGGGAAAATAATTAAATTTCCAATATTAAATGTCGGGTCAATGGGTTAGGTAGCACATGGTTTATGTAATACCACTTGGTGGTTTTGTGGGACTTGCTACTATATAAGCAGCCAAAAGGGTAGTTGTTGTATATGACAAGAAGAAGGGAAAAAGGGAAAGAGTCTAGTGAGACAAGGCTTGAAAAGTTAGCCAAGAGAGCATTTGTTAAGATTGGAAACATGGCATGGGATGTGTGGATTTATTCTTGTTCGCATAGATTGCTTGGTTGTGGCTATGGCTTCAAAGGATTCCATGGTTGTATTGCAATGACTTTTTAGCTAAATAATGCATGACGATGGATGCTTTTGGAGACTCAATTTTTTTCCCCAATGAGGGTTTCCTAGGGTATATCTAGTGTCACATTTTTGTGGGTATCTTGTCTATTCTCTTGCATGTGGATTTTAATTGTATATTTTTAGATCTATTATAGGTTATGTGGAAATGGTTATATTCTTTGTTATGAGTTTCCTTAGATCCATCTTATGCATCTTGTTCTATTGCATAGAGCCAAGTAGAAGTGAAATATTTGGGAATGACTTATGTGAAATGTTCATTTTGGTACTGGATTGCATTTTCCTATTAAAGAGATTAAGAATATAGGAGATAACCATTCCTAATTGCATTTTAGTTTCATTGATAAGAACTTGGATGTATTGGAATGGAAGGATTTGATGTATCATACTAATTATAGGTAAAATTTCAAAGAGATTCATCTCAAAAGGATAGCATATTGGTTTTGTTAATCAAGGAATGAACATGCATATGTAGAATCATGCTAATTTGAATCAGAAAGTAATAAAAGAAAATATGTTTAAAATTTGATTGTTCATACCAAGAGATTTCATTGTGTAATTTTTCAACAAGCAATTTTATTTCAAGTACCATTAGGAAGAATTGATCTATTAGTCTCATATTGATCTTGTTTCAAATATATTTAATGTGTTAAATTTATTATTTAAGTGATTGTAGATAAATGCATAATCATAGACATATACATTGGAATATTAGAAATAAAATCAAACTACTACCAAATCAAGATTCTTAGCATCATAATTAAATAGAGAAGATAGATCAAATAGATAATATAGCATAATTTTTTTTAAAAAAAATAGGCTTGCACACACATATTTATCTCTCTACTATTTGTATGGGAAGTGGGAAAATATCTCACTCCCAATTATAGACCAATATAATAATCATAAAGGAATATGCGTTATCATCTTCATCCACTAAGTAAGTCCACAATATAATGATAGATGTATAACCCACTAGGCAATAAAATTTTTTAAGTTGAAAAAAAAAGAGGCTAATTCCTAAGAACCCCATGGTTGTGACTAAGACTTCACTAAAAATTCCAAAAAAATAATAATGATAAAACTAATGCACTAAACCCATACTATCAAACACCATAACTATAAATGGAATGAAACTAAAATAGAAAATGGGGTTTCCCTAGGATTGAGGCACCTTTACACATTTTCAAATGATTAGAGGATGGGAGGAAGGAAGTGGGCCCTACCACTCCTAGTCCCCTCCATGCCATGCAACATAGTGTTGAGTTGTCATTTTGCACAATGCTTAATGACAGGAATCCTTTCAAACTCCTCTTTTGAAAAGATAATCTGAGATCAACTCCAAGGTTTTTGGGTGATCTTGCAACCTACTAGAATCATTGAGTCAAATATAAATGTGATTGTTTGTAGGGAGGCCTTTGCTACATCTAAAAAATTTCAGATAATATATCAATCTTCTTGCTGTTTCAAAATCAACCATAAGGAGAGATATATTTTTGATAATTCTTTTTAAAAAATGAATGCAATCTAATCATGCAACTATATGAAATCCTAATTTAAAAAAGGGTTAGCAAAGAAAATAATGAAGATAAAGTATCGAGATATGAAAGAAAATAGCATGAAAAATAAAAATTCCTAATAGACATAAACCACACTAACAACACATCTGTGAGTTAAACCGTTAAAAATACTGGGTAGGAAAACAATGAAAGTAGGAGCAACACTTCCTCAAATACACTAATGTAATCATAGATGGAAATTTAGTAAAACTGAAAGATGTTTCACTTCTTATCAAAACATAAGGCCACAAAAAGTGCACTCATGTGAGATGAGAATCTATGTAGGGAAAATAGGGTGATCTCTTCTCCAATTCATTACATTAGTGGAATTCATCAACATACAACAAACACTAGAACTAAGTATTGCACAATAAAATCAATACAACAAGACTATTGGCTCCATTATTATCATGAACAAGAATCAACTAAAATAACACACTTTGGCAAGAATAACTACACCCAAAATGAGAGTACCAATAGCATATATTGTTGCATCAAAATAATGGTCTAGAATAAATGTTACATTCATAAATTTATAAGAAATAATATACTCAATTTTTTTTGAGAGTGAGATATATCTTCATGCAAATATATGCTTAAATCTAATAAAATAAATCTAATTATGTACAAACTAACACTCTAAATGGTGCTAAGTAAGACTCCACCCATGTTTATATCAATTATTGGGTACATGAGCTTTACATGTCTTTAAAAAATGAAAGAATTAGTATATAAAAAGATGGAATTTGTAACAGGATTTGGGAGTCATTGAAAGATCTAAAAATGAAAGCTCAACCTTCTTTGAATGTCTTTAGCCTTTATAATGCATTTTTGGTGCATGGAAATCTCTAGATTTGGAGCTGGCAATTAACTATCAATGCACCTCTGAATTTTTCATGGTGTAGCTTTGGAGTAGCACATCTTTAGAGTAAATCACCTTTGGAGTAGTACACCTTTGGAGAAGGTTCAAAAAATCCAAAATTTTCACAAGTGTCGAAACTGAATTTCTAGCTTCTGGGTTCTCTTCCCCTTTATACCAAAATGATGTTTAGATGTTTGCTCTTGAATTTATCTATATTCTCTATCACTTGGTAGGTTTCTAGAAAATATAAAGCCTCATATTTATGCCTAATTATTTGTAATTAATTACTAATATTCATTCAAGTTTCCAAAAAATCATCAAGTCTACTATCAAGTTTCAACAATACCTCATCAGTCTTGAATGCTTGCCTAATATCTTCATCCGACAAAGCATCCTCAAAAGTTCTTCAAAATTTTTCAACCACTTCTTGCACTAACATGAGCTTTATCTTTAACTCATCTTCAAAAATCTCAAGGTAAATAGCATCATAATACCTCTTTGCATCAAAAATTTTCTTTCAAGACTGGCCTTTTAACATCTAAATATCATCATGATGTTCTTCAACGACCTTATTTTTGACAGCAATCTTTTCAATCCAATCCTCAAAATTTATTAATCTCATCTATTGTATACACTTGTGTGAGTGTATAATACCTTTTAACCTCTATTGTTTGGAGTGCTTGAAGCTCTTTTGTCCACGTGTGTACCTCATCCATAACCCAAAATCCTAGTCTACTATAGATACCAGTTCCTTTGCATTGGAATGAACATTATATAGCAAGTTCAAATTAGCCTATATTATCTCTACACGTTTCTACTCAAAGTTGTCACACCATTGTTCACATGCTCCCAAAAATGAATCAACTTGAACACTCCCCTTATGTCTCCTTTCTAGTGTGATAGAGAGAGTAACCTCTAAGATATCTTGATCTATTGGACCTACAATTCCATGTAGATAGCCCCTTAGTACCTCATTCTCTTTTCCCAACTTTATCAATTCATTATCATTTTTATCAAAATGCATGAGCACCTCCCTAAGGCATGTAGTGATCATTAATTTAGCCATATCTATTATGGGCTTTCCTAATAGGACTTCTTTATTTTAATAGTCCTTAGGAGTCAAATATTTAGTCTCAACATGTGGAGGAGGAATGACCCTATATGACCAAGTAATTCCCAATGTAAATTCTTCATTATGAATGTCAATTATTGCACATCACCCATGGGTGGCTCAGGTCTCTTGATGGATTCTACTGTACTCTTCTCTTCATTTAGGTTTAGCTTCCTCTCTTTTCAAACCATAACCTCCCTCTTTAGCCAGGTTGGTGTAGTGCCCATAGGAGATACGCATTTAGTTGAAGAGGAGGTTTGCCTTGTAGGCCCTTTCCCTTATCTCTTCATTCCATAATCTTCTCCTTTAGAGAGAGATCTAAATTTGGTATCCCTATATATATAGTATATAATGTCCTCCCCTTTGTATTCTAAGAATTTTTTTGAGGTTCTTTAGGTATCTATCCTTCGTCTAATACTTCATTGGGTGGTCTTTGTTCTAGATCTTCTTCATACCCTACTCATTCTTCTTTGGTAATAGGAGGGAGAGGAGTGGCTAAGCCTTTGTCCAAAAAAGAAAAATCCTTAAATGACGGTAGTGAGGTACTCAAAGATTCTTGTGGTAGAGGTAGCATTTGGTTCTAGTCCTCTACTAAAGGTTGGCTCATGTGTGTATCTCATATTTTATCGCCTACCATTTTAATTCCTACTAGAAAAAAGTCAAAATTAGATATGTTTAGAATATCTATTAATTGCCCCTCTTACTAATCCTTCCATTGTTGCTACTCATCCTTTGAACTTTTAACCTTAATACATTACCTAGGAATAGATGGTTGAATAATGGTGGAGCTTCTCCTTTTCTCCTCCTAGGTAGCTCATGTCAAGCGCATCCTTTGATTCAATGAGAGATTTTCTTCTTCATCTTCTTTATCCACCTCAAGGATGATATCTAGGACTACAGGAATAGGTATAACCTTTATTTATATAATTTTCCTTCTAGTCCCTTTGACTGTAGGTCTAACCCTAGCTTTATTAGTAGCTAAGGGATAGGCTTCTTCCTCTTGTATAGGTGGTGGTACCTCTTGTGCTTACTATTCAGGTCCCTTTTCCTATTCCTATTCTAGCAGAGGAACTTGTGGAATATCCAGAGCTTGAGCTTCTTCTTCATTTTGAGGCTCTTGGTTCTTAGGTGCTTGAGCCACCTCTTGAGGTTGAGATTCTTCAACTTCAGGCTCAACTTGCTTAGGAGAATTTATTTTCCTTTTATTCTTCAATTTGTCTATTCTAAAGTACCCAATATCCTTTTGATGTATATTTACCATTTTTGACCTAACTAAAGATCGGGCAAGCAATGTTGGCACTAAAATTTTTTCACCTTTACCCTTTATAGGGCATGCTATGGCTTGGAAGGTGACAATCTAAGTAACTAGGTCCATCTTAAATGGTTTCTTGATCTAGTCCCTTGTCAATTAGATTATATGTATTGAAATATGATTGATATTTGCATTCTCTTCCCAATCAATCTCTGCATTCATGAATAGGGCCTAGAAAATATCTTGTCATAATTATACAAGGGATCTAAGACCTCTTAAGTGTCTTATAGAAAGACCTTTAGTGAGATCTTTATCTTTAAGTCAATTCCTACTAGATATAGAGTCATCCTACAATAATCCCTAATTTTGATATCATAATCATCTATCGCATTCATCCAATGATCTTCTACTACATCTTATGCACAAATTGCTTTCCTGCCAAATGTTTAACTCTACCAATATTGTCAAAATATAGATGAGGTGAGTTGTAATCTTCTAAGGGATATTGATCCCATTCTACATTAAAGGTCATGATATTCTAATTTTTCTTTACTTCAAATGGACCTATAGCAATTGGCCATACCCAATTCTTCTTATGTTGTTTCCTCACTCTTTCATATGTAGATGAGAGTTTCTTGTATTCTCCAATAAGAGGAGCCTATCCAATGGATACCTTGGGACTTTCCTCAGAATCATTATTATACTAGCTACCCATAGGTAAGTGAATGTCTTCAACTGGATGTAGTAGGTGTAAATTTTTGCAATCCTTATTTCTACCTCTACTGACATCCTTTTGGCATAATCACCATTTATGAATTGGATGATTTCAAAAATGAAGGCATAATTCACTATATGCTATTCCTTTATTTTATCTAAGAGCTTCTTCTTTACCAATTGGGGGTATACCACATAAGGTCATGCATTAGCATCTTGCATCCTTCCCCTCTTGAATAGTCCTGGATAACCAGTTGTCCTTGCCGACAGTAAATCCACAAAGTATGATTTTATGTAGAACTTAGGTTCAACTTTGACTCCTACTAGCTACTCATTTAAGTGTTCACTTAGTATTGTGGCCAATAAATTGGCATTTTAGCTATTTTGATGGTCTCTATGAAATGTACCATCCAAATATTGACATGTCGCACTATTGGTAGACCCATGACTCTAGTCAGAAGTTCAATGGAGTATTTAATGTTATCCTTCATATATCCTCTAGTCATATCTACCTTGCCTGCTCTTCATCCCACTAGTGTTCTATCAATCAAGAATGATGATTGTATGTTTTCTTTCACCTTCTTCTCATTCTCCCTATACCATCTTTCTTATTAATGATAAGTTATCCTTACATATTGATCCACTCTTAGGAGATAACCTTTTTTTGTGATGTCCCTTGGTCTTAGGTCTGAGATGATCTCCCTTGTGATACTTTTGATAACTCTTTCTTTCGACACATAGTTTCTTGCTAATGTCATTACAAACTCTAAAGATTGTACTAATGTTGGATGTGATTTTGCATTGACCAACCCTAATTTTTTTATTGTTGAGATCGTCAGGGACCTCTAATTAGTTTTATTATAGAGTACAAATAACATTTTCTAGTCTATGCACCCTAACTCAGTATGTCTAATCTCTGAATATGCATCTTGAAATTGTGATTTCTTTGATCCACCTTAATACTTAAAAACAAACAATTTTGGAGCCATCTTCTCTATAATAAAGGAAGAGAAGGAAGGCATTTTATTTGCACAATACATGAAAATAATATTCCAAATTTTGAACATCAATCCCTAAACAAACCTTGATTACCAAAAAATAAGACCTAGAATATGGAAACCTAACGAAACCACTTAAAACCCCCTTTTTTTACTCTGATATGTAGCGTAGCACACCTTACAAAACTTGATAGGTGTGCTAGGTGTGTTCAATAACCCTTAGAAAGTTATTTAGTATGTATTGGCACACCTACATAGGTGTACACTCTTGTGGAGTGTGCACCTGCACATGTGCACTACTATGCACATTGCATGTATGCTGCTACACAGATTGCATGTATACATGTTCAAAAAGGTGAGCTAAGTGGATTTACAAGGATAAGGGTGTAGACATGTACACCTTTATGGGGTACACATTTGTGCATCATTAATTAGTGTTCTATTTAAGGGTCAAAAAAGGGTTCGCACATGTGCATCTTCTATTTTAAAAAAAAAATGTTTTAAGGTTTGTTAAGTTTTTTTTAGTTTTAATGTAAAAAAATACATGCACATGTGCATCTTTGTGTTGCTAAACCTTTTATAGGCACAATGAGGGAAAGGGGAGGTGGTCTTAGGATTTTATAGGCTTGGGATAGTACACAACCTTTGGAGGTGTACACCTTTTCATATGTGTAGGTACACATCACCAAAGGGAGGCAAGTGTGTACTTGTGTATTCAGTGCACCTATACACTCTAGAAGGCTACACATGTGTGCTAGGTGTGCAAGTGCATGATTTAGTACTAAAAACTCCATTTTCCTCCAAAAATTTTAGTTTCTGAGATCTGAGTTTTTTCAGATAGGACTAGGGCTCAATTTAGACTCTAGGTAGAGTCAAAAAATGACTTAGACCCTAGAATAGGGGTTTGGGAAAGAAAAAGAATACAAGGGGGTCCCCATTTCAAGGAGAAATGGGATGTGCATTGTGAAACTACAACACATAGGACCAACCAAGCATTGCACACTTTAACATTGATTGGAGTTCCCCACCCCATTTCACATCTAGTCCTCCTCGAGTTACATCAGAAACAATAGAGGAGAAGAATGCTTGAATTTAGCAATCAACATAGCTAGTAGTGCATGGGAAGCCACATAGGAAAATAGGAAAAGAGGATGAGCACCAAGGTTAGGGAATAGTCCACATGGGTGTACTTAGGAAATAGTAATGGGAGAAAGAAAGAGAGCATGTGGGTTAGTTAGGCCACATGCCATGTAAAGGTTGGTGTTGGGTTTTGTTAAAACGAATACCTACAAAGGTAAGTAATTTTAAAAGGGATGTTAGTATGTATGTTAGTTAGTTGGAAGCATAATGGGTAAAGGAGAAGGTAGTGGAAGTTAGTCATAAGGAGAATAGGGGTTATGATAATTAGGTTAATAGCATAGTATTAGTTGTATTTATTGAGTCATTTAGGTGTAAGGTTTAATGTTATGTTTAAATTAAAACTTTCATAAAATCTTCATAATATCTTTAGATTTTCCTTATACTTGCAAAGAAAACAAATAGGCTTTCTACATTTCAAGATCTATTTTATAGTTGAGGTTGAGAGGATTTGCAATGGCTTAGATAGGTTAAAATTTATGATCAAACTATAATATTTTCAAAATAATCTTAGAGTGTTAGTGTATAGATGGTATTCCATAGAGAAAGTAATGAATAAATAAATGGTGTTACATAAAGGCATAGGATATGAATGTATATTTTTGGTAGGACTATATAAATTTATAGCAGTCTCTAGAGGTATTTAGAATATGTAGTAGTTTTATGGTGGATTATACATGTATATGTGATATATTGTATATTAGAATAGGAATGAATATATATATATATATATATATATATATATATATATATATAATATATATATACGACCATAAAGTAAAAAGAATTGTATCGTAGTTGTTAGGGAGATATATGAATAGTGTCAGACTTTTGCTTGAATAATACCTATGTGTAAGTTTACTTACATATAGGGGTTGTGGAAACCTAATAGAAGATGTAGATAGATACTATTGGTGATCAAGTCATGTTCAACATTCATATGACTTAGTGAATCTAGTAATTGATATTATTTAATAATCATTAGAAAAAAATGAAATAATAAAATGTAGGCATGCAAATTAAGTGTAAATTATTTAATATGTAACTAATGGTCAAAAACCATTTTAATGTAAATAGTGTGTCAAGTTATGCCTTCCATATGCAAATGATGAATGGGTATTATTCTCAAACCTCATTATGTATAAATTAGGATTATTGTCAAGATTTAAAGTAGCATCATGTATTTGTAATCGAGGTAAAGTGCCTATGTTGATGTTAAATGATGTATGGGCTAGAGATGTAGAATTGGCTCTATAAGTGCCTGCGATATGTAGGAGATGATTAGATGATGGAATTGTATTCATGGTAGGTAATAAAGATATTAGTATCTAGTCATTACAACATATACCCTAGCCTTCTATTTGAATATCTTCAATCTAAACATTGTAAAACTTCGAGTCTCTTCTTTATGTCGATGACCTAGAAATGATTGTTAGATTGATGTATGATTACCTTAAAATTATCTATAAAAAAAATACTTGTACTTTTTTCCATTTAAATTTTGGGCATGAAATTATGGTATTAGAGCCACCTTTTGCAACACTAGGCACTAATGGATCCATGCTAAATATATAATTGGTGAGTTACCATAAGAAAAGAAAAACTTTGATGAACCTATTTTTCAAGCTAGTGACCTCTGTGAGTGATTCAAGTAAAATCTAACATCCTTATTTAAACAATTCATGGCCAAATGATATTAAAAGATTAATGATAGAAAATAACCTTGTATTAATGAAACAAAGAGATAATAATAGAGTAAAGAAAGATAATATCTTATTGGAAAAGAGGGTATGTTCTCCTAATAAAATTTAGCCATAATAAGTATTTTTTTCTTGAAAAGAGAAGTGAGTTGTACACCCTAAATGGGTAATTTTATTCAATCATAATACTAATATTTTAAAACTTTAGTGGGTTAAAATACATTAAAAATGGACAAAGAGAATAATTAGTGTTGAGTTTGAGAAACTAAAATCCTTAAATTACATGATAATGGGAAAATCTATATAACAACCCTCAACATCTATAAGATTTATGTGGACCATGATCATGTCATGCATAAAGTAATTTTTAGTACATAGTAAGATTTGAAATGATCAAGTGGATTTATAACTTATAATGTTAAATTTATACTTAATTAAAATCCATGAAATCTTTAGAAACCTAGTTTGCCCGTTTACATTGACAAATGCTCTTAATTAAAACTGGTAAGGATGACAAGTAGAGGATAATCAAAAGGTGGTGAATAGATACCCTACCATGTAGCTTCTAATGGAATAATGATCAATATTATAAATTAATGGTAATGTTTTATGATTTGACTATCATGGTAGTAACTCTATATTTTCAATGTTAGAAGACACACCCTCAAATAAGGAGTAGGAGATTCCCCTCTTAAAATGTAATATTTTAAATGATTCCAACCCTACAATTATCTCCCCACCCCCTCCTTATGTAATACCTATTATGGGATCCTTAGTGCAGAATCATTCCTAAAAGAATTTATCAATACACCATGGATGGTGCTTGTTAAGAAAGCATACTAGCTTAATATAGAGATAGCTCATTGGTCCTTCTAGTTGTGACCCTCTGGTATTGTATTCTAAGGTGTACAATACCTACCTTGAACTCATTCATAAAACCAAATGGGTATCAATATAAAATTGGGATTGAAACTAGAGCTCCCGATAACTTTTGGTAGTTTCTGACAATAATGGGTAGAAGGTAAGAAACCATAGTCAATTGAATAATGAGCCCCTAGACACAACAACCCTATCAATAATAAAGTATTTTGATCACACTCCTACCCCTATTTCCATGAAATAATGAAAGTACAAGAGAATTTTCTTTGCATACCGTCAATTCGTAATATAGCTATTAGATAATTTATCCTCTTCCTTCCATCAAGAAACCTTGGTACGGTCATATCTTTCATGAAACTACAATTTTATGTGAATTACTATTGTTCTTGTGTTAAAAATTCTTGTATTACTAGCCATGTGAAGTTATTCTTGTATTATCTTGTTGTCATTATCCCATCTACCTCAGGTACATGT
This sequence comes from Cupressus sempervirens, assembly GCA_028749045.1. Taxonomy (NCBI): domain Eukaryota; kingdom Viridiplantae; phylum Streptophyta; class Pinopsida; order Cupressales; family Cupressaceae; genus Cupressus; species Cupressus sempervirens. The sequence goes on from CM053785.1 coordinate 430,616,789, forward strand.
TTTTGAAGTTGATGAAAGATCAACCCCACAACTCGCAAGAATCACCTGCATCCAAACACCTGTCACAAAAAAATATAAGAAAAAGCTATGGAGGTTGGAATTTATAGGTCCATAGATGAGAGATTATTGATGAGAAAAAAGAGAAATTGCTATTATCAAAAGTAGATGAATGAAATTTACAAAGAGAGATTGTCCTTATAAAGGAGACACAGACCCTAACAGGAAAATATCCTAGGTTGCATAATAATAATTAATAAAAGAATTAATTATTATATGTCCAAAGTTTAGCTTAGTTAAAAAAGAGATAATAAGTGACTTAATAATTAAATCAATATGATTTAATTAATAAGAAAATACATTATTATTCTAACACCCCCCCTTAAGATAATCTTAGGGAGTAGCTAAAAACCTAGAAACTATTGCTCAAAGGAAATTGGATCCTAGCAACAAGGCTTGATGAGGTACCCAAGCACAAAAAAATCTCTATAAAGAGGAGAAATAGAGAAAACCACATGGGAAAAAACCTACTCCAAAAGAGATGTAAATAAATTTTTAGAAGATAGGAACAAAAGATGATCATGAAGAACACCACTAAAGCATGAAGCTGCAAACACTACCAAACTACTAATTTGAAGAACCTCCACTATAGAGAGCATAACTAGGTAGAGATGACTAAGTCTGAAGAGTTGATCAATTAAATATAGAAAGTATATTTATGGCCTCCAAAAATAGGAATGAAAGAAAGTCTATATGGTAAATGATCCATCTTATCAAAATTCATAGGTATCTAGCCACTGTAATCGCCTAGTACATAGGATTAGATACTGAATACATGGTACACTCCATCAAATCAAGAAAATAACATAACCAACATAACCACTCTATAATGCTAAAAGGTAAGTCATAAAAATTGAAACTCAATGTAATATCTCCTACATAAAAAGAATTAGGAACATCAAGAGTGCAAAATAAGTATAAACACCTATAATGACATGCGTCATCAACACATCATGAGGCTAATGTCAAGGAAGGAACACTCACTTAAAAAAGAAAGATGGAAACTATGACCAACATGAAAGCCCCCAAGGTGCTTTATAATGTAGTGTGAGTATAACAAAGCACAAAGATGTGCAAGATCCTAGAATGCAATAGAATGGCACTTTATCTTAGTGCGTTTGCAAAAATACTACAAAAGGATGTCAACAAACATCAAAAGAGACATAAGGCTGATACAATATATAGTATAACCCATGAAAAATCATCTCAAGAAACAAAGTCAATCCTTAGACCTAAAACAACCAAAATATCCATAAGAATGCAAAAAAGAAAAAAATTGAATGGGATGTTCCTAGAGCAGAATCTAGAAAATAGAATGTCTCATAATATGTCTCTTAGGGTGCAAAATAGAAATTCTAAATTGGATAGCCACAATAGCCCACCAAGCACTATCAAAAATCCAAATAAACTACACCATCACGATGGGCTTAAAATCATCTTTCTGACTCTTCTTTTAGATCAAAAAATGGAGTTTGGATGAGCAAGTTATGCCCAAAAAACCACGTGTAGGTCAAAAAAGCTTTGAAGAAAAAACTAAAAAACCACCACCTTGAGGTCAGCACCAAAATGCATTGAAATTTGTGTCCACCAATATGAAAATTGTGACAAGAAGCATGCTAGTTCTATACCAAAGTTTTCTCAATTTGTGTACCCAAAAATCTTAATTTTGTTGATTAAAAAATATTGATTTTTTTGCAAAAATCCAAACATCATGCCTCGAGAAATGTGTCATAATCTCAAATTTTGAAAAAATCTTGCTTTTTCTATAAAATTTTAGAAAATTGCTGCCTCAAGAAAAATGCCAAAAAAAAATAGATTTTTGAATAAAAGCATTTGATTTGCATGTAAAATCTAAAAATATTTCCCTTGGGAAATGTGCCCAATCTAGGAGAAAAATTGTTTGCCTCAAATTCTAATTATGTCCAAATTGGACTAATTTTGTATGAAAATAATAGTTTTAGGGTGCTTAGAGCTCAATGGTTATGTCATTTGTGCTCAAAGTGACCCAAAAATTAGTTACCACTCAGATTCAATACAAAATAACTCTAAAAAATGAAACCCTTTGAGAAAGGAACGTATATGAAGGCCTAGCCAAAATTCTATTAAATAGAATAGGGGCATGAGGATTTGGAGCTCTAATATCATGTTGAAGTTTATGAAAGATCAACCCCACAGCTCCCCAGAATCACCTACATTCAAACACCTATCATAAAGAGAGAAGCAAAAGATATGGAGCTTGGAATTGCAAGATCCATAGATGAGACATTATTGGTGATCCAAAAGAGAATTTTCTATTATCAAAAGTGAATGAATGAAATTTAGAAAGAGAGATTGTCCTTATAAAGGAGATCAAAACCCTAACAAGAAAATATTCTAGATTGCATGATAATAATTAACAAAAGAATTAATTATTTAATTCCCAAAGTTTAGCTTAAGTAAAGTAGAGATAATAAGTGACTTAATAATTAAGTCAATATGATTTAATGCAATTAGATTTCCATAATCCATAGTAATTATTACTTAGTTTCTAGATTAGATTGTGTAACAATTTTTTCCATCAACATTCTGAATCACACTACATGATCCATCATCAGGATGAAAGAGCAAGAGATGTAAAATAGTGTAAGTTACACAATCTAATCTAGAAACTAAGTAATAAGTCAATATGATTTAATTAATAAGAAAATACTTTATTACTCTAACACATGTCTTTTTTTAATTGAAGATTTACCATTGTAGCCACACTTGTGTTGTTTTCCTTTAAATTTGTTATTTTTCATCTTTGGTTCCAAGTTACTTATAAGGCATCTTCTTGTAAATAGAGTTGATAAGAGTTTTATATTATGATTTATGAAATGACCATACCAAGAAGTATTCCTAATAACCTTTATACTTTATTGTTGATAAATACATTTATTACTTTATTAGGGGTAGGAGTGTGTATCATGGATTTTAATTAAGTATAAATTTATCATTAGAAGTTATAAATCCACTTGATCATTTCAAATCTTACTATGTACTAAAAATTACTTTATGCATGACATGATCATGGTCCACATAAATCTTATAGATGTCGAGGGGTGTTATATAGATTTTCCTATTATCATGTAATTTAAGGATTTTAGTTTCACACACTCAACACTAATTATTCTCTTTCTCCACTTTTAATGTATTTTAACCCACTAAAGTTTCAAAATATTAGTATTATGACTGAATAAAATTACCCATTTAGAGTCTACAACTCGCTTCTAGTTTAAAGAAAATAATACTTATTATGGCTAAATTTTCTTAGGAGAAACATACCCTCTTTTGCAGTAATATATTATTTTTCTTTACTATACTATTATCTCTTTGTGTCATTAATAAAAGATTATTTGCTATCATTAATCTTTTAGTATCATTTGACTATGAATTGTTTACCTAAGGATGTTAGGTTTTACTTGAATCACTCACAGAGGTCACTAGCTTGAAAAATTAGTTCATCAAATTTTTTCTTTTCTTATGGTAACTCAACAATTATATATTCAACATGGACCTATTAGTGCCTAGTGTTGCAAAAGGTCGCTTTGATACTAGAATGTCATGCCCAAAATTTACATGGAAAAAAGTACAAATTTTTTTTTATAGATAATTTTAAGGTAATCATACATTGTTCTAATAATCATTTCTAGGTCATCAATGTAAAGAAGAGACTCAAAGTTTTACAATGTTTAGATTGAAGATATTCAAATAGTAGCTAGGGTATATGTTACAATGACTAGATACTAATCTCTTAATTACCTAACATGAGTAAAGTGACATCATCTAATCATCTACTATATATCCCAAGCACTTATCATCTACTAATATCCCTTTTAAAATTACTTACCTTTGTAGGAATTCATTTTAACAAAACCCAACACCAACCTTTACATGGCATGTGGCCTAACCAACCCACATGCTCTCTTTCTTTCTCCCATTACTATTTCCTAAGTCCACCCATGTGGACTATTCCATAACCTTGGCGCTCATCCTCTTTTCCTATTTTCCTATGTGGTTTCCCATGCCCTACTACCAAGGTTGAGTGCTACATTAAAGAATCCTTCTCCTCTATTGTTTCTCACATAACTTGAGGGTGACTAGATGTGAAATGGGATGGGCAACTCTGATCGATGTTAGAGTGTGCAATGCTTGGTTAGTCCTATGTGTTGTAGTTTCACAATGCACACCCCATTATTCCTTGAAATGGGGACCCCCTTGTATTTTTTTCTTTCCTAGACCCCTAGTCCAAGGTCTGAGTCATTTTTTAGACTTTACCTAGAGTCTAAATCAAGCCCTAGTCCTAACTAAAAAAACTTAGATGTTAGAAACTAAGAATTTTGGAGGAAAAGAGAGTTTTTAGTACTAAAGGGTGCACTTGTACACCTAACACACGTGTCTAGCCTTCTAGAGTGTGCAGTTGCATTGAATACACAAGTGCACAATTGCCTCCCTTTGGAGATGTGTACCTACACATATGCAAAGGTGTACACCTCCAAAGGGTGCACACCATCCCAATCCTATAAAATCCTAAGATCACCCTCTCTTTCCCTCATTGTTCTTCTCTTGGCTTCTATGAGAACATCTCTACACCCTCAGTGATGCACAAATTCGACCCACCTGCACACAAAGAAAAAATTTAGCAACACAAAGGTGCAGACATGCACATTTTTTTCACATTAAAACTAAAAAAAACTTAACAAACCTTAAAACATTAAAAAAAAAAATAGAATATGCACCTGTGTGCACCATTCTTTGACCCTTGAATAGAATACTAATTGAGGGTGCACAAATGTGCACCCCATCAAGGTGTGCATGTGTCCACCCTTATCCTTGTAAGTCCACTTAGCCTACCTCTTTGAACATGTACACATGCAATATGCATAGTAGCATACATGCAATGTGCATAGTAGCATACATGGAATGTGCGTAGTAGTGCACATCCACATGTGCACACTCAACAAAGGTGCACACCTATGCAAGTATTCTAATACGTATGAAATAAACTTCTAAGGCTTATTGAGCACACCTAGCACACCTATCAATGTGTGCAAGGTGTGCTACACTGCATATCAGAGTAAAAAAAGGGGGTTTTAAGTGGTTTTATTAGGTTTTGGTGTTCTGGGTCTTATTTTTTGGTAATTAGGGTTTTTTTAGGGATTGATGTTCAAAATTTTGGAATATTATTTTCATTTATTGTGAAAATAAAATGGCTTCCTTCTGATTCTCATTCTAGAAAAGATGGCTCCAAAACTAGTTGTTTTTAAATTTTAAGGTGGATCGAAGAAATCAAAATTTCAAGATGCACATTTAGAGATTAAACATACTAAGTTAGGGTACATAGACTGCAACACATTATTCACACTATACAATAAACCTAATGAGAGGTCTCAATGATCTCAACACTTACAAAATTAGGGTTGGTCAATGTAGCATCACATCCAACATTAGTACAATCTTCAAAGCTTGTAATGACATTAGCAGAAAGCTATGTGTCAGAAGAAAGAGTTGTCAAGAGTATCGTAAGGGAGATCATCTAAGACCTAAGACAAAGGAACATCACAAAAAAGAATTATCTCCCAAGAGTGCATCAATATGTAAGGATAACTTATCATCAAGAAGAAAGATGGTATAGGGATAATGAGAAGAAGGTGAAAGATATCATACAATCATCATTCTTGATTGATAGAACACTAGTGGGATGAAGATGAGGCGAGGTAGATATGACTAGAGGATATATGAAGGATGACATTAAATACTCCATTGAACTTCTGACCAGAGTCATCGGGCTACCAACAATGTGACATCTCAATATTTGGATGGTAAATTTCATAGAGACCATAAAAATAGCTAAAATTCAAATTGATTGGCCATGATACTTAGTGAACATTAGATGAGTAGCTGGTAGGAGTCAAAGTTGACCCTAAGTTTTACATGAAATTAGACTTGGTGAATTTACTAGTGGCAAGGACAACTGGTTATCTAGGTTTATTCAAGAGGGCAAGCATGCAAGATTCTAATGCATGACCTTATGTGGTATACCCCCAACTAGTAAAGAAGAAGCTCTTAGAAAAAAGAAAGGAATACCATATAGTGAATGATGCCTTCATTTTTGCACTCATCCAATTCATAAATGGTGATTATGCCAAAAGGATGTTAGTAGAGGCAAGAACAAGGATTACAAAAATTGACACCTACTACATCTAGTTGAAGACATTAACTTACCTATGGGTAGCTAGTACAACAATGAATTTGAGGAAAGTCCCAAGGTATCCATTGGATAGGTTCCTCTTATTGGAGAATACAAGAAAAATCTCATCTACATCTGAAAGAGTGAGGAAACAACATAAGAAGAATTCGGTATGGCCCATTACTATAGGTCTATTTGAAGTAAAGAAAAATTAGGATAGCATGACCTTTGATGTAGAATAGGATCAATATCCCTTAGAAGATTACAACTCCCCTCATCCGTATTTTGATAATATTGGTAGAGTTAAACATTTGACATGAAATAAATTTGTGCATAAGATGTAGTAGAAGATCATTGGATGAATGCAATAGATGATTATAATATCTGAATTAGAGATTATTGTAGGATGACTCTATATCTAGTAGGACATGACTTAAAGATAATGATCCCACTAAAGGTTTTCCTATAATACACTTAAGAGGTCTTAGATCCCTTGTATAATTATGACAAGATATTTGATAGGCTATTCATGAATGCAGAGATTGATTGGGAAGAGAATGCAAATATCAATCATATGACAAGACATATAATCGAATTGACAAGGGACTAGATCAAGACACCATTTAAGTTGGACCTAGTTCCTCAGAATGTCACCTTCCAAGCCATAGCATTCCCTATAAAGGTTAAAGGTTAAAAAGTTTTAGTGCCAACATTCCTTGCCCAATATTTAGTTAGGTAAAAAATGGTAAATAAAGATAACAAGGATATTGGGTACTTTAGAATAGACAAAGGGAAGAATAAAAGGAAAAGAAATTCTCCTAAGCAAGCTAAGCTTGAAGTTGAAGAATCTCAACCTCAAGAGGTGGCTCAAGCACTTGAGAACCAAGAGCCTCAAAATGAAGAAGAAGCTCAAGCTCTAGATATTGCACAAGTGCCTTTGCCAGAATAGGAATAGGAAAAGAGACCTGAACAGTAAACATAGGAGGTATCACCACCTATACAAGATGAAAAAGCCTCTCCCTTAGCTACTAAGAAAGCTAGGGTTAGACCTACGGTTAGAAGGACTAGAAGGAAAATGATATAAAGAAAGGTTATACCTATTCCTCTAGTCCTGCCAATCATCCTTGATGTGGATGAAGAATATGAAGAGGAAAATCTCTCATTGAATCAAAGGACATGCTTAACATAGGCTACCTAGGAAGAGAAAAGGAGAAGCTCCACCATTATTCCACCATCTATTCCTATGAAATGTATTAATGTTAAAACTTTAGAGGATGAGTAGCAATAGTGGATTGATTAATAAGAGGGGAAATTAATAGATATTCTCAACATATTTTATTTTGACTTTATGCCAGTAGGAATTGAAATTGTAGGAAATAAAATATGAGATACATCGATGAGCCAACTTTAAGGAGAGGACTGGAACCAAATGCCATCTCTAACACAAGGATCTTTGAGTACCTCACTACCATCATTTTAAAAAAAATCATTTTTGGAAAAAGGCTCAGCCACTCCTCTCCCTTCTATTACCAAAGAAGAACAAGCCAGGTATGAAGAAAATCTTGAAGAAAGGCAAGCCAATGAAGTATTAGAGGATGGACAGGTATCTGAAGAACCAAAAAAAAATTCTCAAGATACAAAGGTGAGGACATTAGATACTATATATACAGGGATACCAAATCTAGATCTCTCCCTAAAGGAGAAGATTCTAGAAAGGAGAGATAAGGGAAAGGGCCTACAAGGAAAACTTCCTCTTCAACTAGATACATCTCTCCTATGGGTACTACACTAGCTTGGTTGAAGAGGGAGGTTATGGTTCAACAAGAAAGGAAGCTAAACCTAAATGAAGAGGGGAGTATGGATGCACTATTAGAATCCATAAAGAGACCCAAGCCACCCATGGGTGATGTGCAATAATTGACCTTCATAATGAAGAATTTAGATTAGGAATTACTTGGTCATATAGGGCCATTCCTCCTCCACATGTTGAGACTGAAGATTTGACTCTTAAGGACTATTAGAATAAAGAAGTCCTATTAGGAAATCCCACAATAGATATGGCTAAAGTAATGATCACTACATGCCTCAGGGAGGTGCTTATGCATTTTGATGAAAATGAGAATGAATTGATAAAGTTGGGCAAAGAGAATGAGCTACTAAGGGCTATCTACATGGAATTGTAGGTCCATTAGATCAAGATCACTTAGAAGTTACTCTCTCTATGACACTAGAAAGGAGAGATAAGGGGAGTGTTCAAATTGATTCATTTTTTGGAGCATGTCAATGATGGTATGACAACTTTGAGAAAAAAAGTGTATAGATAATATAGGCTAATTTGAACCTGTTGTATAATGTTCATTCCAATGCAGAGGAACTGGTATCTATAGTAGACCAGGATTTTGGGTTATGGATGTGGTACACACCTAGACAAAAGAGCTTCAAGAAGTCAAAAAACTAAAGGTTAAAAGGTATTGTACACTCACACAAGTGTATACAATAGATGAGATGAATAAATTTGAGGATTGGATTGAAAACATAACAATTAGAAATAAGGTCATTGAAGAAATTCATGATGATATTTAGGAGTTAAAAGACCAGTCTCAAAAGAAAATTTTGGATGCAAAGAGTTATTATGATGTTATTTCCCTTGAGATTTTTGAAGATGAGTTAAAGATGAAGCTCATGTCAGTGCAAGAAGTGTTTGAAAAAACCCAAAGAACTTTTGAGGATGCTTTGTCTGATGAAGATATTAGGCAAGCATTCAAGATTGAAGAGGTTTTGTTGAAACTTTATAGTAGATTTGATGATTTTCTAGAAACTTGAATGGATGTCAGTAATTATCGACAAATAGTTATGTATAAATATGAGGTTTTAGATTTTCTAGAAACCTCCCAAGTGATAGATATTATAGAGAAATTCAAGAGCAAATATCCAAACATCACTTTGGTATAAAGGGGATGAGAATCAAGAACCTAGAAATTTAGTTTTGACACTTCAAAAAAATTTGGATTTTTTGAACCTTCTCCAAAGGTGCACTAATCCAAAGGTTCTCTTCTCTAAAGATATGCTACTTCAAAGGTGCACTGTGAAGAAGTCAAAGGTGCATTGATAGTTAATTTCTAGCTCCAAATCTAGAGATTTCCATGCAAAAAAAATGCATTATAAAGGCTAAAAACATTCAAAGAACATTGAGCTTCCATTTTTAGATCTTTCAATGACTCCCAAATCCTATTAGAATTTCGTTCTTCTTATCTGCTAATTCTTTCACTTTTTTAAGACATGTAAAGGCTGATGTACCCATTAATTGATATAAACAAGGGCGGAGTCTATCTTAGCACCATTTAGAGTATTAGTTTGTACATAATTAGATTTATCTTATTAGATTTCAGCATATATTTGCATGAAGATATATCTCACTCTCAACACAAATTGAGCAGATGATTTCTTATAAATTTAAGAATGTAACATGTATTCCAGACCATTATTTTGATGCAATAATATATTCTATTGGTGCTCTCATTTTGGGTGTAGTTATTCTTAATACAATCTGTTTCTCAATGGGACACCTTGGGGAAGTTTTGAAGCTAGAAGAGGCCTAAGACAAGGTGACCATTTTTCCCCTTACCTATTCATTATGGTGGCAGAAGTGTTGATCTTTGGGGAGGAAGAAATAGGGGTAGAGGTTCTGGGCAAGATATTAAGGAATCTTGTTGTGGAGAATTTTATGGTGGCTAAGTTTAAACAACCATAGTAACCCCCAAGGACAAAGTATAGGGATATTTCTAGAAATTAGAACATTATCCCCAACTTCAAGCACTTTGGCAACTCAAAAGTTTTAGCAAGAAAAATAAGTTGTTGGATACATCCCACCATGTCTACTACCAAGATCAACTTTAATGGTGTAGTGATAGATGGTTTGGTGGTAGCTAGTGATGCACTAAAAAACACTAGGGAAGAAGTGTTTTTATCCTCCTCTGGGAATTTGGGATAGGGAACCAATAACATGGATGAGCCTATTGCCTTACTTTGGGGTCTAAAATTTGTTGTGGAGATGAGGTTTAAGAAGTTAAACATAGAAGGTGATTCTAAACTCATCATTGACTCTGTCTGAGGGCAAGCCTAACTAGGTTGGTCTATACATACCATCTTGGCGAAGATTTGGAAATTCCTAACGAACCTTCATCACTATGAGTTATAGCACACTTATAGGGAAGGAAACATGGTGGTGGATGCTATGGTAGGCTTGGGATTTAATTCACATAGCCTAAAAAGTTGGATGGGCACTAATATTATCTTGAACTATATCAATTCCCTCATTTGTAGGGAAAGGGTCCCTCTAAACTATGATTGATGTATATCCAAATTTGGAGAACTAGAAATTTTGATAGTCTTTCTAGTTTTATTACTATGATGCTTAATACTATTTTAAATTTGATAAGACATTTTGCAAGGTTCAATTATGTGGATTTCATCATGCAAGGGTGTAGAAAAAGGAAAGGCATTGATAATCTTTATTTTAGAAAAAGAGCCATCATTTTTTTAGGTATTGGTTGATTATGGAAAAAGTTATCATTATTATTACTATCAAATCATTAAGAGACTTCACCCAGAGCATTTTCACTCCTCATAATGATGTTTTAAGATGACCTAAAAATTATGGATATTACAACCCCATAAACTGTAAGGAATAAGTTACTTTAACTACTAAACATATTATTTTTAGCCTTGGGTCTATTAAAATCTAGGTGGTGTTCTTCTTGCAAACTAAAATTATCGAGCATGCTGAAAGTGATATCCTTGAGAAGCATGATTCCATGTGTGGGGACCTGAACAAACTAGAGCCCACGAAGATGGAGGATTTCCTCGAAGGAAAGAAAGATGGATAATGCTGAAGGAAGGTGGGTTTTTCCTTTACATGCAAGCCATAGCTAGTTATGATGAGTATTGTTCATAATAATTTATTAGTAGCTAGAAACACAAGAGGGATAGTATCAATGGTTTCACTTTCCTGGTGAATGAGGAGGCTATGCCTATGGTGATGAATCTTGAAATAACTAGAAGGAAGTGGAAAAAGATTAAAAAAAGCTAGCTTATCTAGTCTTTTTAGAGGAAACAAAGCCCAAAACTAGTATCACAGTAGATTTTAGAGGGATAAGTTACCAGTGCCCTAGGATGATGTGTGCTTGGTCATAATAAAGTACCTCACACTGGAAGTTCAATATGGTGTGTACTATTTCTACCACTTTTGATTAATCACTTTTGTAATAGGGATTTAGTCTCCATTCCTATTGTTCTAATGTATTTGTTAACATCATAATGTTTTTGACACTTGAGTGCCAACACACTTAATCATATTCCACATTAGATGTTGAGTACATCATGCATGCCGAGAGATCTTCATGTGCCCAGTAGTTTTCATATGCCGAGTGAAGATCAGCTACCAAGTAGTTTTCAGATGTTGAGTGAAGATTAGATATCGAGTAAAGATCAGATATCGAGTGAAGTATAAGTGTCGAGTAACACAAAGTGCCTAGTGTTAACAAGTGCCGAGTAACATAAGGTGCTGAGCTACTTAAGGTGCTGAGTAATACAATTTTCTTAAGGTGCCGAGATATCCAGGAAATAGCATGTGCCAAGTATCAGCAATACTTCAGGAAGCCGAGTAACTCAGTAGATCAACATAAGAGTTTGAAATTGCACAAACTATGATGCAAATAGTTTTTACAGCGGACATAAGGTAAATCTCGAAGGATTTAATGATGAGATCGAATCTTTTATTTTTCCTATGCAATTTGCATGCAGCCAATAAGAAAAATGCTAAAGGCATGCAATCAATCAGTAAAAGATAAGTATTGAGAAAAAAATGAAGATTGAATGTGGATCGTAGATTCATACCTAACCCTAAATTTCAAATGTCTTTATAAGGAAGGCAAAACTTCATTGTAAAGAGTAAGAGATAAGAGGTGTGAGAAGACATACAAGGATTCGCAAGGAATTCTATTTTCAGAAGTGAGGATTATCAGATCACAAAAGGATCCAGATTAGAGAAAGTAGAACAAGTGCCTGCAATCAGCAATCATTGATTGTAATCAGTCAGGTTTATTGTATCTAATACTCTCTAGCAATTGTATTAGAATGAAAATCCTATGGTGATAGGTTAGCTTAATAGCTATTTTGATAAATCCTTTAACTAGGTGATGAAATCCTTTAACAAGGTAACACTTCATGTTAAGTGTTTGAAAGCCTCTAACTAGGTCACTATTGACACAGTGTAAAGCTTTTAATAGGGTAGGCCTTTAATAGGGCAAACCATCAGAAGTGGTTCAACAATATTGCTGCAATAATTTTTGTGGGTATCATCCCCACCCTAGTTTTACCTTCTTATTCCTAGAGGGTTTTTGGGTTACCAAATTCTAGTGTTATGTGTTATTGATGCATGTGTTTTGTTTCATGTTTATTTTATGTATTTACATGCATGCAATTTACTTTCAGTTAAAAGTTTTATTGGCTAAAGTATGATACTTATGATTCACCACACCCCCCCCCCCTCTCATAAGTACTCTTTCCATATTTTAATATTCCAACAATTGGTATCAGAGCTTACTTCAAGTTCTCTTAAGGAAAAGCCTAACAGCTTGGAGGAAAAGATCTAAAGATGGAAGCTTTCAAACTTGGAAAGATCATTGAAAATCAGGTGATAGATGTGCAACTTGCTTTGCATAGCTTGGAGGAATTCAGAAAAATGTTGAGAAACTCATTGAAAAAGAGGAAGGATCTAGCCATAGCTGAAAATGATATACACTACAAGGAGATTGATACCACCAACATATTTTCTAGTGGAGACACTAAAGAGTTTGATGTAGCAATAGCAAAATTGATGGAGAAAAATAAAATTTAGTCAGATGAGATAAGATCTGTCAAGATGGAACATGAATCATAGGCCATAATGATATGTGAAATTACTGAACACAAGAAAAGAGTAGTTGAAGACAAAGTGATGTTGGAAAATGACAAAAGAAATCTTGCAAACAGACTTGAAGAAAAATGTACTAAACTAACAAGGATCTCAAACATGTAGATGGATAGACTTGCCCAAATGATGAACCTTCATCATGAACTCAATGTAAAAGATATTGAGATCTCTACCTTGAAGATGCAAAATGAATAGATGCAGAATGAATTGAATAGAGAAAAAGAGGTAGCGGAGAATCTCAAAAAATCAAGTGAAGCCATCAAGTATTTTGAACAGTTGTTGAAATCACCAAAATCTTCTCATGATACATCAGGACTAGGATACAATAGCACTAAAGTTGGGGAATCATCAAAGAGTGTTGAACAAAGAAGTCATAAAGGTAAGAATTCAAAACCCACTTGTCGTTTCTATAATAAGAAGGGACATACAACTAATGTGTGTAGGAGTAGAAGATTCAATCAATCAAACATACCCAAAAGTTTCTATCACAAGTGCAACATGCAAGGACATATGACACAAAATTGTAGATCCAATGTCACAAGGACTCAAAGATTTGATTGACATTGTTATAATTGCAAAAAGTATGGACATAGGGCATTTGAATGCAGGTCAAAACCTATATGGACATCAAATCAACCAGAACAAATAGAAGGAAATGGAAGTCATTATCATTAGGATTACAACACCATGTATAGTTGTCACTATTGTCAAGAATATGGACATATACCACAGAACTGTATAAGAACACATTTCAAAGGGAACTACAAAAGATGGTTGAATCAGACTACATGTTTCAGTTGTTTGAAAACTAGACATATCAGTAGAAACTGTCCTACAAGATCAAAGGCACCCAAGACTGAAGATAACAAAGGAAAACAAAAGATTGACATTGAAAGGATAAGGGGGCAAATGAACAAGCCTTGGAAAAAGAAAGATGAGTGCAACACATCAAGTGGAGGGATCACTTCACCCAATGGGTCAAGTGATCACACTTCATCAAACTAAGCATGAGAAGAACACAAAACTGATATACAAAGCTATATCACACATTAGTCCCTAGACAAAAAAGCTAAGCAAGGTATAAATCTACATGAAACAAGATGTCAAGACAAGAATTAAATGTTGATGTCGAGCTATCTTTGGATGCCGAGTTAAAATAGATGCCGAGCTCCCAATAGTGACCGAGCTGATAATTGATGCCGAGTTGAAAACTGCAATGGAAGTCGAGTAAAATACTAGAAGCTGAGTTAGGTCAAAATTTCTTCAGAAGTTGTGTTGGCAGTTGAGCATTCAATGCGATGAAATTAGGGAATATTATTGCAATTTTAGTTAGTTTTTCACATCATGATCAAGAAGCAAAGGAGAAGAAAGAGAGTTGAGTGACTTCATAGCACGAATCCAATGTTTCAAGCAGTTTGCAACCTCATTCAACACATTTTTCATCAATCTAAAGGTATTTTCATTTGTGCCAAGCTACGTAGTTTCATACCCATTTGTTGTATAAATCCTAGTTTACAAAAATGGCGTCAAGTTAAAAGAAATTCGAAGAAAAAGAGTCATTTGAAGTCTAGTTAGTTTCGAATGAAGTTAAGCAACCTGATTTCTGCCCTATTCCCAAAGTTGCCTATAAAAATGACCCAGTCAAAGCTCTCTCCCACATTCCCCCAAAAGTTGTAATGGTTCAAGATGTGACAAAATGTTACAATTGCAAGATAGGAGCTCTAGGAGACATAGAAATTAGACAAGCATATGATAAATTGTGTGTAGATGGAGTACTGGAAGAAGAATTCAAAATCGTAGAAAGAAAGGGTTTGACTTGAGTTTTAAGTTTTCCCACCGTATTCAAAACTGAATGGGTTAGACTTGTATTTTGCAGAATCCATGGTGGAAACTTGTGGTTAGACGATATGCCCATCAAATTGATAAAGGAAATTATACATAGAGTAACAGGGTACCCAACCCTAGATCAGTACAAAACCCTAAGAAGTGAATCAAAGGAGGTCATTGAAAAGAATATTGGTGCTCAATGGAACAAAAGATGAATGACAATTCATACCATACAGGATCCTCTAGTTGAATTTGTTGTTAGAGTCATTACTCACAAATTATATCAATCCAGTAGACTCAACAATGTACCATGCATTGCAGTAGATGTAGGTTACAAATTGGTGAAGAAGGATCATACTTATGATCTTGCAGAACTCCAATTACAATAGATCAATGAAAACCTAGCTGCTATAAGGATAACAAAGGGCACACAATGCAAATTTGGAGCAATCCTAGTGTGCATATTCTTTTATGTAGAAAATGAATTTCCTTCTTTTGGTAAAGTAGCATGGAGGAATGAGAGAACCATCATTGCACAAATTAATGAATATATTGAGCAAATGGGAGATAATTTTGATACCTTGATGACAAGCTATTTTGGGGATTTCAAGAAATCCATGAAGAAAAGGTCAAGGATACCAGCTTCCTTAGTAGAAAAGTATACTAATGATATATGTTTCTTAGTTGACATAGATTTTACTTACATTCAAGTAGTAATACCAAGGGTAAGATGGCTAAGGCCATTTGGATACGAAATAAATATTGATGAGGAAACAATAGCAATAACTACATTATTGGCAGAGGAAGCGGATAAAAATGCACCAAATTTTGGCACTTATGATGTGGTAAGATCAAAGATAAATATGGAATTAAAAACTTCTTCAACATTGAAGAAGAAAGACAAATTAATCAAGAAGATCAAAAAAAATTTTGGCAAGGAAATTGAGGCTGAGGTAGAAGAAGAAGATGATGACAGTGAGGATGAAGATGAGCAAGAACAAAGGCCAATGGAACTAACTCAAGGTCTTGGAGAAGACAAGGAGGAAGGTGCAGAGGAAGAAGAAGCCAAGGATGCACCAACTAAAGCTAAGCCAAAGAAGAGAAAGGCAATAGAACAGCCTTCAGCCAAGCCCAGATCAAAGAAAGCTGCTACTCCATCACCTCAAAAGCCAACAACACAAGCATCAACAAGAGCCTCTACTAAAAAGGCCAAAGAGGAAGTTACCAAGAAGAAACAAGTCAAGGAATCACAGGAAGAGCCAAGGAAAAGAAGAAGGTATGTGGCTCAACCTGACACTGATGAAGAAGAGCAAACAAAAAAGGTAAGCAATTCATCAGTTGATACCTTAAATAAAAATATTGTAAGTGGTGACTTGAATAATTTAAATAAAGTTGATTTTAGTAAATTTACTAAAGAAGAACAAAATAAGATAGAAGAAATAGTGTATGGAATGATGGCATAGTTTAAGTACACTCCACTTGAACTAGATGGTCAATTACCAAAGGAGCTGTCAAAAATTGTAGAAGACAAATGGCATTTTTGCTTAAAAATGGAGAAGGAGATGAGGGAATCAACCCTAGCCAGTGTATTGCCAGATTTGACTAGGGAACAAGTTAGCAAAGTAGTCAAAAGGCATAATAATAGGTTTACACTCAAATATAGGGCATTCTTCATAATTCAAAATAGAATGGAAGAGATTGTTCAAAGAATAATGAAATTGTGGAAGAACTTGTACAAAAAGATTGAAGATTTTCCTGAGGAAGAATATAAGGAAGAAGCAGCTATACCAATATAAGAGAGGAGAAAAAGAAAAGAAGAAGAAGAAAAGAAAAGAGAAGAAGAGAAGAGAGATGAAGAAAAGAAAGATGGAAAGGAGGAAGAGACACAAAAATAGGATACAATGGCAACAGCTGAGCAAGAGCAGGAACCAGATCAGAGTGTGCAAGACACACAATTGTCACCCCCTAGCCCTCCACAAGCATCCATCTCACTTGCAGATACTATAACAATTACTAATGTTCCTATTACTTCTTGTCAGAATATCAATTAATTAACTGTAGAAGATCTTAAAAGAATTCTTGACCAATCAACACAACAAGCAATATTGTGTACAGATCTAGTATTGGTCAGTATAGATGAGTTACCAAAACTAGTAGAAAATATAGTTAAAGATAAGGTGAATACACAAGAACCACCTTCTATCACAACTACTAGTAGTCAATTCAAAATACCAACAAGCATAATTGATGCTGCAAGACAAAAGAAAAGTGCAGCTGTAGAAAAAGGTACAAAACAAATAGGACAAACTATTACATCTGATCCTACAACAAAAACACAAGGTGCACTTCCACAGATAACAATAATTGATCATGGTAGACAGAAGGAGGAGGAAATAGTGAAAACCCCTAAAGAACAGGAGGCAATTCAAACATTAATAAATTTGCCTACCTCGGGGACTCCTTCACACCGGCCATTGCAAATTTTAGTACCATCATCCAGTACTACTAGAGTTACAAGGGTACTTCACTATGGAGAGCCTGAATTAGATGAGGAGATAGTCATATCGAGCTATGACTCAAAATCAATAACCATTGATCAAATCAATGAGGTGCAGTATGCATTGAATAAAAGGAAAAGATAGGAAATACTCAGGAAGGAGTATAAACATAAGAAAACACTTTATGAGATCAAGGAAATCTTTATGGATGCCTTTAGTTTGCAATCACCAGATGAGTCAAAGCATATCACAGAGCAACTAACAGATATTGTTGACCAGGTGACAAATGAAGATCTAGAAACCAATGTAAAGCTTATGGAATGGTCAAAAAGAAAATTTCAAGGGAAAGTGAATGAGAAAATATCAAGACAAATCACACTTTCACAAGTTGAATTGGCAAAACTTATTGACAAGGTGAAGAAGGTACTTGAGAATATATTCTCACTATACAAAAATTTGTGTGATTTTTCATACTTCACACAAGAAACAAGCCAAAAGATACTGAGCTTGGAAAGAAATTTAAACATTTCAAGCATGCAGCTAAGAAGTGATCCAACTCAAAGTGACAAGCATTTTTCTCAATCGCTTCACACAAACAAAGAAATAGTTGTATTAACAGCAAATGAGGCTAATATTAAGGCCAAATTCATACAGCTTCAGTCATCCATTACCCCACATTTAGAGATACTCCATAAAGAGCAAGTATATGCTGAAAATGTACTCAAGAAAGATCCAAATATTTCTACATTAGATGGACTTATTCATCTTGCTGTCGAGACTGCCATCTAGGATAAGTCA
This sequence comes from Cupressus sempervirens, assembly GCA_028749045.1. NCBI lineage: Eukaryota > Viridiplantae > Streptophyta > Pinopsida > Cupressales > Cupressaceae > Cupressus > Cupressus sempervirens. The sequence goes on from CM053785.1 coordinate 430,635,150, forward strand.
CTGGAAATTGCTTTGAATAATTGGGATGCAGCTCTCAGAATGATTATGGAGGTAAATAGCACATTTTTGGCTAAATATGGTCTTAACCCTTAAACAATCTTTGAAATAAGTGTCAAAAAGGGGGAGATATAGATTAAAAAGGGGGTGATACAGATTAATAGGGGAGAATAGATACAAAGGAGGAGCATTGATATACAAATAAGACTCAATCAACTCAAGGGGAGTTACAAAATTTTTGAGGTATATATTCTAAGATTGTAAGTCACAAATTTTGATCAAAGTTTTCAATATGTACATACCAATTAGATTAGTAAATGTACTTATAAGGCCAGTTAAGTGTTTTTTTCACTCATGTTAAAGGGGGAGATTGTTAACATCATAATGTTTTTGACATTTGAGTGCCAACACACTTAATCTTATTCCACAATTGGTGCCAAGTACATCATGCATGCCGAGTGATCTTCATGTGCTGAGTAGTTTTTAGATGCCGAGTGAAGATCAGCTATTGAGTACTTTTCAGATGCTGAGTGAAGATCAACTACCAAGTAAAGATCAGATACTGAGTGAAGTATAAGTGCTGAGTAACACAAAGTGCCGAGTGTTAACAAGTGTCGAGTAACATAAGGTGTTGAGCTACTTAAGGTGCCAAGTAATACAATTTTGTTAAGGTCCTGAGCTATCCAAGAAATAGCATGTGCCAAGTATCAGCAATACTTCAAGAAGCCAAGTAACTCAGTAGATCAACATAAGAGTTTGAAATTACACAAACTATGATCCAAAAAGTTTTTACAGCTAACATAAGGTAAATCTCAAAGGATTTAATGATGAGATAGAATCTTTTATTTTTCCCATGCAATTTGCATGCAACAAATAAGAAAAATGCTAAAGGCATGCAACCAATCAGTAAAACATAAGTATTGAGTAGAAAATGAAGATTGAATGTGGATCGTAGATCCATACCTAACCCTAAATTTTAAATGTCTTTATAAGGAAGATGAAACTTCATTGTAAAGAGTAAGAGATAAGAGGTGTGAGAAGACATGCAAGGGTTTGCAAGGAATTCTATTTTTAGAAATGAGGATTATCAGATCACAAAAGGATCAATATCAGAGAAAGTAGAACAAGTGCCTAAAATCAACAATCACAGATTGTAATCAGTCAAGTTTATTGTATCTAATACTCTCTAGCAATTGTATTAGAATGAAAATCCTATGGTGATAGGTTAGCTTAACAACTATTTGGATAAATCCTTTAACTAGGTGATGAAATCCTTTAACAGGGTAACACTTCATGTTAAGTGTTTGAAAGCCTCTAACCAGGTCACTATTGACACAGTGTAAAGCCTATAACAGGGCAAACCATCAGAAGTGGTTCAACAATATTGCTCCAATAATTTTTGTGGGTATCATCCCCACCCCAGTTTTACCTTCTTATTCCTGGAGGGTTTCTGGGTTACCAAATTCCAGTGTTATGTGTTATTGATGCATGTGTTATGTTTCATGTTTATTTTATGTATTTACATGCATGCAATTTACTTTCAGTTAAAATTTTTATTGGCTAAAGTATGATACTTATGATTCACCCCCCCCCTCTCGTAAGTACTCTTTCCATATTTGAATATTCCAACAGTATTCCCTAGAAGAGATAAATTTCCATATTTGAATAAGGGCTTATGTTTCATTTATTCTAGTTCCACCTGATCCTATGCCCCCTAGATTGATTTCCATTGATAAATTTCTCCCCAATGTTAACCCCCTTTGTCAAGATTTACCTAGTGGTATTTATGCCCCTACTCCAAAAAACTCACCCACCTAAACCACTATCAAGTGCAAGAAGAAAAAATCCTAGGTTGCATATCTAATTGCCAATAAAAAACCAAGATTAAGAAGAGGGTGGAGGTGGGGATTGGGGACTCAAATTCAGATATCTATGGGAACATAACAATATTTGGTAGGTTGGCCAAGAACAAGGGTAGATTCAAATAAATGGCTAGTCACCCCTAGGAGGATGAGGAGGAAGATACTAATTTAGAGGAGAGTGCTATGATTTCAAGGGATGGTATGGAGGAATTGAAGGATGATATTGACAATAAAGAAGATGAGAACTGAGATGACACTGTTGATGGTACTTGGGATTTTGAGGTTGAAATCTTAAGATATCCCACTAGCATTTTTGATCTACATGATAAGAGGAAGTCATCGGTGAATTGTAGCAAGGCAATAAATTTAAGTAATGTAGAGGAGGTGGTTGTTACTCATAAATACTTTCAATAATTAAAGGATTGGTGTGATGCACTAGAGGAAGGCTTCATATTTTTCTCCAAGTTCACTCTAAAGGTGACCCATGCAGCTATGACCACCCTCTAGCTTCTAGCTTGGGAGAAGGAGGAAAAGGGCCTTGGGAACGAATATTTGAAGGTACTTTATAACTTCTTTATAGAGCAATAGGCCAAATTTCTTTTGACTGTGAAAAGAAAGAAGAAGGTTTCCAGTTAGTGGTCATTTGTTCTTGTCTCTAGGGATTTTTTGTGTGTTCTCTCTTTGTTGCTTCTTTTCTTCGATTTTTGATGGTTTTTCTTTTGATGTTGAACTTGGGTAAGGGCCCTGGGTCATACAATGCACTAATCACCCATATGGCTTTAAAAAAAATTTAGACTCTATTAGTGTTAAGTGCATGAACCTTAGGACTTTTATTAATTTTTATGATGCTAGTTCTATTTTTAAGATTAATCATTAAGGGGTCTATTTGGTTGTCTGTTGGTTTTCTATTGGTAGTTTTTCCATTATTGTAAAGGTCCATCCCCCTTATTTTGGCTACTATTGTAGCACAAACATTATGCAAATCACTTATAATATTTTTTTCTAAACTAACTCACACCCTTGTAATTTAAACATAACATCAAACCTAACCATTAAATAACTCAATAAATACATTTAATACTATACTACTAACCTAATCACCATAACCTCTACACCCCTTATCACTAAGTTCCACTACCTACTCCTTTACCCACTATAATTCCAACTAACTAACATACATACTAACATCCCTTTCAAAATTACTTACCTTTTTAAGTATTCATTTTAACAAAACCCAACCCCAACCTTTACATGAAACGTGTCCTAACTAACCCCTACATCATCTTTCATTCTCCCATTAGTATTTACTAAGTCCACTCATGTGGACTATTCCCTAACCTAAGTGCTCATCCTCTTTTCCCATATAATGCACCTTCCCGTGTGCTACTACCTAGGATGAGTGCTACACTCAAGCCACCTTCCCCTCCATTATTTCCCATGTGACTTGTGGGGGACCAGATGTGAAATGGTGTAGGGAACTCTGATTGAGATCAGTGTGTGTAGTGCTTGGTTGGTCCTACATTGTAAGGTGTGGAGGGGACTCGAAGTGGTAGGGACCACTTCCCTCCTCCCATCCTCCAATCATTTGAAAATGTGTAAAGGTGCCTCATTCATAGGGAAATCCATTTGATATTTTGATTTCTTTTAAAGTTTCCTTCCTTGTATAGTTATGTTGTTTGATAATATGGGTTTAGTGTATAAGTTTTATCATTATTCTTTTTTTGTGACCTCTTAGTCAAGTCTTACTAACATCAACTAGGTCCATAGGAAGTAGCCTCTTTCTCTTCTTGAACTTACAAAATGTCATTACCTAGTGGGTCACATGTTTATTGTTATATTGGTGACTTATTTAGTGGATAAAGATGCTAAAGAATATTCATTTATGATTATTATAGTGATCTATAATTGGGAGTGGAATATCTTCCCACTTATAATAAAAATTCCATAGAGCTAACTATGCTTTTACATACCTATTTTCTTTAGAGATTTATGCTATATTATCTATTAGATCTATCTTTCTCTTTTCAACTATGATGCTATGAATCTTGAATTGGTAGTAGTTTGATGTTATTTCTAATATTCCAATGTATATGTCTAAGATTATCAACCTATTTAGAGTCACTTAAACATTAAATTTAACACATGAAATATATTTGAAACAAGATCAATATGAAACTAACAAATCAATTCTTCCTAATGGTACTTGAAATGAAATTGGTTATTGAACCAATACATAATGAAATTTCTTTATATGAAAAATCATCTTTTTAACATATTTCCTTGTATTACTTCATGATTCAAATTAGCATGATTCAAAATATGTGTGATGCCTACCCTTAATTTAGTTTTATCTTTCTTGTAGGCTTCTAGGAGTAAGCCTAAGTCTAGGGGGAGTGGAAGTAATGCCTACCCCTACTTGACTTTTCTAATTGTATTGTCAAGATCCTTTTAGGCTAGTTTTTAGATTATGTTTATGATTATCAGTGCTTGGTTACCAAATTAGATTAAATGTATTTCATATTCATTTGATATATGTGTTGAGTTACTTTAGTACTAGGTATTTTAGTTATTTCATGACTATTTTGATGATGATAAATATGCTCATTTAGTGACTATCAATTATTCAATGATTTTAGTTAGATGAATAATTTTTATGTCATTTTCTATGGATACTTACCCCATACTTAGTACCAAATATTTTGGTGCTTACAGGAAAATATTTCAAGGATCTAAGCTAAAGATCAAGATGTCTTACAAAAGGTAAATTCCATATATATCGTCATAAAGCTAGTATTTATAACTGATCATAAAACTTTACAATACTTGGAAAGTCAACATAAATTGAATCAGAGATATATAAAGTGGGTTGAGCACTTACAGATTTTCACATTTTTCATTAAGCATAAAGGTGGAGTTACTAATAGAGTTGTTGATACATTGACTAGAAGACATTCTCTATTAACTAAGATGAATGTTGAAGTTCTTGGTTTTGATGAAATGAAAGAGTTGTATGATGATCTTGATTTTTTTGAGGCATAGAGAGAGTGTAGAGCACCAAACCTAACAAATAACATAAGTAAGTATGATGAGTATTTCATTCAAGAAGGTATGTTTTCCAAAGGTATTCAGTTACATATTCCTAGAAGTTCTATGAGGTTGAATCTAATTAATGAAAACCATAGTGGTGGAATGGTTGGACATTTTGGAATTAATAAGACATTGAGTTTGATGAAGGGGAAGTATTATTGGCCACAAATGTATAAGGATTCTCAAAAATTTGTAAAGAATTATGAAGTTTGTCAATTTGAAAAAGGAATGAGTCAAAATATTGGTTTTTATACACCTATTACTATTCATGAGAAATGTTGGAGTGACATTACTATGGATTTTGTTCTTGGATTACCTAAGATAGTGAAAGGGTATCATTCCATATTTGTTGTAGAAGATATATTTTCTAAGATGGCTCATTTCATAACATGTAAGAAGACATCAATTATTGAGCATGTTGTTGAACTTTTCTTCAAAGAGATTGTGAGATTGCATGGACTACCAAGAAGTATAATTTCTAACAAAGATAGTAAGTTTTTTGGTTATTTTTGGTAGAATTTGTGGAAGAAGATGGTTAATGAGTTGAAGTTTAGTTCTACATTCCATCCACAGATAGATGGACAAATAGAGGTTGTGAATAAAAGCTTGGGTAATTTCTTGAGATGTTTAGTTGGGAATAAGATAAGTAATTGGGAGATGGTATTGGCACAAGCTAAATTTTTGTACAATAATTTTGTGAATAGGAGTATAGGAAGACACCTTTTGAGACTATTACTAGAATGTAGCCTAGAGATATATCAGATTTGAGAGATACTATTGGTGAAAAAAAGAGAAGTGTTGTAGAAGAATATTTACATAAGGAAGTGAATTATAGGTTACAAAAAAGTAATCATAAGTATAAGAAGAATTCTAATTAGTCTAGAAGACATCATAATTTTGAAGTTGGTGATGAAGTGATGGTTCATTTGATGAAAGGAAGATTTCCTGTTAGATTATATAGTAAGCTGAAGATGAAGAAGTTTGCAGCTTGTAAGACCTTGAAGAAGTTTGACAGTGGAAATTCTTATGAAATTGAGTTAATTAATGACATGGATATATATCCTATGTTCAATGTTTCTAATTTATACAAGTATCATGAGTCAGATGATGAAATTATTGTATCAGAGGATTATCCTAAGAAGTAGATTGAAGAAGTTGAATAGATACTAGATCAAAGAGTTGGTAAGAGCACAAGGGGAAAACATATATCTGATGAAGAAGAAGAATAGACATATGGAAGATTTTTCATGGATTTCTCAATCTGAGTTGGATTTAGCTTAGGTTATGATATGTCAATGATTTAGGAGAATCATTTCTTCCAACCCTAGTTGTTTGATGCAGGAGCATCATGTGTTACACTACTATCTTCAAGTTCTAATTTTTTCCTAATTTTTCCAAGTTGTAATGTATTGCATTGAGAGCTTTTAGTATTTTTTGAGCATTGTAGACACACTGGGAACCTTTTCCTATGCACACAAAGAGATTGGAGTTATCATTTGAGGCATTTTCACCTTGCTGCTAGAACTATGTTTTTCTAGTTTTTGAGTGGCTATTGTAGGATGTGTAACTAATTTTTTGCAATGACTTAGAGAAATTAAATTTGAAATATTGAAGAATTCCTAGACTAATTCATTTTTCCAAAGGAACAAGTCCTAATTCCTTATAATTTGGGAGATATGGAAATTCTCCTAAAGTATCATTTTTTGGTAGTTTGTACAATGGGTTTCTATGGTTAATTTTCAGGATGGATGTGCAGTTATCCTTAGTGAATCAAGCTTTGTGAACTTAAAAAGTTGTATAGGACCTAAACTAATACCTTCCATTTGAAGCACAAATTATATTTCAATTGAAGCTATAAAATATCACATTTTTTCTCAAGTATCAATTTTTGGATATTTAATTATTGTTGCGGGCTGACTTGTAGCTCTTCAAGTATTTAATGTTAGGTTTATTTTCACGATGGATATTTAATATTTACTAAGAACCAAATTTTGGCTTTTCTATTTTCTAGAATCTTTTGTAAACCATTTTTACAAGTATTTAAGAGGATCTTGGGTAGAGTCTTAAGTAGAGATAATTTTGATATGGAATGGTAGAAGGAGGACTAGAAATCCAAACTTGAAGTTGGATCTTGGTTTGAATGTATTTTATATCTAGTGGTAACCTAGAAGGCCTTATAGCTAGACATGTATGATGATATTTTCATGAATCAATAAAGAATATTGTTCTCTCTATATGGTGTTGTTCTCTTTTTGTGTTTGCTTCTGTTGTGTTAACTCTTGCATAGTGGTTTACGTAGTTGAGTGTACTACTTGACCTTAGTTAATTACACCTCCCTATGTTAGATAGCATAACATGTTAGGGGCTTAAATTTAACCATTTTAGTGCCTAAATAACTTAGGGGACCCCTTCAACAATGCATTCTCCAACTAATTCAAAATTAGAGTCATCCCATGATTCTACTCAAACTTTTCCACTTAGCCAAAGTAGTAATTTTAGTAGGGAAAAAGGGTGTAAGAGGTATTGTATTGATGTTTTTACCAAAAGTGTGATAGTGGAAGAGCCTTTTTAGGGGACTTGGAAAAACTAGTTGGGTGTTCACCCACTCTCTAAATTTAGAGACAATTAGGGTTTAGAAGAGAAAAAACTAAGGAAAAGGGAGCTCTTCAACAACTTTTATTTGACTTTAGCTTGGACCAAGGTTGATGCTCATGCCATGGATATTAATGCACTTTCTCAATGATGTTGTTCTTGTTAATTTTTTGTTAAAATTCATGTAATGTGTTTGTGTTGAGATTTTTGGTATGTGCCATTATTTGTGATGGATTTCTCTTATAAATTTTCCCTTTATTTTGTGTGTATGAATGTTAATGGATGTGAAGGGTTCACTCACCACTGGGAGGGAAGTGAAGCCTTGGGTGAAGGGGTTAGTTGGGCTCAACAATAAAGTTGAAAATTTCTCATCTTGGAAAGGGTTTAGATGTTCATGGAGTATGGGCTCCATAGAACCCATATGCTTGGTTTTGTGACATGGGAGGTAAAAGTGTATTTGTGTATTCAAGAGGATGAATTTGATAGCCTCAAAAGGGCATGATGTAATTGCATATATCTATACTTGTATGGATATGAAATTCTTCTCTTTGGAGAGCCCACCTTTACCAATGTCTCATGATTCTAATAGAGAGTCATGTGTGATAAGACTTGAAGGGATTTTATATGTGTTGTATGTATTTTTGGTGTTTGAGTGTAACACATTTGAACCTTGTTTCCCTAGCTAGATGTGTGTCTTCATAGAAGCCTATGATGGGAGGTGAGCATCCATGATTCTTGTTGGTTTTTGATGCATTTTAAATTTTTTGTGCTCAATGGATTCTTAGGAGAATATTGAGTTGTTCATTATGCCTTGTGTAGTAATGGAGAGAACTCCATATTATGCATCTTGCTCAATTGCATAGAGCCAAGTAGAAGTGAAATATTTAGGAATGGCTCATGTAGAATATTCATTTTGGTATTGGATTACATTTTCATATTAAAGAGATGAAGAATTTGGGAGATGACCATTTGTAATTGCATTTTAGTTTCATTGATAAGCACTTTGATATGTTGGAATGCAAGCATTTTATGTATCGTAGTAGTTATAGTTGAAATGTTAAATAGATTCATCTCAAAAGGATAGCATAATGCTTTTGTTACTCAAAGAATGAACATGCATATTGTGATGCCCTACCATGTAACCCAAAAGAAGTTAACCTAAAGCTTACTAAGTTTTTCAAACAATTTTTCTTTTAAAGATAAAGATAACATATAACAATAGTAATAGAGTAGCCGAAACAATGAACATACACTCATATATTAACAACACATAAATAGGTTATAACTCTTAAGCGTCTCATGACATTGAGTCAAAATTAATTTCAATTAACACTAAATCCAATATATAATAAATCCACATCAAAGAATAATGTACAAGTATGATTCCATTTAAATAATAAACAATTATTTATGATGCCACTTGGCAATAAAAAAAATGCAAAAAACATCCACTATATAGGTCATAGGGTATGAAAGCTTGAAATAATATACATCATGAAATAAATTACATCATCTCTTAAGATCTTATGAAATCAAATACAATACAATAGTACAACCATCCATCATAGATATACAAGAACAAATAGGAAGAAACATCTAAACAAAAACATTGAGCAATGACATCTAATGGTTAGATCTCAATGGTATAAGAAAAAGCACTACCACCAAACCTCATTGAACCTAAATGGACTACTCCCACTATGTTTAGGAGATAGTCTCAAGTACCAAACAAGATAACAAACTCAAAACTCTAAAACCAACTTCTAGGTTCAAGGAATCACATGAAAGAAAACTATCTCAAAGGGTACCAAGACACAAGTATCAACTAATCCCAGTGGCAATGTAGACACGTAGGAAATCTACTATGCAAGTGGGAAAGTGTCATTGAATGAACCAACTCTAAGGTTACTTGGCTAGTCTTTTAACCCTCTGGCCCTCTAGTGACTCTCTGTGGTGCTAGTATCCTTTCATATTGACAACGCATATAAAAAAGTCAACTCTAAGGTTACCCAGTTAGTCTTTTAATCTTTCAACCCCTTAGTGAATTTATGTGGTAGTAATATCTTGTTAATTCATTTTAAACCCATTTAATGAAATGTTATTATTTATTAAATAACCTAAAATGGGTTACCTTGGTAGCCAATTTGAAACCCAACCTCGATTGCAAGCCACTTCCCAACTTAACATATAGATAACCTACCCTAAGCTCGATAAAATCAAAAGATCACAAAAGAGCACATACCATACATCATTTCTTAAACAAGAAACTTACAAGTACTAAAATCATTGATCATAATCATAGATTCCACCAATATGATCATCCTAACAACACTTATCCCAAAAAAATAACACAAAAAACCAATTCCATGTCACCAAATGACATCACCAAGAAAAAAAATCATTGAATCACCTCAGTCCTATACAAGCAACTGAGGAACAAACATAGATAACCAATCGAAATCAAAAGGTTATACCAGAAAAGTCACAGCATTCACTTGAGTTTCACACAAGAACAGTGGAAAGAAATAATAATAAATAGATGAAAACACCTCATAGAACATACAAGACACATTACCATGGTTGAGTATAAAAGATCATGATCAAAAAATCATCATGACATCACAAAATAAAACTCTCAAGCCTCTGGTAAACATTCTGATTGGCCAAAGCTAAGTAATTCACATAAAATCCATCGCAAAATAAGACACCACAATAAAATTTCCAAAACCCATCACAAAAAAAAACCAGAAAACCTCAATTAGACACACCAAATAATACAAGGTTCTATCAAATAATTTAGATTAGACTATTTCCAAAAATTTTGTTTAAATATATAAAGTTTGTAAAAGTTTAGAAAATTTAGTTTTTTAATTATCTAATAAGTTTAGAATTAAATATTTTATATGTTAAATCAATAATATTTAGAATAGAGATTAAACATTTTCAAAGTTCATTACATTGAGTTTTTATGCATTTTCTCTATGTAAATTAGATGGTATTTTGAATGTTATAATCTCATATGGAATGGTAAAGATCTACAACCTATATCGATGGAAAGACAATTTCATTTCACATATTCTTTGTTATTACCAATCCTAAAGGAAAGTTCATTTGACTGGTGTAAAATATGAATCTTTCTAATAACACTATTTAGATTTTAAGGTTATCAATTTAGAAGAAAGAACATAACTTTTGTCTAAACTATTGGATATTCATAAAAATTAGGAAAAGCATTCATAATATACTTACCCCATATATAGTATCAGAGCTTTTGGTGCTTACAGGAAAAGATTTCAAGGATCTAAGCTAAAGATCAGGATGTCTTGCAAAAGGGAAATTCCAAGACTTAACAAGGACAACTTCTCAACATGGCAAGGATTGATGAGGCTTCATCTAACTTCTATTGGTGATACAGGGCTAAAGTACCTCAAAGAAAAATATGAAGAACCTTCTGGTACATTATCTATCAATGATATTGCTAAAAAGAAGACTCACAACAACATGATGATAGATATAGCATCTGCTCTGAGTTATGAAGAATTTGATGACATCAAGGATTGCAAAATCAAATTTGAAATGTGAAACAAATTGAAAGAGATCTACGGAGGAGATGATAATGTGAGAAGATCCAAAGAAGAAAGTTTGAGAGGACAATTTGATAAAATGAGAATGAGAGAAGATGAAAACATTGCAAAATATGTTGAAAGAGTTAAAGAATTTGTTAGTGCAATCAAACCATCTGGAGGAGATATCAATGATGAAATAGTTATAAGTAAAGTTCTTATAACTCTACTTCCCATTTATGCAATCAAAGTCTCTACAATTCAAGAAAGAATATGTGAGGCAAATCATAAAATAAATATACAGGCCATAGTTGGAAGATTGACTGCATTTGAGCTAGAAAACTATGACAATTATGTTCCAGTTGTCAAGAACATTGAATTAGCATTTGAAGTCAAGTTTTCACTCAAAGAAAAAAGGAAAAAGATGAAGAATTCACAATCAAATAGTGATAAATAATCAGAACAAAGTTTAGACATTGATCTTGAGGTGGTTGAAGCTCTACTAGCAAGAAAATATTCAAGAGGAAAAGGGAAATACAAAGGTAAGGTTCCTCTAATCTATTTTTGTTGGGAAGAAATTGGACATATTTCTGCTAAGTTCCCCAATAAGCAAAACAAGGATGAGAAGAAAAATCACAAGTACAATGGCAAGAAAGACTTCAAATCATTCAAGTATAAAGGTAAGAAAACATGTTTCATGGCTCAAGATTCTAATAATTCTAATGATGAAGAAGAAGATGAAATTCTCTACATTGTTGTGAAAGATGAGTTTGATAATGATGAAGAAATGACACTCATTTCTCATATGAGAAGAAATGATATGTGGATCATAGATAGTGGTTGTTCTCATCACATGACTTGTGATAAAACTAAGTTTGAATACTTTGAAGACTATGATGGTGGCAATGTAAGATTTGGTAACAATGAACCTTGTTGTATAAGAGGAAAAGGAAGAATCTCACTAACCAAGGCACTTGTATGTGATAATGCATATTGGGTAGAAGGACTAAAGCATAATTTGTTGATTGTGGCACAACTACTCAATAATGGATTCAAAGTAGAATTTATGAATGGAAAAGAAAGATTGCTAGATGGCAAAGGAAAGCTGTTTGGACCGGGCACTCAAACAAAAGGTAACTTATTTTATCTTGAACTTGGTGAATGTTCATGTTTCATTTCTCAAATTGAAGAAAGTTGGTTATGGAATAGAAGGTTATGTCATGTAAACTTTGACAACTTGATAAAGATCAGTAAATTCAGGAAAGTAAGAGGTATTCCTAACATAAAGAAACCTAAGGTTGGTCTATGCAAGAATTGTCAAATTGGTAAAATGGGAAAGACTAGTTTTAAAAGCAAGAACTATCAGACTAAAGAAGTTTTAGAAATTGTGGATATTAATTTGTGTGAACCTATTGGCATTGAAATTTATACTGGTGAAAAATTCTTCATTCTATTTGTTGATGATTATTCAAGAATGATGACTATCATGTACCTAAGAGAGAAATTAGAAGCATTCAAAAAGTTCAAATGGTATTTGGCCAGAGTCGAAAAGTAAATAGGAAAAAGAATGAAATGCTTAAGGTTTGACAGAGATGGTGAATTCATTTCACATGAGTTCAATAACTTTTGCATTGAAAGGGGAATCAAAAGACAAGTTTCAACACTTGGAACTCCTGAACAAAATGGAATAGCAGAAAGAAGGAATAGATCTATCATGGATTGTGCAAGAACTTTAATGATTGAGAAAGGCATTGCTATCAAATACTGGAAGGAAGCTATTAGCACTGCAGTTCATACCTTGAACTGAGTACAAATGAAAAATGACTCATTCAAAACACCTTATGAGTTGTGGTATGGCTACAAACCCAATGTAGGTTATCTAAAAGTATTTGGAAGCAAATGTTACATTTTGAAAGAGTCTAGAAAAGGTAAATTTGATGTAAAAAGTGATGAAGGAATATTTTTGGGATACTCTTGCAAAATCAAAGCATATAGATGTTTGAACTTATCTACTCACAAAGTCATAGAAAGTGCACATGTGAAATTTGATGAGTTTTCAAAAAGAACAAAAGAAGAAAGAAAAAAGGAACCTGAAGACTACAGAAGATTTGTTTACATGGAATTTGATATAGTGCCAAGTATACCTATTAATTAGGAATCCTCAACTCCATAGTCTTCATTAACTGAGTCACAAGAAGTTCAAATCAAGCTAGTACCTACCGAGTTGCAAGAAATCGAGTTGTAAACAGAAGCTACTGAGTTAGCATCTATTGAGCCCAAGCAACTAGAATCTAAACTAGAAGTTGAAACATAGAAGGATAACAATGCAAGTCATTCAAAAGGCAAGGAGTCTATGTTAGCCAAGTATGTCAGAAAGCATCATGCACCAAATCAGATTGTTGGAGATAAATCAGAAGGAACAATGACAAGAAGTAAGTTGAAAGGGACTTGTTTACTTGCTGATTTTGAATCTAGAAATGTCAAAGATGCACTAGACAATGAAAGTTGGATTGAAGCTATGAATGAAGAGATAGAAAAAAGAGAGAGAAAAAAAACATGGACTCTTGTACCTAGACCCAAAGACAAAAATGTGATTGGAACAAAGTGACTATTTAGAAACAAACTAAATGAAGATGGTAAGGTATCAAGGAACAAAGCTAGACTAGCATGTAAAGGATACTCTCAAGAAGAAGGTGTAGACTATGGAGAAACCTTTGCTCCTATTGCAAGATTGGAAGGTGTCAGAACCTTACTTGCATATGCTACATTCAAAGGATGCAAAGTTTATTAGATGGATGTCAAGTCAGCATTTCTCAATGGCATATTGGATGAAGAAGTTTACATTGAATAGCCTGAAGGTTTTGTTGGTCTAGACAAGAAGGACATGGTCTACAAATTGTATAAAGCATTATATGGTCTGAAACAAGCCCCTAGAGCATGGTATGAAAGATTGCATAACTATCTTATTCAGATTGGTTTTTAACAAACTAATGACAACAATAGTTTGTACATAAAGGAAGGACCAAATAATAAGATTGTTTTGGCAGAAATATTTGTGGATGATACATTGTTCATAGGAAATGATGATCTTTGCAAAGAATTTTTAGAACAAATGAACAAGGAATTTGAAATGTCAATGTTTGGAGAAATCTAATTCTTTGTTGGTCTTCAAATTCAATAGAGTAAGAATGGCATCTACATCACTCAATCTAAATACATCAAGGAGATACTAAAAAAGTTTTGTACGGAAGACTAAAAACTAGTTGGGACTCCTATGTGTACTAGATTAAAACTTACCAAGGATGATGAATCAAAGGAAGTGGATCAGACATTGTATAGATCTATGATTGGTAAGTTGCAATATGTAGTGCACACAAGACCAGACATTTCCCTTGCACTAGGAATTGTAGCAAGATTCTCAGAAAAACCAAATGAAAATCACATGATGGCAATCAAAAGTATCATGAGATACTTAAAAGGAACTAAAAATTATGGATTATGGTATAAACTTGGAGGAAATCTGGATTTAAAGGTATTCACTAATGCAGATTGGGAAAGAAATATTGATGATAGAAAGAGCACAAGTGGAGGAGCTTTCTTTCTTGGAAAAAGGTTGGTTTCTTGGAAAAGCAAAAAGTAGAATTATACATCTCAATCCACAATAGAGGCTAAATATGTTGCAGCAACAATAAATTGCTCAAACATTGTGTGGTTTAAATAATTATTGGAAGGTATGAAGCAAGAAATCAAAGAACCTATTGTTATGTTTTGTAATAACACAAGTGCAATTAACATCTCCAAAAATCTAGTGATGCATTCAAAAACCAAGCATATTGCCATAAAGTATCACTTTGTTAGAGAATTGGTGCAAGAAAAGAAAATAAGATTGGAATATGTCCATACAAAGGAACAAATTGCTAACACATTCACAAAACCTTTACCTAAGGATACATTCTTGTATCTAAGAGGTAAGTTAGGAGTCATTTCCCTATTTGGAGCTCACTAAAATACATATCTAGTGATGCATCAATAGGGACGGAATTGAAGATCTATCAGTTGATGTAGAAAACCAATGAAGTCATTGCATATGAATTAGTATATCAGGTACAATGCTATTTAGTTGTTTTGAGTTTTCTTTGGCATGTGTTGTCAAAGAGGGAGAGTATACTATCATATCTTTTTGAAATTTGCAAAATAATAAGAGTTTGTGAAAAAGGGAGAGATTATTATGAAAGAGGGAGTTTGTTGTATTTAAAGAAGAAAATGAAGTATTATGTTAGTAAAAGACTTGTTTTAAAATTTCATTATGCTATGACATGTTGTGTTGCCATCAATGCCAAAGAGGGAGATTGTTGGATACAATTGCTCAATTGTGTGTTGTCTTTGATGTAACACAAATGTCATATCAGTCATCACTTAGAGTCTACCGAGCTTAGAAGGTCAACAAGGAAAAGGATAGAGTCTACCGAGTTTAGAAGGTTAGTAAGGCAAAGGATAGAGTCTACCGAGCTTAGATGGTCAGTCAGGAAAAAGGACAAAATCTACCGAACCCAAAAGATTAGTAAAGAAAACATGCAGTATCTATTGAGTAAACAGCTCTCATTGAGCTCACTCGGTCATCAAAGTAAATGTGGTAGAAATAGTTCCTATCGAGCTCACTTGATCATCAAAGGAAATGTGGCAGAAATAGTTCTTACCAAGATAACTTGGTCATCAAAGGAAATGTGGCAGAAGTAGTTCTTACCGAGTAAACCTGACAGCCAAAGGATTTTACGGATATTGCAATGTTAACTGAGTCAACAAGGTTAACTTAGGAAACTTTTGGAAGCAGTATTTATCAAGCCGGGTCAGCCAGGAAAGGATTTCATTATTTTATGAAATAAAATTTATTTGTTTAGAGTAATATTTGTAGCCAACTAATGTATAGTTTATTGGTAAATGTAACATGTAAATGGGATGACTTGATAATCTAAATGGTATAATTAAGAGGTCAAATTGAAAATTCTAAGAGTGTGTGAGATGGAAGTGTGGAATTAATGAGATATGAGAACTGATTATTGTGGAAGTGAATTTGAAGGATGATCAGAGATGATTGAGGAGCAGCAAAGCTATATTTGATCAAGAAGGATCTAGTGATGCTGAACAGAGACCTATAGTTAGTAAATTCAGTTGCATCTTGTTTAGGTCAATTCATTGTTTCTTTCTAACCATTGTAGTAGTGATTTCAAATCTCTTAATAAAGTTGGTTTAACAACCATTTTGTAAATCCTCTGACAAGGTGATAGTTCAGTTGAATTGTTCTAAAGACCTCTAGCAAGGCCACTCCTAATAGGGTGATTAAATCTGCTAATAGGGTCACACCTAACAATGTGTATTGTAACCTTTAACAAGGTTGGCTACTAACAAGGCTCATTTCAAAAAAGTGAAAAATTGGTGACTAGTTACTTGGTGGTTTTTCACATATCAGGTTTCCACATTAAATCTAGTGTCTCTTGTGTTCATTTTGTTTTCAATTTCATGCATTTTTTCTTGAAGATAAGTAACATTTTAATTTACCAAGTTACAGCATTTTGTTATGTTTACTGAGTATCAGCAGTAACTAGATCTTTAAGACATCTAAGGGATATATGGATTAATTTTTGTGAGTAACTGATTCAACCCCCCCCTCTCATTTACTCTACCTTTAATTCCAACAGACATGTCATAAACACATTAACAATTACAAGTGTCAAGTGGCACATTTAAACACATTACACATCACAAGGAGATGTCCCCAATTTACTCATGAAATTAAATCACATTTATTAAATAAATACATCACAATGAGGTTTTAAATCTTCCAAATATTTTCCTTTTCTATATTGTGTCTACATAAGTTTGTACCATATTTCCCCAATTAAATTCCATGGTTCAATTTCCTACACGCTAAAACTGAGCATTAGTAGTCCAATAAAAATCATATTAAAAAATATATGTATCCATGCACATGACAATTTTATATTGCACAATTCACATTGGTATGCATAATTTCTTAGCACAATTAACTTTGCTTTCTAATCATTTTCATATGAAGTATTCAAAACATTAAAATATCAAAATATGAAGTATTTTGGTGGTTAAAGTAACTTATTCCTTACAGTTTATGGGGATGTAATAAACATAATGTTTAGGCCATCTTAAAAAATCCTTATGAGGAGTGAAAACAGTTTGGGTGAAGTCCCTTAATGATTTGATAGTAATAATAATGATAACTTTTTCCATAGTTAGCCAATACCAAAAAGATGATGGTTCTTTTTTTAAAATGAAGATTATCAATGCCTTTCCTTTTTCTGCACCCTTGCATGATGAAATCCACATAATTGAACCTTGCAAAATGTATTATCAAATTTAAAATACTATTAACCATCATGGTAATAAAACTAGAAAGACTATCAAAATTTCCAGTTCTCAAAATTTGAATATACATTAATCATAGTTTGGAGGGGTCTTTTCACTACAAATGAGGGAATTAATATAGTTTAGGATAATATTATTGCCCATCCAGCATTTTAGGCTATGCGAATTAAATCCCAAGCCTACCATAGCATCCACCACCATATTTTCTTCCCTATAAGTGTTCTATAACTCATAGTGATCAAGTGTCATTAGGTATTTTCAAATCTTCCCTAAGATGCTATGTATAGACCAACCTAGTTAGGCTTGCCCTTGGACAAAGTCAATGATGAGTTTAGAACCACCTTCTATGCTTAACTTCTTAAACCTCATCTCCACAACAAATTTTAGACCCCAAAGTAGGGCAATACGCTCAGCCATGTTATTGGTTCCATGTCCCAAATTCCCAGAGTAGGATAACAACATTTCTTCCCTAGCATTTTGTAGTGCATCACCAGCTGCCACGAAACCATCTATCGTTGCATCATCAAAGTTGAACTTGGTAGTAGACATGGTGGAAGGGATCCAACAACTTATTTTTCTTGCTAAAATTTTTGAGTTTCCAAAGTGCTTGAAGTTGGGGATAATGTCCCAATTTCTAGCAATATCCCCATACTTTGTGCTTGGGGGTTCCTGTGGTCATCTAAACTTAGCCACCATAACATTCTTCATAAACAGATTCCTTAATATCTTGCCCACAATGTCTACCCCTATTTCTTCCTCCCCAAAGATCAATACTTCTGCCACCATAATGAATAGGTAAGGGGAAAAATGGTCACCTTGTCTCAGGCCTCTTCTAGCTTCAGAACTTCCCCAGGGTATCCCATTGAAAAACACATCATATTGAGTAGTTTTCACCATATTTATTATGACATTCACAATGTCTTCTCTGAACCCCACTTGTTCCAATATATGATATAGAAAGGTCCAATTGACTTTGTCATAGACCTTTGAAATATCTAATTTAATGGCCATACCCAATCTTCTAACTTTTTCCATGGATTGAATGACTTAATGGGTGGTAGTCACATCATCCAACATTTGTCAACCTAGGACAAATCCCTTCTGTGGGTCCTTAATAACCTTTTCCAAAAAAAAAATTATCCTATTGATCATCATCATGGAGAAGACTTTATATATGGTATTACAAAGGTTGTTCCATCTAAAATCCCTAATGGTTTTGGGTGTCTAGATCTTAGGCACGAGAATAATAAAGGTTTTATTGATCCTTCTTAGCATTTTCTCAGTTATGATCATGTCCCTAATGGCCCAAATAAGTTCATTTTTAATCACCTCCAAAAAGTGTTGAAAAAAGGCCAGAGGGAAGCCATCAAATCCTGGTGCCTTGAAAGACTTCATACTAATGACAAGTTTGTTCACCTCCTCTTCAAAGACTCCCTTCCTTGGTTTGTCATTTTCTTTATTCTCCAACATATTTGGGATGGTATTGAGAATACTTTGCTTACCGATATTCTTTCTCCTCTTATCCTCCCTTTTGTGGGCATTCATGAAGAACTCAACTACATATTTCCCCATATCCTCATGTTCCTTCCATGCCATTCCTTTTTCCTCTTCAAGGGAGGTAATGGTATTTCATTATTTTATGTTTTCCAGTCAATCTATGGAAGAATGAGGTATTCTTATCACCTTTAAAAAGGCATGAAATTCAAGATCTTTTATTCTAGAAGACCTCACTTTTAATAGTATCCTTCCACTTCTACCTACAACACTCCACCTCTTAGGTAATAGCCTCCATGTCATCCTAAGATTCAATGAATGATTGTAATAATTTAAGTTCCTCTTCAACTTCCCTTTCAATTTTAATAACATCCCCAAAGGATCTCTTTTCTCTTTCCATTACATTCCTTGTAAAATTATCTAATTTCAAGGCAAGCCTAAACATTGTAGTCTCATTCACTCTAATGTTCCACCATTCTTCCACCTTATTTATAAAGTCTAGATGATATTGCCACATTATTTAATACCTAAAATTTTTAGGCCCACTCACCAAAACATTCACCAAATTGAAAAAAAAGCAACAAATAGTCAGAAATAGTTCTTGAAAGGTTAACTAGGGAGGAGGGGACAAGGTGTGGCTAGTCCCCCAAGATTAAAAATCTATCTAATATAACTTTGATCAAATTTTTTTCCTTCCTATTATTGATTGAAGTAAAAGGGTTACCCTATAGTTCAACATCCATGAGATCATAGGCATTACAAAATCTAAGAGATCTTGCATGCTTTCTAAGAAGTTATTGTTCCACCCATCCTTTTCGAGGGAAATAGGGGGTGTTAAAGTCCCCCATACACATAATATTAATATCCTTAATATTTAACAATGCTCCTCATACCCTCTCCCAAGATTCACATCTACCAACCCTAACATTTTGAGCATAAATTTTTACTAGGTTCTATAATATTTTTCTATTGTTGAGCTCTGTAATCATGAAGTTATTCTCCTATGGATCTCCCTGCTAGTCAAGACATTGGGATTCCACATAGTTTCTATACCTCCTGAGGCCCCTTCTACTTCTTGGAGAAGGTAACCACAAGCCATAACCTATCAACAAGGTTAATGAAATTTTTGTCAGTCATCTTAGTTTACTGTATAAGAATACAATCTACCTTTTCAAATATAATAAATTTTCTAAGAGCATACTATTTCTAGGATTTATTCAACCCGCTAATATTTAAAAAAATGAATTTCATTTCTTAAGTTTCTTGATTGCCTCTAGTGTAAGTTTTCATCCATTGGCCACCTCCTTTTTTGTTTTCTTCTTTTGTGTTCTTTTGATGTTAGTGCATCCCATAATATTTATCACCCCCACATGTGGTTTCTTTCAACCCATAGTTTTCTTCTTAGGGAATTCCAAATCTTCCATAACACTCATTTGGGGGGAGTAAGGGGCTATGTGAGACATCATATCCTTAGCCACCTCAATACTTCTCATGACTTTGGTAGCATCTTCCTTTGGAGTCACTAGTTTGAACTTTATCATGGTTACATTCCCTAAGTGGGGGTTGTTAACAATATTTTCTAGTTCTCCTTTGTTGGAAACTCCTCCTACCTCCTTTATAGGTAAGGAGTTCTTGATAGGATTCACCAATACTGATTTTTTTCTAGGCCAAAATGATTGGGTTCATTAGAGGAGTCCTAGCTAAGTTGACTTGGAGTTTAGCAACAAAATTGCATATAAATTCTTCTTTCATTGGGTCTCCTTAAGAGGTCCCAATATCACCTTCTTCTAGAGTCTAGTGTGTGGTATCCCCTCTTGTAATTGGTGATTTTAGGAGGGCATCAATCTCCTTCCTAAAGGGGTATTCCTCTACGTTAGTCCCTCTTTTCATCACAACACTTTACAACATAACTAGGGGTCAACTACCACTTCTCTATCTTTCTCAAATCTAGCCTCTCTGGTTGGGCCTTCTTGGTTATACTCCTTCCTATCAACCTATACCCCAATAGAAGTACTTAAAGATTCCTCTAGTACCATGGTAGACTTCACTATACATGATGAACTTTCCTTTTGCTTATCCTTATTTGTTAGGACATTGCAATCCATCATTACATGGCCAAACTAACAACATTTTTGGTAGTAGAGGCCAATGTTCTCATCTTCTACAGTTTAAACCTTTTTACCCCACTTAGTAGCCAACATTATCATTTTTGAGAGTGCCCTAATTATGGTAAGATTCACACAGAATCTATCAAAAACTAATCTAGATTTTTGTAGAGTTACTTAGTCCATAGCAACAAAATGTATGAAAGTGTTTCCTATCCATCTCAAGATCTTTTCATCCCAAAATTATAATGGTAAGCTTGGCAAGTGAACCCACATCAAGGCCAAGTTTTGGAGTTCTTGGCTAGCATCAAAACTAGGGTTTGATTTAGCTAGGGCTAAATAGTGTTTGCCAAATTACCACATTCTAGAAAGGATGGCCGCTAGATCCTTAGTAGTAGTGAAATAGAAATAGAAAAGGTCATTGGGCATGGCCAAGATGGTTACACTACCCCTCATAGACCATTTATATGCCACCCACGTCTTGGTCATGTCAATCATGGGTTGGAAGGAAATAAATCTACCTACTACACAATATTTTAAGGAGGTAGCACCACTTTCCACAACATTATCCACGAAGGTGATTTCTAGTCTAGTAGCACCATGGGTATCATTGGGATCCACCAACTTGGGATTCCCATTCTCCCCCAATGAGTTTTTTTTCTCCACTCACCATTGGGGATGGAGGAAGAACCGGCGTTCCCATCCTCCTCTCAAGAAGAGTCAACTGCAAGTTCTGAGGAAAGTGGTGTAGGTATGTTGACCAAACGTAAAGAATTATCTAACAAAGAAAGGGAATATTCTCTCTAAAGTACCAACACCATGTATAGGTCTAGGCACACTGGAATTACCTTTAGGCTTGGGCCCTCTAGGGTCATGTGAATTCAAAATTCAAACCATCCATTAGTAGGAAGTTCTAGAGCATCTTTTGAAGTTATTAGAACTAATGTTACATTTATATAATATTATTATTATTATATATATGTATGTGTGTTTGTGTGTGTGTGTGTGTGTGTGTGTGTGTGTGTGTGTGTGTGTGTGTGTAAATATACATATATACACACATATATATACATCTACACACACACACACACACACATAATGATTTTAGTGGATAAATGGTATTCCATAGAGAAAGTAATTAATAAGTAAATGAGATTACATAAAGGCATAGGATATGAAGGTATTTTTTTGGTAGGACTATATAAATCTATAAAAGTCTCTATTGTTATTTAGAATATGTAGTACTTTTATTGTGGACTATACATGTATATGTTTTATATTGTATAGTAGCTTAGGAATATATATTTATATCCTAATTAATTAGTTGATATGATGTATGACCATGAAGTCAAAAGAACCATATCATGGTCATTAGGGAATTATATGAATAGTATTAGACTTTTTCTAGGATAATATCTATGAGTATGTTTACTTACATATATGGGTTGTGGAAACCCAATAGAATGTGTAGCTAGATACTATGGGTGATCAAGCCTTGTATAAAAAATATGACTTAGAGAATGTAGTAACTGATATTAGTTAATAAGTAGTTTTTTTGTAATCATTACAATAAAATTAAATAATAAAATGCAAGCATACAAATTAAGTTGAAATTATTTTGTACGTAACTATGGGTCAATAACCATGTTAATTTAAATAGTGTGACAAGTTGTGTCTTCCATATGTGGATGATGAATGGGTATTATTCTCAAACCCCTTTAGGTCTAAATAAGGATTATTGTCAACATTTAAAGTAGAATTATGTACTTGAAGATAAGGTAAAATGAATATGTTGATGCTAAATAATGTATGGGTTAGAGATATACAATTGGCTTGAAAAGTGCTTGGGATATGTAGAAGATGACTACATGATGTAATTGTATTCATAGTAGGTAATTAAGATATTAGCATCTAGTCATTACAAAATATACCCTAGCCTACTATTTGAATATCTTCAATTTGAACATTGTAAAACTTCAACTCTCTTCATTAAGTTGATGACATAGAAATGATTATTAGACAGATGTATGGTATCTTAAATTATCTATCAAAATATTATTTTTTAAGTAAAATTAAAAAAATGTTGTATTTTTTGCCCTATAAATTTTGGTGATGAGATTTCTCAAACTATTTTCCATTATTTATCAAAATGGATGAAGAAATTCCATACCTATAAATGATATAGTTCAACATGAAGAGGGAAATTTTTTATTCTTTTACAAAATAACAATGCTATGATTTCATCATCTTTAGCAAAATATTCTATGGTAGTGATTATGATTTTATGCCATTCGAAGTAGTTGAAAATATTTATCCCACTAAACCAATTCCCCACTTATCAAAATTCCACAATGTTATATAAGGACTAAGACCTTGAGTAGGTGCATAAATGAGATTACCATGAAATTCAAATTATTGATATTGTTTAAAAAATATACAACAACCCAAAAAATGTTTTAGCCAATAATACCCTACTCGAATGAGTTACTTTTCTATTGTGACATGACTTAAATGAGACTAAAAAATACATTTTTAAAGATTTTAAAATTCCTCATTTTGTTGAAACCTAAGAATTTTTGCATCATTATCTCATCTTTGAAATCTATTTTCTATATAATATGGTATATTGCAAAACTTGGATAATAAATATTTATTTTGGTTGTGAGAAATGTTAGCAAATATGAAATTGTCTCTTAAGTACATGTGAATGTTCTCATAGAAAGATGGTTTAAAATTTGTTAGTTGACAAAAAAGGTAGAAGTTAAAAGAATTTATAGATTGTTTTAACAATTTTCATACTATAGAATCACAACCTGTTTTCTTCTCTACAATTTATATTTAAGAGAGGCAAGAGTTACTATGGCACCTATGACATTATTTATTATCTTGGAAATTTTCTCAAAACTGATCCCAACAAAGAATTTCTTGAAGTTATTTACCATTTATTGATATGGTAATAGTTTTTCATCTTTTCTTTGATAAACATAATTGACTTGATTGATGAATAAGCAAGATTATTTATTAACATATAATTACACTATCTTCTAGATTCAAGATCCATTTTTAATCCACTCACAAAATATTCATTTTATTTGATTTTTTTTAGTATAATGGAATATTACATTTTGTAGTTTTGGAACCTTGGAAACTTTTGGGGTAACATAAGTTCCTACTATGAATCATAAGCCTAAGTTCATCACATGACCCTAAATACTCAAAATGGAAATCAAGGAAGTTGATCCATTCAATCTTAATTCTAAAGTAACTAGTTCAAGGTAGACTAGTGCTAACCAAGTGATAAAGGAACACTAGTGCAAGCCAAGATCTAGTGGTGATAGAATTAAAGAAGGGATGCAAAAGACCTTGAAAATGACTAATAGAAAGAGCTATTAAATTAAGATGTTGGATGTAGGAAATAGATATGATAAAGTAATGAAGAAAATTAGAAGACTTGCCTTAGGAATGAATAATTTTGAATATGATTCTCTAATGTCGATATTACTCCAATCAATAAGTAATCTATGCCCCAGACTTGAAACTATGACATCTTAAAAACCCAAAAATTGTCTAGTTGTTTGACATAGTCAACTTTTATCAATATGGAAAAAAATTCCCTATGCAAGGAAGAACTATGGAACTGATCAACAATGTCAAAACCTAATGATTTTACACCTTCAAATTTCCACAGAAAGGTATCCATATCTACAATTTGTTTTTCCTTCCAAGGTTTGCAACATCTAAGAAAAGTTTTTTGTTTGTTGATAGGGGTTTTCCTTGGTCAAACCCTAGATTAGAAATCAACCATGAATTGAAATAATTTAAATGCTAAATAGTTATGTAAATGCATGAAATAACCTTATATTAGTAGGATATTCAAATTTGAATTCAATATTCTCACTCCACCAATTGAATTTGATTAGGAGGAATGATGAATGGATGTAGAATATGCAACAAAGGATCTTGAATACATTAAGGGAGATATTAAATGCTAGATAAAACTCCTTCAATTTCTTGAATGATTTAATCCTTGATCTTCAATGGAATGATTTCTTGAATATTTTATTATTTGAGTTCTTGAAGACTTGAGTGTGAGTATGTGTTGTGAATGCATGGTTATAAAATTGATTGAATGGATGTGTCTATAAAAGAGTCAAACTAACTTTCCCTCATAGGTTTGAAATACATAAAACTCAACACCTCGAATAAAATTGGACAAGTGACCCAAAAAATAAGCCCAAGATAGGGCTCAAGAAGTGATTCACTATGTTCCTACCAACTAGGCCCTAAAACCCTTGGGGTTCCCTTAGGATTTCAAAAAAAGACCTAGGTCATAGAATTTAGGTGCTAAATTTGAGATGTATCCACTATAATGAATAATATGGATTTTGAGTGATTGGATGAAAGAAAGAGAGGATCTAGGTGATTATATTCTTCCTCTAGCTTTATGCCATTAAATATGATCTTTAAAGGGTATCTATTAGGTCGTATCCTAGTTCTTCCTAAGAGAAATGGGAAGAAAGGGGAATAATAGTGGAGAGATGCAAAGGAATGATGATCTTGAATTAAATAGGTGTTAAACCATCATTAAATTTAAGTTCTTCTAATTTAAGACAATATATTTAGACCTAAGTTTAACGAGAGCATGGAATCGATCAAAACTCTTGGTAAAGTAGAACACAAGAAATAAGATGATCTTTTCACAATCAAGGAGATAAATAATGCTAGAAACATGCAAGGTATTGAGTCTTTGCTAACTCCAAGATCATAACAAGAAAGAAATAA
The DNA here is from genome assembly GCA_028749045.1 of Cupressus sempervirens. Classification (NCBI taxonomy): domain Eukaryota; kingdom Viridiplantae; phylum Streptophyta; class Pinopsida; order Cupressales; family Cupressaceae; genus Cupressus; species Cupressus sempervirens. The sequence goes on from CM053785.1 coordinate 430,661,028, forward strand.
GTGACTAGAAAATGTGGAGTGAGAAGAGTGTGTGATTAATTCACCAATAAATGTACATCATATTGTAAATTTTATAAAAATAAGAACAAAAACTATGTTACCTATCTATGGGACTCAACATGGTGTTCTTCAATGTGTTACCTATATATATGAGATTTTGATATCTTGTATGTCTTATGCATATATAAGGTTTAGTATATGCAAGCTTGTACATGTGTAACTATGTGTGTGTCTATGTGTGTGTGTGTGTGTGTGTGTGTGTGTGTGTGTGTGTGTGTGTGTGTGTGTGTGTGTGTGTGTGTGTGTGTGTGTGTGTGTGAGAGAGAGAGAGAGAGAGAGAGAGAGATGATTGATCATTATATGTAAAGGGATTTACTAGACATGTGCAATAAGGAGGGATGATGAAGCAAAAATTCATAGATTTGAAGATAACCTATGAATAATTTAAAGTGTCCAAAGAAAAAGTACCCAAAAACATTCTTTGAATTTGTATTTACTACTCCATAATAGAAAGAAGAATGAGAAGAGAATATGGCCCCATGTTAAAGTCATTGGTAAGACATTAACAAGAGCATTGACTTTTATATAGTATACATACATACATCCACTAGAAGATGTTTTGACTACTAAATATCCATAAGAGAAGAAAATTCAAGTGAATATGTACATATAATATTGAGAGCACAAAGAAGGTATGAAAAGAAGGACCAGAGCCACTGCAAAGAAATTGTCTGTTGTAGCCTCCTCTAAAATTAAACAGATCAAAGTTGTTGCTAAAAAGATGGACGAGTTGGAGGAGTAAACAACTATGATGATAAAGAGAATGGGTTAATGCTCAATTTATGCCTTACCCCCTATTTTATCTATGTGTTTTTGGTTTTCTAGTTACTATATGTTGTCTTTTGGTTATTGGATTTATGGTGCTAGCTTTGTATTTTGTGTGTTATCATCAACTGGGCTTTAATGCCCAATCTCTAGATATTTTGTACAAGATTTCATGGCCCCTTCAAAACCCATTTTTTAAATCAAAAACATATTGAGAGCATAAAGGGATCCATTTACATATGAGTCAGTATGATTCTATTATAATATGTGAGTATTAAAACAAGCATGAAATATTAGTATTCCCCAAAGGAAGTAGAACTACAACACAATCAAAAAAATACATGTTAGAGTTATGAAATATGGTGTTTTTGGAATATCATCATGAAGATAAAAAAGAGTTGGTTCTACCATTTTGTAGATCCAAGTAGACTAGCACAAGGATATATTTATGAAAAATGGTGTGTTTACATGATAACATATATAAAATATAGAAAATTCATACAAATAGAAGAATTATATGACATTTTGATTGCCTTATTACCTTGAACCAACAAAGAAATAAGGTTTTTCTAAATAAATATCAAGCAAACAAATAGAAATTAGATAATAGGGGAAGAAAAATAAAACAAGAAAACACATAAAAGACACTATGATCAAGAACTCACTCAAGAAAATTTCACTCCTCCTAATGCTGGTTAGTAGTATGTCGAGAAGGTGGAAAATTTTCTGGAGGATTAATGCCCAATAAAGTAGTCTTGTGGTCCCACAATGCATGCCCCATTTTGAGTCACAAAATGGGGAGATCCTAGTTTCAAAATTCTATGAGGAATCTAGCTCATGATGACATTAAAGTCAATTTGTCTATTAGTGACTTAGCACTTAGTGAAATGGTTACATTTATATCAAGCACTATAGTTGCTAGCAAGCACCTGAGTCAATTTACATTATTTTCCAAGTTGTGCATAGTGTTTACCAAACTTCAAAGACTATATGTAGTGTAAACCAAGTATAGCAGAGCCTATCGAGATATTTGACAAAAGTAAAGAAGAGCATGGTGTTAACTAAGCTTTGGTATGTTAACATAGTTCTACTATAACTACCAAGCTCATAGTGTTAACAATTTGAATCTAGTATTGACTGAGTCATGCAATGTCAACTGAGTGATTCAACAACTATCAAGTTTCTCAATGTTCACCGAGGCACACCATGTTGACCAAGTTCAAGATACTTGGAAGTTATTAGTATGGACTGAGCTTCAAGTTCAACTAAGTGCCAAAGTTTGTTAGGTGTTTATAGTATTTTCCATGTATTAGAACATCATTGAGATTGTCTTTTGAACCTAAGTTACAATAGTTGGGCCAACTTTGTGAAATATGATGAAATTGGTATTATTGCCGACTCTAGTACATTGTTATTTGGAATGGTATATATGTAATGGATTGTATCATATCCAAACATATCATTGAAGAAGATTATGAAGTAAATTAGTGAAAATTAAAGAAGGCTACAAGAAGTATAAGGGACAACTAATATGTATCTATTATAGTTAGGTGTTCATTGTAATATAAAGAATCCCATTCAAAAAATTAGAGTTTCAGATCAGAGATCAACCACTGGTCCATCCTAGTAGGTGTATCAATTAAATTCTTTAACTAGGTATACTTAACAATCTCTTTCTAACCATCTTAACTAAGTGTATACTTCATTATATGTTTGTAAATCCTTTAACAAGGTGGAACTTATAGTCCTTATTGCTCCTAATAGGGTAGATTACCAAAAGTGGTCAATTGTAAGCCTTAACAGGTTGACTTTATACTACATTATTAAATCTTGTGGGTATCATCCCAACCCCAATTTTACTTTATATTTGGAAATTTTCTAGGTCACCATATCTTTTGTCAAAGTGTTATGATTTTTTTATTTCTTTCATGCATGCAATTAGATCAGAATATTATATGAAGGATTAATTGGTGAAGTGAGTTAAATTTTGTTGGTTCCTAATTCTCCCCTTCCCTCTTAGTAACCTTTGCTACCTTATATCTCCAACAATTGGTATCAGAGTGTATAGCTCTCATAGAAGATGTTTTGATATCTTGAGATAAGATTAGAGATAATGGAGGTATACAAGCTAGATAAGGCTATTGATAATGATAAGTTGGATCTAGAATTGGCTATTGGACAACTAAAAAAAGTAAATGATCAACTCTTTGAATCATTGAAAAGAAGGAAACACCTTGTAATACAAAAGGATGACAATCTCTACATTGAAGAAATAATTAAAGATGTATGTCCATAAAGAAATTTAGATGAAACTAATGTAACAATCAATGATCTATTAGAAAGGAAATCCAATCTTCAAGAAGAAGTCAAAAAGCTGAAAAGATAGAAATAAATCAAATCAGTTAGATTATGTGAAGTCATGGAAGAAAAAGAAAATGGAATTCAACAACTATACCTTCAGCAAGAAAATTTTATTGATCAACTTACTAGTGAAAATGAAGAGCTTGTGAACTGAACGGAAAAGAATAAAAGACTATAGAATGATCTTGGTATTGAAAAGAAAACCAATGAAAGAATGATGAAATATTAGGAAAACATGAATCAACTAAATGATAAAATTCAATATAGACATAAAAGAAAAGCTAGATTAGGATATACAAAAGAAGGTGAACCATCTAAGCAAGGAGCTCACAAGAACAAGATCCCTACTTGCAATCATTATGGTAATATAGGTCATACAATCAAACAAATTATGGAGCAATTGTAATGCAAAATTTAATGGAAGGTGTTACTGTTGCAATAAGCATGGTCATGGAGCAAGTGAAAGCACAAAGAAAGCTAACTTTGAAGGAAACTGTCACAATTACATGAAACAGGGACACAAATCTTTAGAGAGAAAAACCAATAAGAGGAATCGAGCAGAACAAATTATGAAAGCAATTTTTGGACACCATACAACACATGGTGTAGATATCACTACTATGGTGATTTTGGACACATTGGAGCAAACTCTATGAAGCATCATATGAGGAAAAGAGATCACAAAGATTTATTTTATTTGTACAAAACTTAGACATCTTGCCTAGAATTGCATGAACATGAGAATAATTGAAGATGAAAAGAAAGCCAAAGCTAGTGATATCATAAAACAAATGAGGTAGAAATAGGTACCAAAATATCTAGAGAATGCAAGCCAGAATCCTAAAGTCAATGACACCCAAGTCAATGAGTTGTGTGGCACAATAGTTTCAAATTAGGTCCCTATGGAGATTAATAGAAATGTGATTTAGAATATCATCTAACATCAGTTTCAGCTAGAAAGTAGAAAGATCCATATTAGCTTTCAAGATGCACAAGGATCACCAAGTAATGATGGAAATTCAAGACCTTATCAAGCTAGGTTGGATGCAAGACCTTACCAAGCGAGGTTGGGATACGCAAGAATATGGACGTAGATACCGAGTGATGTTGACACTACTAAGATGTGAATGTCTCCTAAGCATTAAAAGCCAAACTAGGTGAAAGATAGTCTATCACCGAGAAAGTATGTAGTAGGAAGCATTAATGGTGATCAAAAGCAAGAAATTCATTCAAAGGAAGAAATCAATTTCATCATTTCACCATGAATTTATAGAGCTATTTGTGAAAAGAGAATTCAAATCCTCAAGCGATTTGAGTTTTTTTTTTTGAAGATTTCTTGAATTTTTAGAAACCTTATCGAGCATAACATCATGAAGTAGAAAAATCAAGAAATGTTCTAAAATGTTGGTACGTGGAGTCAACTGCAAGGAACTTACTTTCAAGTTGAGACCAACGAATGCAAAAGTGCTAAACCCAACAGGTGTTCAACCTCAAATTCAACCCAAGGTATTATTCATCCATGATATCCATTCATTCCACGACTTTTCTATTTAGGAACTTGGTACTCTAGAAATGAATGAGGCATTCAATAAATTATTTTTCCATGGTGTATTAAAGCTCGAACATCAACATTTGGAAACCAAGGGTTTAACACATATTTCACATATGCCAAGGGAATTTCAAGTCAAATGGACTAGACTTATCCTAAGCCATGTTCACAATGGGAAATTATGTTTTGACCAACGCATAAAGATGATGAAGAAAATGATTCACAAGATCACTAGACTAACAATGTTAAATAAAGTAAAGATGACCGAAGTCCTCGGTTGGGTTGAATTGGCTAAGCAAACTCTTGCCAAGTGAGATGGAAGAGGCATGGTGCGGAATGATGTAATAGACATGTTGGTAAAGTTGAAAATACATTTGATTTCTAAAAAAATTTATAGCTCTAGTCTATTGAGCAATGAGTCATGTGAACCTATTCATCTTGCATACAAGGTAGTAAAGAATAATCTATTCTTCAACCTTGCCAAGTTGTTGTGAAACCAATTCAACAAGAACATGGAGAGCATCAAAGTGTAAAAGAACATGACATGTCTATGCTTCTTTGTAAAAAAAATTTTCTCTTCCAAAATTTTTTTAGTATAGAGAAAGGTGTTCCAAATTTATATCAAATCAATGAATATATAGCTGAAATGAGTGATAGTTTTGATATGATCATGAAAAATTATTTTGAAACATTGAAAGAAAAGATTCAAAATAGGTCTAGGATACCAATGAAGCTTTTGGAAGACTATGAACAAGATATCTATTTCATGATTGACTATGACAAAGTTTATATTCAAGAAATCGGACCTAGAGTTGCATAGGTTAAACTTGTATAATATGAGGTTAACATTAATGACAATAAGGATATCATTAAAGTTCTACTTAATGAGCTTGTGGATCTCAATGCCACATATTTTAGAACATATGATGAAGCAAAGTAAATAATTGAGCTTGAGATGAAGCTACCTAAAGAAGTGAACAAAGGAAGGAAGAGGATTGAAAATTTAGTGAAAAACATAAAGCAAGAAAGTTTTCCTCTCATGTTGACAAAAGATAAAGTAGATGACATAGAAGATGATGATGAAGCAGAGGAATCTGAATCTGAGATGGAAGTGCCTCCCAAGAAGAAGGGGAAGCTCATTATAACTAGACCTTCTAAGTCCTCCCCTACTGTATTTACTAGAAGGATAGCCAAATCCAAAAGGAAATTGAAAATAGGTGAAGATGACACCAAACATATTATCTTCAAAAGATCTGCACTTACTTTTCAAGAAAGATTATAAAGGATGGAACAAAGAACTAGCATGGCATGTTTTAATTTTCTCAAAAATGAGACAAGGAATGAAGAAGAGAAAATATATATTAAGGATACTCTTGTGACTAAATTGTACAAACAAAAGTACTCACCAGGTGATCTTTCATAACAAATTCCTAATGAACTTATGAAGGTAGTAAAACCAAGATGGAAAATGCAAAGAAGACTACCAAGGACATATTTGAACAAACTTTTAAGAAACTCATGTCAAGTCTCAATGAGAAAGAAGTGAAGGAATCCTTGAAGAAAAATGAGAATAACGTCACTCTCAAATTAAACACATGTATGATATTGCTTAAGGATATTAAATCTATGGTGAAGACAGATGCTACTACATGGAAAAAAATCTATCATTTACACCAACCCAGTGACTTTTTTGTGCACATTGATGATAAAGATGGTGAAGATGAGGAAGAAGAAGTAGAAATAAAATATGATAAGATAGATGATGCCAATACTAATGATGAAGATGAATAAGATAAAGCTACTAGATGAAGCCTTCCACAAATAAAAGTATTTTAGAATCTAATGTAGAAAAAATTACAGCTTGGATTATGACTTCATTTCCTCACTCTCTAAGTATAACCTTAGTGCAATCAACCTCAAAGAAAGATTCTACTAAGTTGGTTGTGGATACTACTACTAATCCAATCACCCAACCAAGCTCTATATTTGTTTTTCCAAGTCTTAAATTGATTGAAGTGCCCAACACTTCATCTATTGAGTAGCAAGTTCCTCCATCATTAGGGTTAAACTAGAAACCACAAGGTATTCCAATTGTCAGTGCAATTTCTACATTTATTGCTATTCCATTTGTTTCTACAATTATTTCTATTTTGAGTGTATCCATAGCTAATACAATGACATTTGAGAATCAATCTCAATCGATCACTAATGTTTTTGATAAGAGTAAATAAATTGTTTCTACCATTCTAAAAGAAAAGGGTAAAGAAGAGGAAGAAATTGATTTGGATGAGGACATTGTTATTCCAAATTGGGATATCTCTATCCTCACTCCTGGTCAAATGGATACTCTAGGTGAACTCTTAAAGAAAAAGCCTAAGAAATAAAGGCTTAGAGAAGAAAAGAAGAAAGAAAATCAAATCCTTGAAGAGATAAAGAGCATTTTTTTGATGCTTTGAGTATTGAGGTTGATATAAAACAACCTATTTTGAATTAATTAGCTGAAATTATCCATTAATATAATGAAGATTTGAACGGAAAATAAAAATTTCTACAAAGGGCTAAAAGAAAATTTGAGAATAGAGTGTTGGAGAAAGTTGCATAGAAAATTGTAATAGATCAAGTAGAGCTATCTAACATTCTTTCTATACTAGAAACATCTTTCAGTAATGTTATTTCATTGTTTGTCAAATTGAGTGACATGTTTATATTCACAAGAGAGGTCAAAGATAAATTGTCCAATATAGACGAGGATATTAAGGAAAGTGCACACCAGTTGTCACTTGACCCAAGTTATACTTCTGCACATTTCATAAAGATCAGATACTTGAAAAATCTATAGGTAGAATTATTGAAGAAAGAAGATAGAGTCAGGGGTGCACTTACAAAAATTTAAGGCATGATTCTTCCAAACATGGATTCATTATAGAAACACATTTCACATGTAAATAAACTCATCCATGATAATAACTTCTCCACAACTGACCAAATGATGGAATTATTAGTAGAAGTTCAAATTGCCTTGCATGAAAGTAAGGTATTACAAGAGAATTTTGACAAGACCATGGTACTAATCTTGAAGGTACATTTTGATTTCTTGTCACATTTTGGTATTAACATATAGATATTATAGACCTTTGGCATTAATGTCAAAAAGGGGGAGAAGATATTGTATATTGTATTATTACATAAAGAAGAAGAAGATATTGACAAAGGGAGAGAGTTATATATACTCCAGATGTATGTATATAAGAGAGATATATGTATGGGGGAGTAGTATAGTATCATGTGGATACTTGTATAGATAAGAAAAAAAAATCTTTAACAAAGTAATTTTGAAAAATTACAAAAATAGAGTATATTACTGAGAAACATTAGCTATAAGTAAAAATTGAGTTGAAGACTTAGAATGATGATAAAGAAAGTGTTTTGACTTATAGTTTTGAATGTTTTGAATTTTGGTTTGATAAGTGTTTTTGTCACTAATGCCAAAGGGGAGATTGTTTATATTAAGATCAATTTATCTATTAGTAACTCAACACTTACTCAAATGGTTACATTTCTACCAAGCTCCACAATTTCTATTGAGCTTATCATTTATACTACAATGTTAGCAAAGTGTTTTAGTTGATTCTAACCCAAGTAGTTAGAATGTGATGTCTACCAAGCACCTGAGTCACTTTACAATAGTGTTTATCGAGCTTCAAAGATTATGTACAGTGAAAACTAAGCATAGTAGAGGCTATTAAGCTATTCAACATAAGTAAAGAAGATCGTAGTGTTAACTGAACTTTGATATTTTAACCAAGTTCTACTATATCTATCAAGATCATAGTGTTAACAATGTGAATCTTGTGTTAACTAAGTCATGCAATGTTAACTGAGTGATTTAGCAGCTACCAAGTTTCTCAGTGTTCATTTCATCACATAGTGCTAACCAAGTTGGCTACTTGGAAGTTATTAGTATGGACCAAGTTTCAAGTTCAACTAAGTGCCAAAGTTTTCTAAGCATTGAAAGTGTTTTTTGTATAATAGAACATCACCTAGTTTGTCTTCTAAACCTATGTTACAATAGTTAGCCCAACTTTGTGAATTATGATGAAATTGGTATTGTAGCTGACTCTAATAAGTTTTTATTTGGATTGGTATATATGTAATGCATTATAACATATCCAAACATGTCATTGAATAAGATTATAAAGTACATGAGTGTGAATTAAAGAAGGCTACAATTAGTATAAGGGACAAAAAATATGTATCTATCATAGTGATGTGATCATTTTAATACAAGGAATCTCATTCATAAAATTAGAGTAATAGATTAGATATCAGCCATTGGTTCATCCTTATAGGTGTATTAGTTAAATCCTTTAACTGGGTAGACTTAATAGTTCTTTTATAAATCTCTTAACTAAGTGCATACTTCATTATGTGTTTGTAAATGCTTTAACAATGTCAACCTCAGTGTCATTATTTCTCCTAATAGGGAAGATCACAAAAAGTGGTCAATTGTAATCCTTAATAGGTTAAATTTATACTATAGTACTAAGATTATGGGTATCATTGCCACCCCAGTTTTACTTTCTATTTAAAAGGTTTCTAGGTCACCATATCTTGTATCAAAGTATTATGAATTTTTTATTACTTTCATTCTTTCATGCATGGAATTAGATTAGAATATTAAATGAAGGATTAATTGGTGAAGTGAGTTAAATTTTTGTTGGTTCCTAATTTACCATATCCCTCTTAGTAACCTTGCCTACCTTATATTTCTAGTAGTCTAAAGCCTCATTCATCTAGGACCCTCTACTACGTCTATGTCAAGTACCTAACCTTCAATAAAACACTATATAGCAAAAAAAAAAGGCTAAAATTTAAATTTTGTAGGGGATATGTTCATTCTCAAGTTTGGTGTGCACATACACACCCTTTGCAAGTGAAAAATGTGCAGCTTCTGGAGGTGCGCATTTGTGCACCCTTTGAAGGTGTATAATTGGGAATCCTTAGAGGTGTATGCATAAGCACACCCCAGGGTGTGAATCTATGTTAGGATCTTTAATAGACCTTGACAACCCCCACTCATCATTCTTGTCTCACTTCCAACTTCACACTACACCTCCACTACCCTACTTTTCAAAAATTACCTAACCAAAGGTAAAGGTTCACTCCAAAAGGTGTGTGTATACACACCCCTAATAAGTACATTTGTATGCACCAAAAAGGCTAAGACAAGGATATTGCACCCTAGCACCATGCGCTGATGTACATGTGCATAATATGTACATGTGCATAATTGTGCACTGGCACACCTTGCACACCTTGTCAAGGTGTGCTAGTGCACAACTATGCACTTAGCCACTATGAAGAAAAATAAGGTGCACACTAGTGCACCCTATACATCTACGTAGGTGTGCTAGTGCACACAATTGGTTGTTTGGGGAGGGGGGCTTCTATTTCTTTCTAGTTTGAATTTTTTTTCTTGTGACTTTTTCTATCAGGCTAGGTCCTAATTGAATCTTAAATTTGACTTTTGACATAAAATTAATAATGTTTACCTCTTTTTTGTAAATAAAATGGCATCATCATCATCTTCCATGGCTAATAAAATGGCACCTAAACCCATTGCATTGAACTACTAGGGAGATCACAAGAAACCTATATTCCAAGATAGGTACGTAGATATCTAAGATAGAGAACTTAGTCACATTGACTAAAATGCCTTTCTAATATTATGCAACAAACCAAAGGAGAGGTCAACAATGATATCAGCTTTGATCTAAAGTGGGTTGGTAAATGTTGCATCACACACTACATTAATTCAATCTTCCAAACTGATCATGACACTAGCATAACACTATGTGACATAAGAGAAGATCATGAAGTGTGTTACAAGAGAGATAGTCCTACTATTAATCACATATTAGTTTTGACAAGGTAGTGATAAAACACATACTCATTATCTATTAGTATTACAGTGCAATGCGAGTGATCAAAGTAAGCTAAGAAATTAGTTTGAGTTGATGATCAAAGCATGTTTAGCATCAATTCTCAAATAATACATTCCAAGCAATATACCTAGTATGTGCCAAGTCACTCACAAGATGACCAGACTATACATGCCAAGTGATTCAGGATCTAAGTAAACAATGTATGCCATCCCATTCAGAAGTTGAGTTACATCATTGAGAATATAGTGATAGTTGAGCATTAGAGCCTTCCAATGCCAAGTGAATAATTTTGGACATAGTTATTTATAATGGCACAAACTTCTTGTAAACCACTTTTGTGTCAACCTAATGATTTTTTTACACTTCTAGAAGATATGTATGGAGCTATATTATGAATTGTTCTATAGTACATGAAACTAGTCACATTAAGGGATGTTCTAAGAGGCAATATGAATCAATCTCAGCCATTGATTCTTACCTAATCCTAGCCCACCTATGTTTACTTAAGGATGAAAACCCTAAGGAGTTAGTATGAGCCAAATGAATGAATGCATGTATGGAAAAAATACTAACTATAGAGAGAATTAATGGTGGCTATGGAGGTTGTGACAATGATCTAAATTATAGAATCAATTACAAAGAATAGAGGAAAGTAGAGAGAGGACACACGAGACATATGTGATCAGAAGGATCAAGGATTCATTAGGAAGGAGAAAATATGACATATAGCAATAGTGTGCTAACCAAATAATGATGTTATTGATTCATTCTAATAGTTAATATAGAGTAAATCTCCTAATAGAGTAGTCTTATCAGACTTGTGTAAATATCTTAAATGAGTGATTTTTTTATTGTAAGTTTAAGTCTTTTAACGAGGAACGCTTTTAGTAGGGTGTTGAAATCCTTTAATAGGGTGAGACCTAATAGTCTTTGTACACCTTTAATAGGGAAAACCCATTGTAGGATAGATCTTAGTTTATGGTCAAACTTATTGTAACCTTAATTGGGTACACTATAAAACTTTAGTACTAAAATTGTTTGGGTGTCTTCCCCACCCTAGTTTTACCTTCTAATTGGAGGGTTTCTATGCAAAATAATTATTGTGTCATGTGTTATTTGTTTCATGCCATTGATGAACATGTGTAGTTATCTATTTTAGTTTACATGCTAAATTGTGAGATGGATGTGTAGTGAATGTTTTATGGTTAAAGTTAATTTACTTTCCCATTGTTATTCCCAACTATTGGTATCAGAGCTTTGTTCTCTTGAAAGGAAAGATATATAGCTTTAGAGGAAAGATCTTGAAGATGGAAGTCTACAAGTTGGAAAAGGTTATTGATAACTAGAAGATTGAAGTAAAACATTCCTTATGCCAACTCAATGAAGCAAGAGATGAACTATAGTGTTCATTGAAGAGAAGAAAGGAAATGGCTATTGAGCTAAATGAAAATCATTACCAAGAGGAAGATATTATTGAATTATTGGAGAATGGAAACTCAAGTGAGTTTGATGCAACAGTTGTAGATCCAATGGAAAAGAACAATACCCTAATTGAAGAGGCTAAAAATCTTAAGATAGAACAAGGATTCCAATTAGTATTACTATGTGAGGTAATCGAATAGAAAAATAAATATGAGGAAGAGAAAGTCATGATTGAAGATGACAGAAGAACACTAACCAACAAGCTGGAAGAGAAGACATTAGATGCGCAAAAGCTTGCTAACATAGAATTGGATACAATGACTCAATTGATGATTACAAACCATGAATTAAATGGAAAGGACATTAAGATCATAACCTTGAAGTTACAAAATGATCAATTGACGAATGAACTAAGATCATAAAAGAAATTCACCAAAAGTTTCAACAAACCAAGTGAAGCCATCAAATAATTTGAAAAATTGACGAGATCTCCATGACCTAAGAATGATACTTCTAGATTTGGGTACACCAGTACTAAAAAGGAGAATCATCTAAAAGTGGTGAACAAAGACACAAAAAAGGTAAGAACTACAAACCCACTTTTCATAATTGGGGAAAGCTAGGTCATCCAAAAAATGTTTGTAGGAGAAACAATGTATGTTAGAACCCTAAGGCAAAATTCAAGGGTTACTATGATAAGTTCAACAAGCACATGAATGCAAGATGAAGACCATGAGAACACATATATTTGAAGGATGCTACCACTATTGTCAAAAAGTATGGAGATAAAGGATATGAATCAAACCTAATTCCAAGTGGACATCAAAAAGGAAGACAAAGGTACAACAAAATGGAAAATCCTATGACTAGGATTAAATTACAAGGTACAAATGTCACTATTGTCAAGAATATGGAAATGTTCTTGTAAACTGCATTAGAGCACATTTCAGAGGAAACTACAATAGATGGTTGAGTGAGATTACATGCTTTAGTTGTCTCAAGATTTTTCATGTAAGAAAAAACTATCCAACTAGGTCATGAACACCAAGTAATGGAAATAATAAAGGGAAAGAAAAGGTCAATATTGAGAAGTTCAAAGTGTAGATGAAAAAGAAAGGGAAGAAGAAGTAAGATTGCAACACATCAAGCTTAGATGAGGTCACTTCATCCAATGGATCAAGTGATCACATCAGCCCTAACTAGGCAATCAAGAGGTATACATGGGACTTATATTTCGAAAGTTATATTGTACGTCAGTTCCAAGAATCTAAGATCTTAAAATATTATATATGCATGAATTAAGATGCAATGTATTGGTTAGAACCTGGTAGAAATCATTAGTTAGATTATTTTTCATGTTGTTGCTAAGAATGGAAAGTTCCACAGTTGTTGCCTAGTGATAGAATTTTTATTATTATTGGCTGAGCTCTCTATGCTACTTAAGCATATTGGAGATCATGTATAAGCTGAGTGACTGGGAAGTCCTATGATAGCCAAGCTTACATCTATGTAAGCAGTGAGCATTTATTATCAAATATAAAGGGTTATATAGTTAATTTTTTACTCATTTGCATTTGTCAGAAATTGAACATGAAATGAAGAGTACAAAAATGAATTGGGAAAGGAGATTCTAGTGTTTACAAACTAGATTTGACTACAACTTATTAGAATTCATCAGATTGAAGGTATTTAACTATTGTCAAGTTATGTTGTTTAAATTTTTGTAAACCCTAAGTAGTCAATATGGTAGACAACTCTTTTGTGAATGTTATAAAAGAGAGAAAGGAGCTTTTTAATGTTCAATAGATAAGAAGTGATGTAATACAACCACCTTTCTGACCTATCTAGTGTGTTGTTGATGATACCACTAAAAGTTCTCATGAATCAAGATGTTAGGTGTTTCTAAATGAGAAATATAGGAGAAGAAGGTGACATGGAGATAAAAAATGCCTACAATAGACTGTGATAATGGATTCTTGAGGGAAGAATACAAAGTTATTGAACTTAAAGGGTTGAACTGTGCCACAAATTTTCCTCAAGTGTTTAAGACCAAAAGGATACAAATCATTATGAGCTACATAAATGATAACTATATCTAGTTGGAAGGTCGACAAGTTAAGCTCACAAAGAGGATCATTAGTTGAGTATCAGGGAACCCTACCATTGATCAACCTAAGAGCATGCAAAGTGATGAAAAGGAGGTGATTGAGAAGAATACAGGTGCAATATGGAACAAGAGAGGAATGTCTATTGACATAATCTCAGATTCCTTAATTTCCTTTGTAGTGAGAGTGATTGCTCACAAGGTCCTTTAGTCTAGCCAATGAAATAGTGTATCATGTATGGATGTTGATTTGGGTTACAAGATAGTAAAAAGGGACCATTCCTATTACCTTACTGAATTGCAACTACAAGAACTATCAAAAAAATTGGAGGCCATCAAGAAAGAAAAATGTTCGTCATCCAAATTTGGTTCTTTACTTTTTTTGCATATTATTTTATGTGAAGAAAGCCTTCCCCACCTTTGGTACAGTTTCTTCGAAGACCAATAGGCCAATTTCTCAATAGATTTTATAATTCATAAAGTAGCCAGGGGATAACTTTAATTCATTAATGACAAGTTACTTTTGAGATTCTAAGAAATCCATGAAACAAAGGTTAAGGATCTCTATACAATTTGTGAGGAAACATTATGATAATGTTTTCTTCCTAGTTGATGTAGACTACACATATGTGCAAGAAGCTATAACTAGGGTTAGATGGCTGAGGCCATTTCCATATGAGATAAATGTAGATGACACCTCTATAGCTATTACAACTCTATTAATAGAAGAAATTGACAAGAGTTCCACCTCATTTTGAAGTTAGGAGGAAGCCAAATGAAGGATTAAAATTGACTTGAAACGATTATTGTTCCTTAGAAAAAAGAACAAACTGGTGAAAAAATTGAAAGAAAGATTTGTTGAAGGAGAAGAGGAAGAACAAGACCAAGCCCCATGGGCATTATGGGCATTAACTCAAGGTCAAGGAGAGGATCAAGAAGATGTAGATGGTGTTGAGGGAGAATAAGCCAAGGAAGCACCAAAGGGCAAAAAGGCTAAGAAGAGAACAAAAAAGAACAAATAGTGGTGAAATCTAATAAGCCTATGAAGAAGCGACAATAAAAGCCTGTAGTACCTACTACCAAGTCAAGCACAAGGTCTGCTACTATTCAAGATAAATAAGTTGCAAAGGCTTAAGGAAAGAGGACACCTGACACAATAGAGTCGAGTAAGCCTATTAAGAAAAGACAGAAGAGATTGAATGATAAGTGACTACCTCAACTTGAGTCAAATGAAGATAAAATAGATTTAGATGACATTAGTCAAATTAAAGTGGCAAGCCATAATCCCTCCTCTAACATAGACAATTTGTATGATAACGTCAAGTCAAATGCATATTTCTTTCGTTTCACACATATTAAATTTGATAAGCTAGGGAAAGTTTAGCAAAATATAGTTGAGGAATCCATATATGTCATGATGGCTACATTCAAATCATCTACTCTAGAAATTTCCAAATCACTACTCAAGATTCTATATGCCCTAGTTGAGAAAAATGACAATACAACTTGCAAACTTAAAGACCAATTGAGGAATCAACTTTAGCCCAAGTTATGCTAGAGTTGGACAAAAGGAAGATCTTTAAAGTTATGGAAAAGAATAAGCCTAAATTTTCCCCCAAATATAGAGCTTTCCATATCTTGAAAAATAATATTGAGGTTGTGGTTAAAAAAATCACAACAACTTGGAGATCAATATATAGATCATCCACTTTAGAAATAAAAGAGAAAGGTGAACAAGAGACAGTATAGACTACAAAGGATGATCCATTAAAGGATGGTAATGTGGAAGGTAATGACTAGACAATAGTAGAAGAGGCTACAACTGACGAACAATAGGATGTTCAAGATGAACAAGTGTCATATACCAGTCCTCCACATATAGACCAAGCAAGTCAATAGGACTTAGTGTAAATAAAGGATGTTCCTAATAATTTAGCTCACAACATTAATCTTTTGATTGAAGAAGATTTGAGAAAGATATTGAAGGATTCTACCATGGAAGAAAATTTATGTACTAATCCTATATTGGTGAGAATGGATGTGATTGAGAAGGAAGAACTTGCATCTATAGGGGAGAAATGACAAGAAATATCTATTGTGCCCCCTCAATCTACTAAGGTGAATGAGAATGATTCATATGATAAATAAGCATATCAAAGTGTAAACTAACAACAATAGGATGTAACACACCAGATACCATTGGTTATGCCTACTATTGCATTTACATTAGGTGGAAGCACAAAATGTCACACCATTAGTGCCAAGTCTCAATATTTCTAGTTTACAAGATTTGATAACAATAGAGAAAAATGGAACTAAAGTAAGATTCATTCAGGAAGAAATTATTGCACCTACACCACAAACAAAAGGTGAAGCTCAGTAGGAAGCGAGTAAAAATGATAAGGATAAAGAGTTTTAGGTGACTTCTATACTAGAGGAAAAAATTTCCATACAGCCTCTGGTTACCCTACCAATTTTGTGTTACTCATCCTAGTATTCAAGCTCTTTAGATGCTAAGCACACACATAACACCTTTGCAAATATCAAGGCCAAGTGCTAGTACATAAAAGAGCATAGATGATACATATTTTGGAGATGTAATTTTAGATGAGGTGATTGAGTTTCCCAATTTTGATCTTGCAACAATCACTATTGAAGAGATGAGCATTCTATAGAAATCTCTACAAAGAAAGAAGGCACAAGAAATGATGAGAAGTGAGTATAAGAACAAAAAAAGTTTTACATGAGATAAAAGATATCTTTTATAATTCTTTTAGTCTCCCTAAGATGAATGAAGGAAAGCCTATCATTGAAAAAAATGTCACCATTGTAGACAAAATAAAGGATGAACACCTAGACATAGATGTTAAACTTTTAGAGTGGTCTGAAAGGAAATTTTATACTAAGGTACTTGAGAGGATATCTAGTGCTATTGCACTAAGATAGGTTGATTTAGAAACCAAAATGGAGAGTATGAAGAAGGTGTTAGAGAATATTTTCTCTTTATACACCAAGTTATGTGATGTGAATCTTTTCATGCAAGAAGTTTAAAAGGCTATTGACCAACTCCAAGGAGATTGACAAACTATGGGTACTAGTCTTATGTTATCTCTTGGTTAAAGATAAGCTCATTTTAAGAGAATATTGTCCACAAAAGTACATTTGCTAAGCTAAAATCAAAAGATCCCAAAATTCAAGCTACTTTGATAAGTATTTAATCCATGTTGACCCCACACATGGAGGTTTTTCATAGGGAACTAGCCTATGTTGAGACATTGATGAAGAAAGATAACCAATTTTGAACTCATGATGAATTAGTTGACCTTTCTGTTGAACAAGACATTAAACATCAATCTCTACAGGTAGCATGCAACAATTGGGATGCAGCCCTAAATATTATAATGGAGACCCATAAATCTTTTTTGGATAAATACACTAACAATGTACCACCCATGGCATAAGTGTCAAAAAAGGAGGGTTATGAAGTTTTAGATTATGATTTTTTTGTTGATAAAGGGATGATGAAGTTTTGAGTAAGGGGTAGTAACAATGCAAAAATAGGAACTAATAAATCTACTCAACATGAGTATCAAATTCATAAATAGAAAGGAAATATTTATTGAGGGGGAGTAATGGAGAAACAAGATATGACAGTTAGTCATACATTTTGCAAACTTTTGAAGTTTTGAAATTTTCTATGAGAGCTAAGTCACTGATAGATATTATCTGAGTTATGCTCATAATAAGGATTGTATATGCATGAAAACATGTTTTTTCCACTCATTTGAAAGGGGGAGATTTTAATCTTAGATTGGTTTTGATACGGCATTGACAAAACACTTAGTCATTATCTATCAATAATATAGTGCAAGCTAAGTGATCAAAGTGAGTTGAGCAATTATGTGAGCCAAGTAATCAAAGCATGCCAAACATTAGTTGTCAGATAATACAAGCCTAAAAATATGCCTATTATGTGCCAAGTCACTCATGAGGTAAGCAAACTATGCATGCCATGTGATTTAGGAGCTCAGTAAATAGTCTATGTCAAGCCATTTAGAAGCCATGTTACATCATTGAGAATACAATGATGGTTGAGCATCAAAGCCTTTTGATGTTGAGTTAACAATTTTGGACATAGTTATTTGTAATGGCACAAAATTCTATAGAAACCATTTTATGATTGGTGTAATGATTATTTTGCAATTCTAGAATAAGTATATGAAGGTATATTACAAATCCCCATGGAGTACATGCAACCAATCAAATTAAGGGATGTTCTAAGTGGAAATATGGATCAACCTTAGCCGTTGATTTTTACCTAATGCTAGCCCACCTGTGTTTATTTAAGGAGGCAAAACCTAAGGTGTTTGTATGAGTCAAATAAGTGAATGCATGGAAGGAGACAAATGTTAAGTGCAGAGAGAGCTTCATGGTGGCTATGGAGGTTTTCATAATTTTTTGAATTATAGAATCAATGAGAGAGAATAGAGGAAAGTAAAGAGAGAACAAAGGACACATATCTTATCAAAAGGATCAAGGATTCATCAGGAAAGAAAAGATCTGACATCTAGCAATAGAGTTCTAATTGAAGGATCATGGTGTTGAATCATTCTAATAGATGATACAAAATAAATCTCCTAATAGAGTAGTATTAACAAACTTGTGTAAATCTCTTAACAGAGTGCTTGCTTTATTATTAGTTTAAGTCCTCTAACAAGGCACGCTTTTAGCAAGGTGTTGAAATTCTTTAACTGGATGAGACCTAACAATCTGTGTAAGTCTTTAGCAAGGCATACCCCTAATAGGGTAGATCATAGTTTAGGTTCAAATTTTTTATAACCCTAATTAGCTACACTTTATAGCTACCATAGTGAAGAATTGTGGGTGTCATTCCCAACCCAATTTTTCCTTCTCATTGGAGGGTTTCTTAGTAACAAATTTATTGTGCCATGTGTTATTTGTTTCATGCTATGAATGAATATGCATAGTTAGCTATTTCATTTTACATGAATTGTGAGATGGATATCTAGTGGATGTTTTATGGTTAAAGTTTTGAAGTGTTGATTCACCACCTACCCCTCAGATTTTACTTTCCCATTGTTATTTCCAACACCTAGATCTCCAACCATGCAACATAGAGAGAGTGTTCCACATTCCAAGGGAAGGTCAACACCTCCAAATATCTTACGATGTAGTAGAAAGGTGATATAGGGAAAATTAGAAAGAGGAAAAGGAATTGGTGCAAACCTCATTCTTGATTCATGGGACACCTTTGGGTGGAAGAGTAGACAAAGTGGACATCATTGAGGGATATATGAAATATGAAATCACATATTTTATTGTTCTTCTTAGCAAAGTAAAGGTCCTCCCTATAGAGGATCACTTATAAATGTAGATGGTTCACTTGATTGAGACCATTAGGACCATAAAAATTCATTTTGATTGGGTCACCATCCTAAGTGATGACTTGGATGAATAGTTAGTCTTGGTCAAGAATAACCCTCACTTTTATATGACATCATCCATGGTGTACCAACTAGTAACCAAAACCACTAACTATCTAGGACTATATAAAAAGGGAGGCATGCAAGATGCAAATGCTTGTCCCTATGTAGCATACAAAAAATAGGTAAAGAAGAAGCATCCACTGCAAAGTGTGGAATATAGGGTAGTCAATGATGGATTCATTTTTTCCCATCATTAGTTTATAGAAGAAGATCATGCTAAATGAATGTCAGTAGAAACAACAACAAGAATAACTAAAGTAGGAGCCTACTATATTTAATTTAAGACATTCACATATCTCTAGGTAGCTAGTACTCTTTTATGTCCCAAAAAGTTCCCAAGGTACCCTTTAGATCAATAGATAATTTTGGAGATAGCTTACCAACTCATTTGTACTTATGACAAAGTGAACAAACAACACAAGAAGGCCTAGGTCTAGCCAATCACCATTAGAGTATTTGATGTAATCCAAAAACAAGATATTGTTACCTTTGATTTAGAATGGTATCAATAGTCCTTGGAAGACTATCAAGCTCCTCGCCCATATTTTGATAATACTAAAATAGTTCAACATCTTATAGGAAAATAGTTTCTCAATGAGGAAGCTCTAGAAGATCACTGGATAAATGTTATAAATGACTATGGTGTCCACATTTGGGACTATTGTAGGATGAGTCTACATTTGGAGGAAAATGCACTTAAAATGAAGATTCCCCTAAAGACTATAGAAAAGGGAGTCCCAGAGGTAATGAATCCTTTGTATAACATGGAAAATATATATGACAAGACCATTATGAATGCGGAGATAGGATGCAAGGAGAATAATGACATAGATCATTGGTCTATTAATGTAGTAGAGCTCATGATGGAATGGATCTAGAAACCATTCCAGATGGATCAAGTTTGCCAATCCAGACCTTTACAAGTTATGGCTAGACCTCAAAAATGTAAAGGTGCTAAGGTCACCATACCAACCTACCCCTTTAAATCATTAGTGAGGCTATAAATGGTACATAAAAATGAGTGTGAGGTTGATTATTTAGAGGCTGATATGGGAAATTGTAAGATGAAAAGGGTAATTCCTAGGGTAAGGAAACAAGCAACTAAGGTCCAAACAAAAAAGCCCAACAAGAGCCAAAACCAGTTGACTAGCCTTAAGCTGAGAAAGAAGAACCACAAGAGCCACAACTAGAGTCACAAGAGGAGGAAGCTTTAGAGGAATAAGGGGTCCCACCACCAAGAACTTTAGAGGAAGAATCCTCCCTATCTATTCCAAAATGAGCCAAGATAGAAACAAATCTTTTAGGTGACTGAAGGAGGAGATTTAACAAAAACAATACTCCATCCCCATAGGATCAATAGACCATCCCTAAACTAGAGGATGAGGGAGAAGGGGAACAAATAGAATTTGTCCCCTTAGAGAACTTGCTTGACCAAGGTAGCAAAGGAAGCGAGGAGGAGAATCTCTACTCAAACACCTCCATCTACTCCAAGGGAGCCTATTCAAATAGTAAAAGATTGAGATGATGAACAAAAGAAGTGGATAGATGAGATGGATAATGAAGGGGAAGATGTTTTTTACCTATTAGATTTTGACTTTATGCCAGTGTGAACTAAGATGGTGGGTGAAAACATAAGGGATACCCTGACAAATGAGTCATTAGGAGAGGATTGGAATAAGTTACCTCCTCTACCTTAGGGACTACATGGAATTGCATCACTACCGCATCAAGATGTGGCCATCATATTAGATAAAGGGTCAGTAGCTCCACCTCCTTCAATAATACAAGAAGAACCATAATGAGAGGAAACTACGAAAGGAGAATATTAATAGCTTCATGCCAATGAAGTATTTGAACAAGGGAAAAGATTAGAGGAAACTCAATAAACTCCCCTATATATAGAGGTTAGATCCTTAGTCTAGGAAAGCACAAAAACTCCTTTTGAAGATCTTCCTATGATGAGAAGACTCTAGAGAGGAGTAATAAGTGAAAAGAGCTCACTTCAAAGCCAACTTCTTCATCCAAGTACATGTCACCTATGGGGACCACACCATCATGGCTAAAGAGGCTGGTCATGTTTCAATAGAATAAATAATTAGAGCTAAGAGAAGAGGAGCGAATGAAGGAAATTATAAAAAGTACTAAACAAGCCTAAACCACCTTCACATACCTTCATTATGAAGAGTCAATATTAGGACCTTGTTTCCCATATTTCCATTTCTCATCCTCATGATTGCACCAAAGAAATAACTCCTAAATATTATCAAATGAAGGAGGTCATATTATGAAAGCCCAAGATGGAAATAGATAAAGTGTTGATTACTATAGGCTTGAATGAAGTCTTTCAACACATTGATCAGGATGAGTTACAAGATCCACTCAAATGCTGACAAGTTGTTTTCTATTATAAAGTAAGATTTTGTGCAAATGGATGAAGTATGTACCTAGACTAATGATTTTCAAGCACTTGGATTACTACAAGGTCAAAGGTAATATATGCTAATGGAATTATTTTTAGTAGAAGAGCTAGATAAGTTAGACGGTTAGATGTATAAGATATCATTGAGAAATAAAGCTATGGAGGGATTACAAGAGGGAATCTAGCAAATAAAGGACAAAGCTTAAGAGAAATTTTCAAAAGGAAAAGGATAATATAACACTGCTAGCCTTGAGGTTTTTGAAGATGAGCTAAATACCAAGATTTTTTTGCTGTTATCAATAGTTCAACAATTTAGAGATACATTTGAAAATGCTTTGTTAGAAGATGATGGATGAAAAGAATTTAGATCTAAAGAGACATTGTTGGAACTTGACACCAATCTTGAGGATTTTATAAAGATGAGCATAGAATTTAGAAACTACAAAAAATAACTAAAGAATAATTATGATGCATTAGATTTACCAAAAGCTAGTGAAGTTGTGGGGATAATAGAGAAGTTTAAGAATAAACATCCTAGCATCATTTTGGTATAATGGGAAGAAAACCTAGATGCTAGAAATTTATTTTTGACACTGAGAAGTTTTTTTTGGTTTTTTGATCTTGTTACCAAGGTGCACAAGTGTGCCAACAATTCATAAGAAGAGGTATTGCATGGAAAGTTAACTTCTAGTTTGTATTTTAGAGCATTCCATTCACCAAAAATAGATTTTGATGATAGTTAAAATCCAAAAAATTCCTAAAGAAGGTCAAGCTTCCATTTTTAGAGCTCCCAAAGACTTCTAGATCAGCTCACAACTTCCTTCTTCTTGTCTAGTCATTCTTTTATTATTTCATGTCATGTAAAAGATGATGCACCCATTAATGGATATAAACAAGGGTGAAGACTTACTTAGCTCCAATTAGAGAGTAAGTTTATATATAATTTGATTTGTTATATTTTATTTTAGCATAATTTTTCATTTAAAGACCTCTCACTCATAACATAAAAGGAGGAGATGATTTCTTTTAAATACATGGATGTACTCTAGGCTATTATTTTGATGCAATAATATGTGTTATTGGTGCTCTCACTTTGAGTGTATTTATTCTTGCCAGAGTGTGTTATTTTTGTGAATGCATGTTCCTGAATAATAATGGAGCCAATGGTTTTATTGTATTATTATGATTGTGTGATCTTTTAGTTCTAGTGTCTACCTTGTGTTAACAAATTCTATTGTTGTGACAAATTGGAGTAAGCATCATCTTTGTTCTTGCATAGCAATTTTTCTTGTGTGAGGACACTTTCTATGACCTCATGATTCAAAAAAAAGTGAAACATCTTTTGGTTATTATTGAAGTTCCAATCAATGATTGCATTAGTGGAGTCGAGAAAGTGTTGCTCCTAATTTCATTGGTTTCTTACTATATCCTTTTGATAATTTAATTCACATACATGTTGTTACTTTAGCTTATGTCCATTAGGAATCTATCTTTTAATCTCTTGTTACTCTACCTTTGTAATTTATTTTCAAACATTTGGTTAAAATAGGAATTCATATAGTTGCATTGGTAAACTACATTCATCATAAAACCAAAAATACAAAAATATATCTCTTGCTAGTTATATCTTAGGAACAAGTTATACAAATTAGTTAGAACCAACAAAGGGATCCTCATGAACATAAAAATTTATCTTCAGTTGAGTTACCTAACAGGTTTAAAATAGCTAGCTACAACCTTGGAGTTTTTCATTGATCAGCTTTTCAAGATAGAGATTCAAAAGGGTCTCCATAATTTAACATCATAGAAAATGATAGCTCAACAAGTAGGAACAATAGCTAGCTCAGAATAAGGACCCTTTAAGAGTCACTGAGCTCAAGACCTAACATAAGTGTAAGCTCTATGGAACTCATTGATGAGCCTCTAAAAGTCCATTATTTTAAGATATTTTTATCTCATTTTAAGCAGTTATCTTGCAGAAATAGTCATGATTTTATGGTTTTAAGAAAATGAACTTATGTTTTTATGTATATGTTATATATATGTTAAGATATTAAGTAGAAGTATGGATAGTTCATGATGACATGAAGAAATAGAAGTTTTATTAGCCCTTTTTGTGAACATTTTTCTATAACATACTAAACTTTATCATCCTTTAGTATAAATGTTTTGAAATTTTGATGTATAAAGTATGGACATAGGGCATAAAAATGATAATCGGAATTATATTTAAAAAGGAGTTCATTTTGTGGTAAAAATATTTCTTCATGAATGTTTCATATGGGTAGATCTTCCTGTAGCTGAAGAGATTGCAAAAACTAGTAGTTCAATAATTAATGCCTTTTCTTTATAAACTAATAAATGAAAATAAATGTTTACAGGAAATCTTGTGTGTATTAAATGTTGATCACAGGATACAAGCTGAGCGGGAGTTAAAAAAACTATGAAGGAATAGTGCTAAGGCATTGATGACATTAAGGACAAGCATTATGACACCGTTGCAGCTAGAAGACTTGGCAGAAAAGTTAGAGGGGACCTGTTTTAATGAATAACCAAGTAGGACTTGATAAAGCGACCAAGCAAGGGAGTAAGCATCAAAGCAATTAGTTAAACATGCAAAGCACGATACCTAGATTACTGGAAAGCTATTTGAAGATAGATAATTGAGAAAATCTAGCATTTTCTATGATCTCTATATTTCTGGGAAATTTAAGGGAGAATTAATGTCTTTCCAATTGCATGTTTGTAGTCTTAAAGTTGTAACTAACTTTCCTTCATGAGGAAGTCCTAGTTTTAGGAGTTTGTTGTTCTTCCCTATAAACAAGAACTCGTCTGTATCTATGAGGTTAAGTAGTGAATAGACAGACAGAGTTGATAGACATCTTACTATTTTTCCTAAGTTATTGTAATACTGCATATTTGATGAATACATGCCTTTGCTAAGTTTCTACACTTTTATCTGAGTTTTTCTTTCCTTCATTCTTCCATGGGGACCCATGCGGAAGGTGGAGTTTTACTTTAGTAAGTAGGAGTTAGACTCAATTTTCTAAGTTAAAGTTAAAACTACTATTCCTACAGCCAATGGAAATAGAACCAGTCACTGTTCCTACAACAATAGGTGCATAGATGTATGGCTAAATAATTAGAATTTCCTTCCAAGTATTTGATAGTCATCTTTCCTTTCGATAAACTAGATTTCCTTAATGGTTATTGCATTCAAAGTAGTAGTGACTTTTCGTGAAAACTAGAGCATATACTTTGTAGACATCATCTCAAGTTTACGCTCCCAAATTGACATTTAATGAAAATCAGCATAGTACTTTGGTGGTAAGGGATGTCCAATCCTAAAACTAAAAAGGGTGTTATATTGATTAGACATATTTTCGGTGTTGTTGTCAGGGATGGTGTCAGTCTAGTATTTACTATTGAGTCATTTAGTTTCATTTTCAGCATTCTTGCATGCATAGAAGAAGAGATCACCTTCGAAGATTTCTTCCCAACTTCAATCAAGAAGATCCTTTTTATCCTGACTCTGAAGAAAGAGAAGAAAGAGAAGAAGAACTTTTTGAGAACGTATTTGCAAAAGTACCAAAACAAGTACAATCACCAACCACATCTAAAGAATCTTTTCATTTGAATAATCTTTTTGCTGAGCCAGAATATCAAGATAATCCATTAGCTCTAGTCATTTATCAGGCACCACTAGGACATCTACAAATGGTAGTAGCTCAACCTACCTTTCCCTTTCCAATTCCTCCTTAGTAGGGTAATCAAAATTTAAAAAATATACCCTCAACTGCCCTACCTAAATTCTATGGCCTTATTATTGAAGATCCAAAAAATTTTCTCTTTCAATTCAACATCCTTTGTCAAAGTTATGACTACACAACTAATGCCCATAAGCTGAAATTGTTTCCATCAACTCTCAAAGAAGCTGGTTTGAGATGGTTCATGAGTTTAGGTGCAAATGTTGTGACAGATTGGCCAACTATGAGTAACCTGTTCCTTAATAAATATAAGGAATATTGCAGAGGCCGTGATTTGAAAGGAGATGACATTTTTAAAATGTCACAAAAGGAGGATGAGACTTTGGAGGACTATGTTGCTCGGTTCATGTTTAACCTATAGCGCAACACACAACATCAGCTGAACGAGGAGTCTCAAAAGAATCTCTTTCTAAAAGGAGTACATGATAGGAGTATGGAAGCTTTAGACTTAATGGCTAGAGGTGACATTACACAGAAGACGTGCACTGAAATCTAGAATATTTGTTTAAACTATTCCAAAGCAACAACAAAAAAAGGACAAGGTTTGAGGGATTTACTCCAAAAGACTCCTGGGGTAGGAGTATCTAAGACAAAAATTTCAAACCTCTTGTCATATTTCAAGCAAGACATCATTAATGATGTTGCTACACAATTGGATACCATGCAAGCACATAGGAAGAAGGAAGATGTTGATAGTATGTTGGCAGAATATTTCCCCCATTGCAGAGAAAAGAAACACAACTGCCGATGTAAGCCTATTACTAGCATGGAATCATAGCATGTGCCTACTAAGTTCAAGGCAATTGATGAAGATGGGGAAGTCTTTTATGTTGCTCAACGAAGGCCATGGGCTCCAAGATCAGGTATTCCTCAAGACCCACTCCATAATAATGGTAGTAATAGTCAATGGCAACAACAACATGGTAATTATAATCATTGGTAGCAACCTTACCAAGGTTGGCAATAGCCTTACCAAGGTTAGCAGCAGCCTAACCAAGGTTGGCCATAGACCAACCAAGGGTGGCAATAGCCTAACCAAGGTTGGCACCAACCTCAGCAGGGTTGGTAGCAAACCCAAAATTAGCAGCAGCATTAGTAGCATTAGCAGTAGCTGGCTTTGACTCAACCTCCTCAACAGTAAGCCTTAATGCCTCCTGTAGCCAATACAACCCTTCCAAAACACCCACAGTTACCTGCACAACCTGCACCTAACCCTAATAGTGCAAAACCTTCAGCCCAACAACAAAGTTTTTCCATCACCCTAAATGACATTCATCTAAGATCTGGAACAATGCTTGCCTCACCTCAGCAGCCCATTATAATAGAAATAGATGATACAAGTTCTGAGTCAATTCAAGAACCTGCCACCACTATTTCTCCTATAGCCAAAACACCACCATTTCCCAGTAGGTTAGCAGAGCAAATACTACCAAGTGAAAATCAAGTTGCATTAGATTTTCTTGAGCAACTCAAGCAAATGACAATAAAAATTCCCTTACTTGATGCAATCAAGGACGTACCTATATATTCAAAAGCCATTAGAGAAGCCTATGTTAAAAAGCCAGGAAGGAAAAAGAAAGAACCAAAGACTATCCATGTCCTTGGACAACTTTCTGATCTTATGCTTGATAACTGCAAAATGCCTAAGTATGCAAACCTTGGTAGCCCAGTAGTAACCCTCACCATTCAAGGAGTACAAGTAAAAAATATCTTAATAGACCTAGGAGCATCCATCAATGTAATGACCAAGGAAGTAGTGTCCAAATTAAGTATCATTGGTCTCAAGTAGACACCAACAATCTTGCAATTAGCAGATAGTTCTACCATCATTCCTGATGGTATGCTAGAAGATGTCACTATCATATTACATTCATGGGAGTATCTAGGTTATTTTTTTGTAGTCTCTCCAAAAAAAAGTACTAGAGGCTACCCTATCATTTTAGGACTACCATGGTTAGCAAAAATAGATGCTTATATTGCATGCTGATTAGGGAAAATGACTATTTCAAATGGAACAAACACTAAAAATTTGACCTTGTATTCTCTTACTCAGCCTTTGTTGTAGGATGATCAAGTTGTCTGGCCAAATATGGATGACTCTAATATGGACATAGATTCTATTCAAAAATTGATGATGATCTAATGAGACTCATTTGTAAACATTAAAGAAGAAGAAGATGTCATTTCTTCTATTATACTGAATGAGTATGGAACACAACCTCAGACATCTTCTATACAAGAGTATGTCTTAGAAAGAATTCTGCCTTTATTTGATGAACCAAATTCACTCCTGCCACATGAGATAGATTCACAACCAATTGTGCAAATTTCAATGGCTGAAAAAGTAGTCAAAACAACAATCATTCCAGGAAGAGAATTAAATATAAGCAAGTCCTTATCTTAGGAACAACATCATGATACCCTATAGCTATTACAAAAGCATCAGGATGCTTTTTCTTGGGAGTATAAAGATATGAAAGGTTTGGATCCTATACTCTATACCCATAGAATTTATATCAGTCTAGATTATAAACCTGTGAGACAACCTCAGCGTAGGATAAACCCAACATTAAGGGATATTGTCAAAAAAGAATTGCAAAAGTTACTCAATGCTGGCTTCATATATCCTATTTTTGATAGCCAATGGGTGTCACCATTAGTTATTGTTCCCAAAAAGGGGGGGAAATGGTGAGTCTGCATAGATTATAGAGAACTTAATTTGGCTACCAAGAAGGATCATTTTCCATTACCTTTTGTCAATCAAGCGCTTGATAATCTTGCAGGAAAGAAATACTTTTCATTCTTAGATAGGTTCAGTGGTTACAATCAAATCCAGATAGCACTAGAAGATCAGGACAAGACAACATTCACATGTCCATGGGGAACATTTGCTTATTCTATCCTACCATTTGGTTTGTGCAATGCACCCACAACCTTCCAAAGAGTTGTTATTAGCATTTTTTTTGACATATCTGCAGATTGTTTGGCAGTGTATACGGATGACTTCACCACATATGGGAAAACATTTGAAGAAGCCAAGGAAAACTCGGACAAGGTTTTACAAAGATGCAAAGACTACAATTTTTCTTTAAACAGTGAAAAGTGCTTTATGATGATGCAAGAAGGAGTGGTCTTGGGACACTTTATTTCTCCTAAAGGAATTGAAGTAGATCTGGCAAAAATAATGGTCATACATACATTAGTTGTACCAGCCAAATTGAAAGAAGTCAAGAGTTTTTTAGGACATGCGGGATATTATTGGCATTTTATCAAAGATTTTAGTCAAATTGCAGCACCCTTATACAAATTGTTTTGAAAAGATGCAGAGTTTTTATGGGATTCAGAGTGTACAAAAGCTTTCCTATAGCTTAAGGAAGTCCTCTCAACAACACCAGTGCTTAGAGGACCAAATTGGGAGTTACCTTTTCATATACACACAGACACTTCAGATCATGCCATTGGAGAGGTATTTGGCCAAAAGATAGATTTAGTAGAACATGCAATTTACTATATCAGCAAAAATCTTCAAGGAGCTGAGTATAACTGCACAATGATAGAGAAAGAACTGTTTGCTGTAATTTATGCTCTGAACAAATTCAGACATTACATTATAGGATACCAAATATTTGTACATACAGATCACTCTGCTATAAAATATCTAATGAACAAGCCAACAATCTCTGGATGATTGGCTCGATGGTTGTTACTAATGCAAGAATTTGACATCACCATTATTGACAAGCCAGGTAAAGAAAATGTTGTGGCTGATTTCTTGTCTCATCTTCAAACACCTGATGATCCTACATCCATAGAAGATAGATTTCCTGATGAACATCTCTTCCTTTTGTCAATGCAAAATCCTTGGTATGTTGACATTGCCAACTATCTAACTATTGGCAAAACTCCTTCACATTTTTATGCAAAAGAAAAACAATTGCTAGTAGAAAAGAGTTTTCATTTCTCATGGATCTCAGGATTCATGTTTTATACTAGACCAGATTAGGTAATACGACAATGTCTTAGAGAGGATGAAACATACGATGTTCTTTGTGCTTGTCATGATGAGCCTAGTGGTGGACACTTTGCTAACAAATGAGCTGCATTAAAGATTTTGAATAAAAGTTATTATTGGCCTACACTTCACAAAGATGCAGCTCAGTATACAAAAAATGTCAAAGAATGGGTAGACTGACAAAAATAGGTGAAATGCCCCTACAACCACAGATAGTAGTAGAACCATTTGATAAATGGGGAATTGATTTTGTTGGCCCTATTGAACCACCATCAGAAGGGAAAAGTTACATATTGGCTTGTATTGATTATGGTACTAAGTGGGATGAAGCAAAACCCATGAAGCATCCCCGTGACAATAATGTTGCAAAGTTTCTGTATGAATGTATCTTTACTAGATTTGGTGTTCCAAGAGAATTACAATCAGATCAAGGGCCTCAGTTCACATCTAACCTGATAGCAGCACTCATGGAGGAATATAAAATTTGGCATGGAAAATCATCTCTGTATCATCCACAAGCCAATGGATAGGTAAAAGTAACAAATAGAGAGCTGGAACATATTCTCACTAAAACAATGTCTTTGCATCATAGAGATTGGGTAGCTAAACTTCTTGAAGCCTTATGGGCTTACAAAACAACATGGAAATCCACTACTAGGTTTATGCCTTTTCAACTCCTATATGGGAAGATAGCTATCATGCCTATTGAATTTGAACATAAAACTCAGCAGATAGCTTTAGAACTTGAAATTACCCTTCCTACAGCACAAAAAAATCACATTTTGCATCTCAATGAGTTGGATGAATGGAAAAAATCAGCTTTTCATAACACAGAATTAACTCAAAGTCAAAGAAAGCAATGGCATGATAAATTCATTAAAGACAGAGAATTCTTTGTTAGTGATTGGGCACTCCTATATGATTCACGATATCAGCATCACCAAGGAAAATTTCAAACTCAATGGCTTGGTCCCTATGAAATCATTACAATTTTTAACAATGGAGCAGTTCAACTATCAATGATTGATCCAGTCAAATTCAAGCTCCTAGTTAATGGGCATCGCCTGAAGTTATATCATAAACCAGCAACTAGAGAAGAATTTCTTCAATAGTTCACAACAACAGAAACATCTCTTCCTATAGCCACTTCATTTGAAGCTTCCACTTAGACGCCTACAACTCATTGAATTTATTTTCAAGGGCTTCATAATAAAAATTTCGCACTCATGCGCAAATTCATTCCTTTTCCACCTCATTCCATCTCATCTTCTTGTCTTTCCAACATCATTTCATCTCACTTTCTGTCTCTAATAAGGCACTTCTTGGCTCATCCTTCCTATCGCACCTCAGGTCAATCACACTTGACCCCTTTGCATTTATTTAATTTATTATTTATTTAAGAAAGCATGTTATTTCAATTTTCAGAATTTGCAATCTTTACGATCTGGTGGGACCTAGTCTCTGCTAGGTTGGGGGGAGGGGAAATTGAAATCATGAATGCAAAATCAAGGAAATCTTACGTTAGCATATAGGATGTATGGGGAGGGCTCATTTTAGTAATAAGCTGGCAACCCTTTGTACTTCTGAAATGTGTGAAATAATATTAAATCATGATTTTGCATAACTCCTCATTAATATGGTGTATGTTTTTTAGTACGATCTTTATTCCCATTATGGTTTGGTGATTAAAATGTTGTCATGAAGTACTGAAGGATGTGATGATTGGAAAGTATTGAAGTATTGCAATTTCTCTTTGTTGAAACCCCTATAGCTATCACCGCCCATACTTTCAAAATCACTTGCAGTGAAATCACCTATACTAGCATTTTTTCTTTCATAAATATGGGTGGAGAACCTCAGCGGTATGAACCAGCAAATCACAGAGTCTTACTTGCAGACCCAGCAACATGTAGTTTGTTTCAACAATGAGGTTGGCTAGCTTATTGTCTCAGTTTGAAGTAGTTTGATCAAGAAATTGCACTCCAATTTCATAATACATTGAGGGATGTATATGCAACTGTTAAGGGCATTCAAGTAGAATTCATTGAAGAACTTGTGGTAGAAGTTTTTGGGTTACCCACAAATGGAGAACGTTGGATAGAGGACGTGGATGCACGACAAGCAAAATAGAAATTCTCAGTACCAAGAGATCCTTGACTAGAGGAAAAAAAAAAGCAAGGTACATTACAGTTATCTCTCCTTCTGCAATTTATCCACCCTCCTAAATTTATCATAAGATATTTTACCTATGAAGGAAGATATTCCTATTTGCATGCTATTCATTTCAAAATTTTGAGTGGTTTGCAGCATGGGGATTGTCCTATAAATCTTCCAAGTTCCCTTTATAATATCATCAAAAGGTAAGCTACCTATGTACAGCAAGGAAAAACCTAGTCGGTATCCCACCATTACTTGATTAGGGCTATAATTGAAAAAGAGTTGACTAGGCAGCACTTGGGAACATGGGATGATTTTGTAAAGCTAAGGTTAGAGGGACCTAGAAGGGGTAGACCTAAAGGGCAAGGAGTAGGGACAAGAAAGAAAACTATTGTAGGAGTCAAAAAAGTAGTATATAGAATAGCTCAAGAAGCTTCGGCTTCTGCTTCTATGCCTAAAATTGCATAGAGGAAAATTTCAACCATAGAAGCCTCAACTCCTAGGAAGAGAAAATCAAGCATAGTTGCCACAAAGGAAGGTTCAGAAGAAGTACCTCCAGTATCACAAGAACCTACACTTAACCTAAATAAAGGGAAATCTGTTGATAAGGGCAAGAAACCAATTTTTACCCCACGATGAGTCACTAGAATTTCTAGGGTAAATATAAGAACTAAACCTCCTGCGCCACCAGCTAAGCCTCCTATACCACCTATCGATATTGAAACTCCAATACCTACACTTGCACAATCACTAGAGCACACAACACCTACTCCTAAACCTAAAAATAATCCTAAGGAAATTTTTGCAAAATTGAATAGTCTTATTAATGTTGATAGTGACACAGAGTCCTCAAAAGAAATAGTGCCTGAGGTTGGACACCCAGCGGAGGAAACTGACAATCTACCACCAAAAGAATATTCATCTGTTGCACAAGAAATGGTTCAAGAAATTGTTGAAACATTTCAAGATCAAATGACTATTGCACCCCATCCTACAACCATTGCCCCTTCAAAAAAAGTTGATAACATTGTTGCTTGTCAACATAATAATTTTGTTGAACAACAACATTCTCAAGATGACAACACTTCTGACCACCATCATCCTAAGCACCACCTTGAAGATTATAGACCTATTGTCCGTCATCATACACCACTAGACATTTCCACTCCATTGATAGCCAACTTTAGTTTGTACCAAAAATTTCAATGGGAAAATAAAAATTGGGATTTAGAGAAGAAGCAAATGCTCAGAACTATCAGGGAACAAGCACAACAAATTGAAGAAAAGGATAATGAAATTAATATCCTGCAGCAACGTGTCACAGAGATCACAGAGCTCATTCTAGAGCTTGTAAATTATAGGTCCCCATCTCCAGTTTACACAGTTTTCCTAAAGGAGCAAATGATTAATTTTCAGTTATCTCAAATTACTCGGGGGTTGAACCCTTCCTTACATAATCCTCAGGAATTTTATGCAACATTTAATTTAGTTCCAATGACTTTGAAGAATCTCCTCTATGAATTATATGTTCATAATCTTGATGTACCAGATGATAAAGATTGGAATTCATTGTTATATGTGGGAGATGTACAGTTTAGGGCCGTTATGTCATGGATGCAGAATGAGATTAGTCGAGAGAACAAAGCTACTCCTTATAGGGAAAAGGAAATATTTGAACCATTGTACATTTAGCCAAAAATATAGAACACTTGCAGAGTATTCTTTGATTGGCTTTCCATTAACAATAATAGTAGTGCTACTGCCAAAATCCACCTTGTTCGCGAACAGGCATTTCTGGATTGGGAGCAGCATTGTTTTGAAAATTCCCTTGATGCTATACAAGCTTCTCTTCAAAGATGGATTCGATTGCCAGAAGACCTGAAAAACAAGGAGTTTCACTCTCCCCAAAATCTAGAATTAGCCATTAGCAGGATGCCTAGGTATCTAACATTGGGAAGAAATCAAAAAAATTATTGGTTACCTCTTCGTTTCCAACCGCCAATACTTTTGCATCCTATGCTTGGAAAATATGATTTTTTTGCTGAATATAACATGACTGCTGAAGAAAAAAAATGGGAAATATTGAAACAAAATCATGGATATTTCAATTACAGAGCTCATGAATCAGGGGAGAAAATCACCAATGATCTCAAACTATGGATGAGGATCAGAAACCTATAGATGTTGAAGGGACCAGCCTCAGGACAGTTGGGGGGAAAAATGATGACATGAAGAAATAGAAGTTTTATTAGCCCTTTTTGTGAACATTTTTCTATAAAATACTAAACTTTATCATCCTTTAGTATAAATGTATTGAAATTTTGATTTATAAAGTATGGACATAGGGCATAAAATGATAATCGAAATTATATTTAAAAAGGGGTTCATTTTGTGGTAAAAATCTTTCTTCATGAATGTTTGATATGGGTAGATCTTCCTGTAGCTGAAGAGATTGAAAAAACTATTAGTTGAATAATTAATGCCTTTTCTTTATAAACTAATAAATGAAAATAAATGTTTGAGGGATGTCTTGTGTGTATTAAATGTTGATCGCAAGATACAAGCTAAGCGGGAGTTAAACAAACTATGAAGGAATAGCACTAAGGCATTGATGACATTAAGGAAAAGTGTTATGACACCGTTGCAACTAGAAGACTCGGTGGCAAAGTCAGAGGGGACCTATTTTAATGAATAACCAAGCGAGACTTGATAAAGCAACTGAGCAAGGAAGTAAGCATCAAAGCAATCAGTTAAACATGCAAAGCACGATACTTGGATTCTTGGAAAGCTATTTGAAGATAGATAAATGAGAAAATCTAGCATTTTCTATGATCTCTATATTTGTGGGGAATTTAAGGGAGAATTAATGTCTTTCCAATTGCATGTTTGCAATCTTAAAGTTGTAATTGACTTTCCTTCATGACGAAGTCATAGGTTTAGGAGTTTGTTGTTCTTTCCTATAAATAAGAAATCATTTGTATCTATGAGGTTAAGTAGTAAATAGATAGATAGAGTTGATAGACATCTTACTATTTTTCCTAAGTTATTGTAATACTGCATATTTGATGAATACATGCCTTTGCTAAGTTTCTACACTTTTATCTAAGTTTGTCTTTCCTTCATTCTTTTGTGGGGGCCCATATGGAAGGTGGAGTTTTACTTTAGTAAGTAGGAGACTCAATTTTCTAAGTTAAAGTTAAAACTACTGTTCTTGCAACCACTGGAAATAGAGCCAATCACTGTTCCTACAACAGTACGTGCATAGATGTATGGCTAAATAATTAGAATTTCCTTCCAAGTATTTGATAGTCATCTTTCCTTTGGATAAACTAGATTTCCTTAACAGTTATTGGATCAAAGTACTGGTGACTTTTAGTGAAAACTAGAGCATATACTTTGCAGACATCATCTCAAGTTCACGCTCCTGAATTGACATTTAATGAAAATCAGCATAGTACTTTGGTGGTAAGGGATGTCCAATCCTACAACTAAAAGGGTGTTATATTTATTAGATGGTTCAAATATGGTATAGATGCTTGAATCTATGGACAAAAATGGTATGATGAAGTAATATTGCATACTGATAAATGTTTCTCCATTTATGTTATGTCTTGAGTAGTTTTTCTCCTATAGCCATAGGATTTGCAAGAGTGGTAATTTGAACTTACACCTTTTCTAATAGTGATGATGAAATAAATATATGTATGTGTAAGTTTTGTGAAAATTAAATATTTTTTAAGTACTTTCCATAGACATTCAAGTGTCAAAATATCAACATTAAAAGTCAAAGCCAACTAGATTGCTGAAACATTGTGAGTTGAGCAAGTCATTAGACATTTTATATTGGAACAACAAATGAATGTAGCTTCCACAACTTCCTACATTCCATAGAATATTTAATCTTCATTAATGTTGATTCTTTTTCAAATATTATAAGTATGTAAATGATCCTCATTAATGGAGTGATCATAGAGTTAGGGAGTAGTTGTATTTTCCTTTAAATAATGACTATTGTAGATTTAAGAACAATTTTCAAAGAAGAATAGAAAATTGATTTTCATAGTAGTAGAGTGTGATACTATTTTTATGTGTAATTTATTCACCGTGAATGAATAGAATGAGCAGTTTAGGTTTATCTATTTATCTTGATTGTCTTTTCTATTCACTCATCAAAAGGGGCCTACTTGGTAAGTGATATATTCTGTTAGAATAGGTTTCATTTACTTGTTTGTTTTCTTGCAAGATAGAATTTTCCTTCTCCTATAGTCATTGATAATAGAAGCAATGAACTATTCCTGCAACATAGATGAATATATAAGTGTACTATTATAACATTTCTTTTAAAAATTTGGGTTAAGTTTTAGTTTTAGTTTCTAGTTTATGTTTCCTTTAGGATTTCCTTCACTTTAGTTATGATGAATTGAAAGGAATTTAGAGCATACATTTTGTAGTTATCCTCTCAAGTTTACACTCCTAGGTTGAAAAATTAAATGAAGTTAGTCTACTATTTTGAGTAAAACATACAATGTTGTTTGACCATAGAATCATTGTGAAAGGATGCCCAATCCTTTGTTATTAATATATAAAACTAACCAGCCGATTTTGGCACAATTTCCTTGGAAGAGTCAGTCTAGTTCAACCTTGAAGTCAATATGTTAGTTTAAATTTTGTATTATTTTGCATGCATAGAAGAAGAGAGCTCATTGGGAGATTTATTCCCCATCATATTCAGGAAGACATTTTTAATCCTGAGCCTGAAGAACCTCATAGTAAGAACCAAGAAGAAGAACCTTTTAAAAATCCATTTGTTGCTACTCAAGAACAAATATCCTCATCCTTTGATGAATCCCTACATTTGAATGATCTCTTCATTGAACCTGAATACCAAGATAATCCACTTTCCCTTGTTACCTATTAACCACCACCACCAAGTTGTCCTCCAAGAATGGCTTAGCCTTAGCCTTAGCCTCCGTTTCCCTTTCTTATTCCTCCTCAAAAAGGTAATCAAAACTTAAAGAACATACCTTCTGCTACACTTTCCAAGTTCTATGGTCTAATCACTAAAAACTTGGAAACCTTCATCTTTGAGTTTGATATCCTTTGCAAAAGTTTTGACTATAAAATTGATGCTCAAAAGTAAAAGTTTTTCCCATCCACCTTAAAGGAAGCTTCTTAGAGATGGTTCATGGGGTTTGGTACCTACATTGTAGTAGATTGTCCTACAATGAGCAACTTGTTTCTCAAAAAGCACAAAGAATACTATAAGGGTTGAGATTTGAAAGGGTATGACATTTTCAAAATGTTCCAAAAACATGATGAAACCTTGGAAGACTATGTTTCATGATTCATGTTCAACCTACAACATAATACAAAACATCAACTGAATGAAGAATCAAAGAAATACCTTTTTCTAAGAGGAGTGAATGATACAAGTATTGAAGCTCTAGATTTAATGGAAAGAGGAGATATCAGGTAGAGAAACTAGACTAATATATAGAGTATATGTCTAAATTACTCTAGGACCACTATGAAGAATGGGAGGGGACTTAGAGACCTACCACATAAGTCCAATGACACTTCAAAAGTATCAGAGATAGAAATATCTAATTTACTATCATATCTTGAACAAGATATCATTAATTATGTATCCACTCAGCTGGATACCACATAGGCTAGAAGAAAGAAGGATGGCATTGATGACATGTTAGCTAAATTATTTCTACACTATAGGGAAAAGAAATGGTACTATAGATGCAAGTCTTTTTCAAGCCTAGAGACACAACCAATGCCTACTAGGTTCAGAGCCATTGATGAAAATGGAGATGTGTTGTATGTTGATCAACAAAGACCATGGGCTCAAAGAAAAGCTATACCACAAGACCCCCTTCAAAGTTATAATAGTAGTAATCAATGGAAAATTAGTGGTTTTAGTTGAAATAATAATTGGCAGCAACCTCAACTAGGTTGGCAACAACCTCAGTAGGGTTGGTAGCAACCCTAGTAGGGTTGGCAACAAAACCAAAATTGGAATACCCAACTAGTTAGCAAGCTCTAATGCCACCACCTCAACAAAAAACTCTAATGCCTCCTCCTATAGCTACTAATGCTCCTCCCAAGTAGACTCAACTACCATTTCATCCTAATTCTAGTCCCAATAATACCAAAAAACTAGACAACAGAAAAGCTATGTTATTTCCTTGAATAATATCCACTTAAGGTTAGGCACTATTCTTTCTCCACCCCAAAAGCCTATAATAACTAAAGTTGAGGACTCCCCAACTAAATGGGAAGACATGTCAAATCAATAGAAATATCCTATAGCCAAAGAACTCCTATTCCCTCACAAGTTGATGGAACAAGGTCAGCCCATAGAAAACCTCACAATAATTGATTTGCTCAATTAGCTCAAGAAAATGACACTACAAAGACCATTACTTGATTCTATCAATGAATTCCATGTCTATACTAAAGCTATCGAGGAAGAATGTATCAAACAACCAAGAAGAAAGAAGAAGGATCCAAAAATTATTCATGTCTTAGGACAATTGTCTAATTTAATGTTGGAAAAATTAATTGTACCTAAATGTTCTGACCATAGGTGTCCTATGGTTATTGTCATCATTCATGGCATGCAAGTTCAAAATTCTTTAGTTGATTTAGGATCATCTATAAATTTCATGAAAAATGAGGTATTGTCTTACTTATATATCATTGGTCTTAGAGAAACAACAACAATACTCTAGCTTGTTGATAGTTCTACCATTAAAGAAGATGAGATGATAGAAGATGTCATAGTCACCTTAAATTATTGGGAGTATGCCATAGATTTTTTTTTCCTTTCTCCAATGGCTAACATGGGTGGTTTTGGTGTTTTGAAACATCACAGTTTCAAATATCCTAATTAGAACAAGATACTGATAGCTACTTCCCATCTACAACATACCCTTGTAGACGCCAGGCCAACTATAAGGCTAGACCCTTCTTCTACTTTAGGCTCTACAAAACCTAGGGGGTTTAGCTCATATTCATTTATATGGTACAAGTGTTCGGAGCATACACTTGAATATAAAAAGGAAGATAAAACCATTAATCTTCTAACATTTGTGCAAAGATCCTAGATATGAAATATTTAATAAAATAACCT
Source organism: Cupressus sempervirens (assembly GCA_028749045.1). Lineage (NCBI taxonomy): Eukaryota > Viridiplantae > Streptophyta > Pinopsida > Cupressales > Cupressaceae > Cupressus > Cupressus sempervirens. Next base: position 430,700,240 of record CM053785.1, read on the forward strand.
AAGAACTTGATAAGCCAAGCAAGGGAAACATTTTTTAGTTCCTTCAATGTTAAAGGGAAAATATATTTGCCTAATGATGTTGGTTTAAGCAAAACCATGATATGAACAACATAACACTTTGATCATGTAGCTGATTAGTGCCTTATCTATTGGAAAATCCCACAAACCCCTAACACACATCCCTGAAAGTCATTGACATATCCCATACATCAGGATCAATTCACCTCATGAATCAGACATCTGCATCTTTCTAAATCTCATACTCAACCTATCCCTTCATGATATCTACAACCCTATAATGATAAACTAAGCATTTACATGACTCTTTGAATCACAAGAAAACAATATCAACATATACGATCTAAAATAGATTGCAACTTTACAATATGCACCTTGTACATATATCAGAAAACATCACAAATAGCATGAATATGAGACAAAATTTAGATAGAAGATTAACTTTTTGTAGTTTCATTTATTTTTGTGAAAAAAATACAGTAAGATACATGAAATTGAATCATAAAATTGCCTAATAGATCAGAACTATTTGTATTCTCATTAATTGTTCTTCATTACAAGAGAAATACTAAAAAATGTGCGGGAATGATAGCTCTAGATCCAACAATATGGTCTCATAGACAAGTTGGAACCAACCAACCCCTGAGAAAGAGAAAATAAAAGACTAAATAGAAAGGAAGAAATCATAGATCAAATCAGATGATGCCATTTGTCTACCTAGAAAACCTTCATCTACAAATGTAAAACATCTCTCTACTCTTTCTACAACTGCAAATCAGATCTTTTCATTTGAAAATATCTTTAGAATGATTGAAAAGTGTAACTAATTTTAATGCTAGATCTAAGATAAAAGCAAGGGAAAACCACCTATCAAATCACCTCTAGAGGAAAAATAAAACTTTTCACAATATTTTCTCTCCAAATTAGGTAGCAATAAACTTCAATGCCTGCTTTCCAACTAATTTTGCAACTTAAACATGAATTCTGCTCATTCTATTAAGAATATCCTAGAAAACACAAACTTACCTATAACATGTACTACTGAATACCTGTGCAAATTTTGATTGTAGATTTGTAAATTTCATCTTTTGTTGATTCCAACAATATATTACACTGCATATTTTTGACAAAAAAGCCCCCTTGGTACTCATTTGAAGATTAAGCCTCCATTTCAAGTTTAGTCATTAGAAATGAAAAATAAAAAAATTCTATAGTTAGAAGTATAGAAAAAACTTTAAATGCATTAAATTTTTCATATTTTTCCATCATAGGCTTTGAGTGTTCAAAATTTTGATAGAAAAGCAACAAAATATCAAATTTTTGAATTTCATGTTTTTTGCCCTCTTTTCCATCTAGGTCAACCCCAGGTTGACCACCTGGGTGCCATGTGGTAACTTCCTACTAGCTGGCCCTTGCCACCTTGCACTTTTTCTCTATCATCACCCTCACCATGTGTCATCTCACTACAACTTCATAGGCTTAACCCCTAGTTCCACCTTAACCTTGGTGATCGGGCAAAACATGCAATTACACACCCTCATAGCCCTTCATGCTTAACCATAGTTAACTCATACAAGCTTGCAAAATGAGTATTTTCACACCATCAGAGGCTCCTTTAAAACTTGGCACTTTATGTTTGTGATATCATGTTAGGTGGTTAGCTAACCACATCTTTTTGTCAACACAATTAGGCCTTACTATGTGGTTATAGTTGTGACCCTAAACCTAATCGACATGTGTCCACTGTTGACATCAACATCCTACTCAGTCACGTGTAGTCTTCCTCAAAAGTTTGAATTTTGTAATTATCAGCCACCAACAATGGGCCTCACATATGAGGCTAGGCTTTCCAAAAGCCTTCATACTTAAGACATTGTAAGTAGTGAGCAGTCATACATATAGACACTTAGACACTGCCTGCTGCCCAATGTGGGGCATTTTGTTCTTATTCAAAAATGCATTCTTTGCTACCAATACTTTGGCTCATTTCTATGTTTATTCTTAGATTTCATTATTATTTGTGATGGCTAGATTTAATAAAATGTTGAATGACTTTGATAAGGTACAAGATTTACTTGTAAAAGCAGTTAACTCTTCAGAAAAGCACACAAAAGCATATATCAAACTTATCACAGGGTACTCTATGACGTGGAGGATGAGACGAAACACTTGGTCAATGCTTCAAATGATGAGCTGGGATTTCACCATTTTTCTTTTTTGTGAGGTTCACCTCATTATGACCGTGATTCACTTTCTTTTGAAACTTGTAAAGTTATGGAAAGTTTTCTTTGGCACTTTGAATATGGTGGCTAAGCATGATGGAAATTGCCACAACTTAAAAGAATGGATCGATCTCTATATTAGAGAGGAATCATCAGTACTCAAAAAAACCTTACGAGACATCACAAGTTTAGAAGACTTCATAGGCCCATGATCAAATGAAACTTAATTGTAGGCCCATGATCCTCATTCACATGCATACTGAAAAAGGGAAAAAAATGAATGCACAGAGCTAAATGTCTCATGATTTCTACAATCATGCTTTTTCATAATGTGCCTATACCAAGTATTAAATAGGTCTTAAAATCTTCTTTGAGATAAGGGGTGCCTTTTTTTTAAGTTTTTTCCCTTCTTGACCACTAGAAACAAGATAAAGAATTGTATGGGTGGTCTAAAAGCATCATTACCCCTAACCTTTTGCATCACTTGCAGGATTAATGATGCACTTCTTTAGAAATTCCTTGTTGTTCTCCTTGCCAAATCAAGGTCTTGCCAATAGATTTAATACCATTTTTTTGGAAAGTGCCAATCAAAGAAGGGATGAAAAATCTTTATTTCTGCTCCATGCATCTTTGGCACATTTCACTTGTTTTGTTGTGACTTGATGTTCAACATCTTACCTCTGTCGTATCCTCAAAACTGTCTTGTTGTGAATAAAATTTAGAGAGAAAACGCAAAAATCCAAAACCCATCCTTCTAATGGTGAATTTTTTTTCTTAAGTGTACATACTAGGATGCAAAAATTCATTTCAAACTTATACCTTGATCAATGAATTTATTTTCAAACTCTTGCATTTCACACTTTTCACCTATACAATCAAGGTGGCATAATTCTAATTCTACTTGGCAATATTAATTGTTGGATTCATTTGTGACTCTTGTTTCCTTGTATCTTCCTCTATGAGTAGATTAAATGGTGAATGTATCAAGAAGGGCTCTTAGTTTTGGAGCATACCCACAAAAATAATGGCATATGCAATTATAACCTTGTAATTGAAAACTAGAGTGAAATGAATGAAACACCTTTTGAGCAAAACATAATAATATATCTTTCAAAATAAATGTTATTCTCAACATGATCAACTTTCCCTCGTAAGACTATACCACTTTACCACTTACTATATATATGATAAAGCATGCCTTCAACTCATCATTCTTTACACAATTAGTCGGGCCCCAGAGTGGGTTTGACTAAATATTTTTTTGAACTAAAATACCTAATTCTTTAGAATGATCAAGTGAGTTTTCTATACTAATTAGAAGTGGAATAAATCATTAATTCAACATTTAAAACTCATTTTTAACCTCTCATGTAGATAACCCATTTTGTGCCAAGGGGTCATCTGACTCACTTTAAAAATTGACCAAAACACTTGGCTGAGCCCTAACAACTAACATAGTGGTTCTCTATCCAAATTTCTCTTACCCTATTAGATTTTGTGTCATGAAAACTTTGAGGTCAAAAGATATTGATAGTCAAAGTAACCTTCTCAGAACTGCCTGCAAGCAAACATATCAGAAAATAATAAATCACATTTGGTTTTGGCTTCAAAAATAGGCCAAATTGACACTTGGGAGTTTGAAAATTGGGACATTGGTTCCCTTTCATGAGGAGACCACAAGTCAATTATTAGTGCTGATGAAAAATAACTCAGAATATTTGGCAAGTGGTCAAAGTGGTCTACTTAGATTTTTGCAAACAGAAAGGGCATGAGAGAGTGTGCAAATGAATTCGTCTAGACTTGCAAACTGACACACTTAAATAATTTTTAGAGTAGAACATAGTGGTACAATCCATTTAATCTCACCTATGATAGATTCAAATTTAAGACATCCCAAATAGGGGTACTAACTAATTTGCATTTTTTGACACCAATAAAACTTTATAAATTACATATGAAACCACATTTGAGAATTGATCAAGCTAATTTTTCAAGTGCTCAAATCTAAAACATAGAAAGTATTTGACCTCTAGAATGAAATGCAAAAAAAATTCTCATTTTGGTCAATTGGGTCAAAGTTACAACTAGTCAAATAAAGCCTCCTAGAATTATAAACAATTTACATCAACATGACGACTAATGAACAACCAAATTTGATAGATTCAAAACCTAGTCAAAACATGTTGAAATGAATTGAAACATGAAACATGGATTTTTTGATATGGACACTAAACACTCCCAAAGTGTGAGTCATGAAACATTACTGGGTACAAGATATTTGCATGCAAATCAGGCTTGTTGTCATTGTTTGACACTTAAGAAAAATGCAGAACTGAACACTGCTCAAAATGAAACTTTGTGAATTGACTCATAATTAAAATTTAGAAATACAAGACTCATGCATATGTTGAAAGTAAGGCATTAGAAATGTTAAACACCTCTTGGGAATATAACAAAGAACCAAATACACATGCATTAAATGTGCTTTAAGGGCTCAAAATCTTGGAATGGTACTCAAATTGGGAAGGTGAATTTAAGTCCCATCAGGTGGATATCCTTTAAGTTTAGGGTGACCATGGTTGGCCACTATAGTTGCCTATATATCTTGTCAATCTAGAAAGATGACAATATCAAATGGTATCCATATTAAGAACTTGACTTTATACTCCCCTGCTGAGCCACTATTGTTAGATGACCAAGTAATCTAGCCATACTTGTGTGATGAAGACCTAGAGGTAAATTGCATCCATTAGATAATGACGATAGGTAAAGAATCATTTGTAGCCTCTCAAGAAGAATATTAAATCATTTCATCCATTATAATGAATGAATATGGAGTGGAAGCTCAAATGTGTCCTCAAGTGGAATGTTTCCTAGAAAACTATATTATCACCTTTAAATACATCCCAGTATTTAGAAGCTTCCTGATTCCTTCACTCCATATTACCTCATGAGATGGATTCTTCCATTGTTGCCCAATTATTCATGGTACATAAGATTATTAAGATGAAAGTTGATCCAGAAAAGGAGTTCAATGTAAATAATGCCTTATCACTTTCCCATTAGGAAATTATATTGCAGTTACTACAAGAGAATCAAAAAGCATTTCTTTGGGACTACATGGACATGAAAGGAGTCAACCCTATTTTTTATGCTAACAAGATTTACATCAGTCCCAATTTTAATCTTGGTTGACAACCTCAAAGAAGAGTTAACCTCATTTTGAAAGATATAATTAAGAATGAGCTACAAAAATTGTTAAGAGCTAGTTTTATTTATCACATCTCTAATAGCCAATGGGTTTCACCCTAGTTATTGTGCCAAAAAAGGAAGGAAATTTGAGAGTTTGTGTATATTATAGGGAGCTTAATTCAACCACTAAGAAAGACCACTTTCCCTTACCATTTATAGACCAAGTTCTTGAAAACCTAGCTGGCAAGAAATATTTCTCTTTTCTAGATTATTTTAGTGGTTACAACTAGATACAAATAGCTCCAAAGGATCAAGAAAAAATGAATTTCACATGTCCATGGGGAACTTTTTCCTATTGAATCTTACCATTTGTCCTATGTAATTCCCCAGCCACACTATAATGAGTTGTCATAAGAATTTTTTTAGATATATTTGCTGACTTTATGGAGATCTACATGGATGATTTTACTATCTATTGGACTAATTTTAATGAAGAAAAAGCCCACTTATTGATGGTACTCAAGAGATGCCAAGACTCTAGCCTCTCCCTAAATAGTGAGAAATGTTTTATGATGATGGAAGGAGTAGTACTAGGTTATTTCATTTCATCCAAAGGCATCCAAGTAGATCTTGCCAAGATTGAAGTCATTCGTACCTTGCCTACTCCAAAGAAGTGGAAGGATGTCCAAACTCTCTTAGGACATGCTAGATATTATAGAAGATTCATTAATAATTTTAGTCAACTTGTAGCACCCCTTTATAACTTGTTAAAAAAGGGTTTTGGATTTTCCTGGGACTTTGCATGTGCTACATTTTTCTTATAGCTTAAAGAAGTCCTCACCATAGCACCAGTTTTAAGAAAAGCTAATTGGGGACTATCTTTTCACATCCATAAATATGCATCAAACTATGCTATACATGCAATTCTAGGCCAAAAGGTAGACTTAGTTGAACATGTTATTTATTTCATCAATAAATATATGCAATGTGTAGTGTTTATCTACATAGTTATTAAAAAAGAGTTACTTGCAGTTATTTATGCACTGAATAAATTGAGACACTACATTACTTAATATGAAATATTTGTTCATAATGATCACTCTTCTATAAATTATTTGATGAATGAGCCTACAATATCAAGAAGATTAGCTCATTGGTTATTACTTATGAAGGAATTTCATATCACCATAATAGATAAACCCAAAAAGGTCAATGTGATAGTTGATTTTCTCTCTTAGTTGCATGTCTATAATGATCTTGTGGCCATTGAAAATAGTTTTCCAAATGAAAAAATTTTCCTATTCTCGAAATGAAATACATGGTGTGTAGATATTGCAAATTACTTAACCACAAGAAAGATGCCATCTCACTTCTCCACCAAAGAAAGGATGTTACTCTTTAAAAAGAGCTTTAATTAATCTTGGATTGTTGGATTTATGTTTTATATTGGTCTTGGTCAAGTAATGTGTTAGTGCATAAGAGAAGATGAAACATATGATATCTTGAGGGCATGCCATGATGAGACCTATGGAGGTCATTTTCCATCCAAAATGATAGATTTTAAAATATTGACAACTAGGCAATATTGGCCAAGTTTGCACAAGGATGCAACTACACACACCAAGAAATGTGACAAGTGTCAACATATGGGAAGACCCATTAAATTAGATGAAATGCCCCATAATCTCAAGTAGTTATTGAATCCTTTGATAAATGGAGGATTGATTTTTTAGGCCCTATTGAACCCTCTTCACAATGTAAATCCTATATCTTAGTTTGCACTAATTATGTAACTAAGTGGGTAGAGGCCAAACCCATGAAACACCCAAGGGATAAAAATGTTGTAAAGTTTTTGTATGAAGCCATCTTTATAATTTTTTGAGTTCCAAGGGAGTTGAAATATGATCAAGGAGCTCAATTTACATCTAATCTAATAGCTTCTCTCATGGAAGAATATACTATTCGACAGGGTAAATCATTCCCTTACCACTTGCAAGCTAATGGCCAAGTAGAAGTTACCAAAAGTGAGTTGGAAGCCATTATCACCAAAATAGTAGCACTCCATAGAAAGGATTGGACCACATGCCTTCCTAAAACTCCTTGGGCTATAGAACTACCTAGAAATATACCACAATTTTTACTCCTTTTGAGCTTGTCTATGGTAGGTCAATTGTAATGCCTATAGAGTTTGAAATAAAAAATTGAGGATTGTGTTGGAGCTTGCAATGAAACTCACTATTGCACAACAAGATTGCATCCCGAGTTTAAATGGACTTGATGAACAAAGAAAATGTACATTGAACAACATTCAACTCATCCAACATCAATGAAAACAATGACATGAAAATTTTATCAAAGATAAAAGAAATTATAGGAGATTGGGCCTATCTTTACGATTCCAAGTATCAACACAATCAAGGAAAGTTTCAAAGTCACTGGTTAGAACCATACAAAATTCTTACTATATTTCAAAATGGAGTGGTCTAGCTATCTACTATTGATCCTATTCCATTTCAGTTACTTTTCAATGGGCATCACCTTAAGCTCTACAAAAAACCAATAAGTCATGACAAGTTCCTACAACAGTTTTAGCACATAGAAGATATATTCATTCCTGCACTTGAGTAGTTTACGTCTTCTACCTTGACCACTACCAAATCTTGATTTCATTCAAGCTTTTTATAATAAATAGTTTCTTCTTGAAAGTAATTTCTCTACCATACCTTTTATCTCACTCTCTCTCTTTTGCATCCTTCCACCCCATCCCATCACTCCATCATTTTTTATGATCTTTTTCAACATTTTCTTGAAGCACCTACTAGGTATGTGTCATGTACTCTTTCATATATTTTATTTTACTTGCTCTTTATTAGGGGTAAAAGCACAAACCTATGTCACCATTTGTGATACCAAAACCTATTTTGGTCAAATCTCATTTCTCTATCAAAACTCAATTTTTTTTGAAAACTTAAAATACACTTTTATAGATCTTAGATTCAATATCATCATTATATAAATTTTTTGGTGTTTTGATTAGCTATAATATGTTATAATCTCAAAGTATTATAAGTTGATATTTCAACATTTCAAAAGATGCTCCCTAAAAAAAGAAAAAAAATAGTAAATCATATCAAAAAAATTAAAAAATTATATTTATCTCTAGAGGAGAGAATCCTCTTCATGAATATGTAATTTTTTCTCAAGAAGGTATAGATTTGATAGGAAAGTTTTTATGGGAGGAAAAAATTGTTGGATTGTGATAAGGTCGAACTTGAGTACTTATAACAAAGAAAATATACATCAAAAATAAATTTTTTTTTTTTGTGCACTAGCTATACATGTCATCTATAAGATATTTTCAAATCAGAACAAAAAAAGATGATTTGCATATACTTTTTTGATGGGAACTACACCCTATATTTTTTACAATTAAAAAAGGGACTTCAAAATAAAATAAAATGAATAAATTCCAACTTTAAAAAATTATAAAAATTATAGGCATAAAATTTATCCAATTCTACACATTTCATCAGTTTACATCATCTTCATATTTTAAAAACAAATACCATTTTTTTTATCACTAATGTTGAACTATCACATTTTGATATCACATTTCTTTTTAAAAGGTGACACAGATTTGTGCTTTTACCCTTAGAAATTTGTGTTGTTTATATTAATTACTCTTGTATATATCCTAGCCTGGTGGGACCCATTCCTATACTTAGTTTGGGCGTATACATTTTTTTGAAAATTCCCAATCGCATGTTGTAAACTTTAAAACAGTCTTATGATATGACAATCATAACATATTGATGACCTATGCTTCTAGGATTACATCATTAAGGGAGTTCAGGATATTAAAGTTGAATTTAATCCTTAATGATAATCAACAATTTCTTTAGGGTGATAGACATGTGCAAGAGTAAAAAATATGAGACTAGATGTAACGAAAGATATCATGAGATCACGTGCATTAAAAATCTTTATGAATCACGAAGTGAAAATACACCATTTTCTCTATCTAGTGCCATAATATTGAAAATTTTATTTACTTTCCATTGTTGAAACTGTAAAAATTCTACAATTTCAAAATTATACTAAGAAGTAACAATTGGTGGAGGTCTCCAGAGGTATGAACTAATTGATCACAAAGTTTTGCTGGGTGATATGGCCAATTGCAAAATGTTTTAAAGAAGGGGATGGCTAGATTACTACCTCAATCTTAACGGATTTGATGAGCAGGTTTCTCTTCAATTTTTGAGTACCTTGAAAGATGGTTTTGTAATGATTAAGGGCCTCAAAGTTGAATTTATAGAAGATTTGGTAGCCAAAGTCACCAAGTTACCGCAAGAAGGATAAAATTGGGAAAAATATTTTGACCTATGAAAGGTTTGGACATAGTTTAGTATGTATTCTGACCCTCCATAAGACATTGACAAGAAGTAGGGTACCTCTAGATTATCCTTGCCTTTGGAGTTTATCTAGCAAGTAGACTTCATCATTTAATACTTCACTGGTGAAGGTTGTTACAAATACCTACATGCCCTATGTTCAAGATTTTGGCTCATCTGTTCCATGATTATCAATAGGTAAGTCTTCCCAATTTCTTGTTTAACATTGTTAAGAAGAAAACTTCTTTAGTGCATTTAGGAAAGGATTAGTCCATCTCCCTCCATTGCTTGATAAAATTAGTCGTGGAAAGAGAATTAAAAAAACAATTAATTGGGACAGGGGAAGATTTTTCATAGTTAAAAGAGGTAGAGCCTAGGTTGGTCGGCCCTAGAGGCTGAGGGGTTGGATGAATGGAAAAGACATCTACTGGTGTTTGTAAGGTTATTCCCTAAATGAAAAATGTTCCTAAATCCTCTCCCTCTGGGTCTAAACCATCTAAGAACAAAACTTATAAAGTTGATGCCTTCATTTATAGAAAAAAGAAAAGCAAAAATAATGAAGCTATTAGTGCCACCAAGACCCTATCATCTATTAAGACTTGGTCTACTATTAAGGAAGGTAAAGGTAAAGCTGTGGGACTTGAAGAAGAGAAATTAGAATGACAACCTGATGATGAAAGTAATGTTAATGAAACCCTACACTTACAAGATGAGGAAGATTCAAAAAAACTTCTTGAAGCACCTGTTGTAGAAATGTATGCAAGCAAGAGGAAACAAAAGAATCCTCCATGCATGTCTCCACCTCCTACGAGGCAAAGTGTGAGGATTTATGAAGAAAGTAAGATTACTAAAGCCTTTCTTCCAAGTGTTAACCTAGAAACTTTTTAGGTTGAGAAGGAGTCCTCTTTAGAGGAAAAATTGCAACAAAACATAGTCATTGATAGTGAGTTCAATAACCAAAATCCACAGCCTGACGTTGTCCTTAGTGTTAACTACGTGCATGTTCATAGTGACAAGGAGTTTGATGAGCTTGAAGCATCTAAGGAATTTAAAGAAAACCTTGTTATGTAGGATATTGGTGAGAATCCAAAAGACCTTCAAAATAAAAAAAAGGGACTTCAAAATAAAATAAAAATAAAATATTTTTTAAAATTAAAAAAGGGACTTCAAAATAAAATAAAATGAATAAATTCCTACTTTAAAAAATTATGAAAATTATAGGCATAAAATTTATCCAATTCTACACATTTCATCAGTTTACATCATCTTCATATTTTAAACACAAATACCATTTTTTTTGTCACTAATGTTGAACTATCACATTTTGATATCACATTTCTTTATAAAAGGTGACACAGATTTGTGATTTTACCCTTAGAAATTTGTGTTGTTTATCTTTATTACTCTTGTATATATCCTAGCCTGGTGGGACCCATTCCTATACTTAGTTTGGGCGTATACATTTTTTTGAAAATTCCAAATCGCATGTTGTAAACTTTAAAACTGTCTTATGATATGACTATCATAACATATTGATGACCTGTGCTTCTAGGATTGCATCATTAAGGGAGTTCAGGATATTAAATTTGAATTTAATCCTTAATGATAATCAACAATGTCTTTAGGGTGATAGACATGTGCAAGAGTAAAAAATATGAGACTAGATGTAACGAAAGATATCATGAGATCACGTGCATTAAAAATCTTTATGAAGCACGAAGTGAAAATACACCATTTTCTCTATCTAGTGCCATAATATTGCAAATTTTATTTACTTTCCATTGTTGACACTCTAAAAATTCTACAATTTCAAAATTATACTAAGAAGTAACAATTGGTGGAGGTCTCCAGAGGTATGAACTAATTGATCACAAAGTTTTGCTGGGTGATATGGCCAATTGCAAAATGTTTTAAAGAAGGGGATGGCTAGATTACTACCTCAATCTTAACGGATTTGATGAGCAGGTTTCTCTTCAATTTTTGAGTACCTTGCAAGATGGTTTTGTAATGATTAAGGGCCTCAAAATTGAATTTATAGAAGATTTGGTAGCCAAAGTCACCAAGTTACCGCAAGAAGGATAAAATTGGGAAAAATATTTTGACCTATGAAAGGTTTGGACATAGTTTAGTATGTATTCTGACCCTCCATAAGACATTGACAAGAAGTAGGGTACCTCTAGATTATCCTTGCCTTTGGATTTTATCTAGCAAGTAGACTTCATCAATTAATACTTCACTGGTGAAGGTTGTTACAAATACCTACATGCCCTATGTTCAAGATTTTGGCTCATCTGTTCCATGATTATCAATAGGTAAGTCTTCCCAATTTCTTGTTTAACATTGTTAAGAAGAAAACTTCTTTAGTGCATTTAGCGAAGGATTAGTCCATCTCCCTCCATTGCTTGATAAAATTAGTCATGGAAAGAGAATTAAATAAACAATTAATTGGGACAGGGGAAGATTTTTCATAGTTAAAAGAGGTAGAGCCTAGGTTGATCGGCCCTAGAGGCTGAGGGGTTGGATGAAGGGACAAGACATCTACTGGTGTTTGTAAGGTTATTCCCTAAATGAAAAATGTTCCTAAATTCTCTCCCTCTGGGTCTAAACCATCTAAGAACAAAACTTATAAAGTTGATGCCTTCATTTATAGAAAAAAGAAAAGCAAAAATAATGAAGCGATTAGTGCCACCAAGACCCTATCATCTATTAAGACTTGGTCTACTATTAAGGAAGGTAAAGGTAAAGCTGTGGGACTTGAAGAAGAGAAATTAAAATGACAACCTGATGATAAAAGTAATGTTAATGAAACCCTACACTTACAAGATGAGAAAGCTTCAAAAAAACCTCTTGAAGCACCTGGTGTAGAAATGTACGCAAGCAAGAGGAAACAAAAGAATCCTCCATCCATGTCTCCACCTCCTACGAGGAAAAGTGTGAGGATTTATGAAGGAAGTAAGATTACTAAAGCCTTTCTTCCAAGTGTTAACCTAGAAACTTTTTAGGTTGAGAAGGAGTCCTCTTTAGAGGAAAAATTGCAACAAAACATAGTCATTGATAGTGAGTTCAATAACCAAAATCCACAGCCTGAAGTTGTCCTTAGTGTTAACTACATGCATGTTCATAGTGACAAGGAGTTTGATGAGCTTGAAGCATCTGAGGAATTTAAAGAAAACCTTGTTATGTAGGATGTTGGTGAGAATCCAAAAGACCTTCAAAATAAAAAAAGGGACTTCAAAATAAAATAAAAATAAAATATTTTTTACAATTAAAAAAGGGACTTCAAATTAAATAAAATGAATAAATTCCTACTTTAAAAAATTATGAAAATTATAGGCATAAAATTTATCCAATTCTACACATTTCATCAGTTTACATCATCTTCATATTTTAAACACAAATACCATTTTTTTTGTCACTAATGTTGAACTATCACATTTTGATATCACGTTTCTTTATAAAAGGTGACACAGATTTGTGATTTTACCCTTAGAAATTTGTGTTGTTTATCTTTATTACTCTTGTATATATCCTAGCCTGGTGGGACCCATTCCTATACTTAGTTTGGGCGTATACATTTTTTTGAAAATTCCAAATCGCATGTTGTAAACTTTAAAACTGTCTTATGATATGACTATCATAACATATTGATGACGTGTGCTTCTAGGATTGCATCATTAAGGGAGTTCAGGATATTAAAGTTGAATTTAATCCTTAATGATAATCAACAATGTCTTTAGGGTGATAGACATGTGCAAGAGTAAAAAATATGAGACTAGATGTAACGAAAGATATCATGAGATCACGTGCATTAAAAATCTTTATGAAGCACGAAGTGAAAATACACCATTTTCTCTATCTAGTGCCATAATATTGCAAATTTTATTTACTTTCCATTGTTGACACTCTAAAAATTCTACAATTTCAAAATTATACTAAGAAGTAACAATTGGTGGAGGTCTCCAGAGGTATGAACTAATTGATCACAAAGTTTTGCTGGGTGATATGGCCAATTGCAAAATGTTTTAAAGAAGGGGATGGCTAGATTACTACCTCAATCTTAACGGATTTGATGAGCAGGTTTCTCTTCAATTTTTGAGTACCTTGCAAGATGGTTTTGTAATGATTAAGGGCCTCAAAATTGAATTTATAGAAGATTTGGTAGCCAAAGTCACCAAGTTACCGCAAGAAGGATAAAATTGGGAAAAATATTTTGACCTATGAAAGGTTTGGACATAGTTTAGTATGTATTCTGACCCTCCATAAGACATTGACAAGAAGTAGGGTACCTCTAGATTATCCTTGACTTTGGAGTTTATCTAGCAAGTAGACTTCATCAATTAATACTTCACTGGTGAAGGTTGTTACAAATACCTACATGCCCTATGTTCAAGATTTTGGCACATCTGTTCCATGATTATCAATAGGTAAGTCTTCCCAATTTCTTGTTTAACATTGTTAAGAAGAAAACTTCTTTAGTGCATTTAGCAAAGGATTAGTCCATCTCCCTCCATTGCTTGATAAAATTAGTCGTGGAAAGAGAATTAAATAAACAATTAATTGGGACAGGGGAAGATTTTTCATAGTTAAAAGAGGTAGAGCCTAGGTTGATCGGCCCTAGAGGCTGAGGGGTTGGATGAAGGGACAAGACATCTACTGGTGTTTGTAAGGTTATTCCCTAAATGAAAAATGTTCCTAAATTCTCTCCCTCTGGGTCTAAACCATCTAAGAACAAAACTTATAAAGTTGATGCCTTCATTTTTAGAAAAAAGAAAAGCAAAAATAATGAAGCTATTAGTGCCACCAAGACCCTATCATCTATTAAGACTTGGTCTACTATTAAGGAAGGTAAAGGTAAAGCTGTGGGACTTGAAGAAGAGAAATTAGAATGACAACCTGATGATGAAAGTAATGTTAATGAAACCCTACACTTACAAGATGAGAAAGCTTCAAGAAAACCTCTTGAAGCACCTGTTGTAGAAATGTACGCAAGCAAGAGGAAACAAAAGAATCCTCCATCCATGTCTCCACCTCCTACGAGGAAAAGTGTGAGGATTTATGAAGGAAGTAAGATTACTAAAGCCTTTCTTCCAAGTGTTAACCTAGAATCTTTTTAGGTTCAGAAGGAGTCCTCTTTAGAGGAAAAATTGCAACAAAACATAGTCATTGATAGTGAGTTCAATAACCAAAATCCATAGCCTGAAGTTGTCCTTAGTGTTAACTACATGCATGTTCATAGTGACAAGGAGTTTGATGAGCTTGAAGCATCTGAGGAATTTAAAGAAAACCTTGTTATGTAGGATATTGGTGAGAATCCAAAAGACCTTCAAAATAAAAAAAGGGACTTCAAAATAAAATAAAATAAAATAAAAATAAAATATTTTTTACAATTAAAAAAGGGACTTCAAAATAAAATAAAATGAATAAATTCCTACTCAAAAAAATTATAAAAATTATAGGCATAAAATTTATCTAATTCTACACATTTCATCAGTTTACATCATCTTCATATTTTAAACACAAATACCATTTTTTTTGTCACTAATGTTGAACTATCACATTTTGATATCACATTTCTTTATAAAAGGTGACATAGATTTGTGCTTTTACCCTTAGAAATTTGTGTTGTTTATCTTTATTACTCTTGTATATATCCTAGCCTGGTGGGACCCATTCCTATACTTAGTTTGGGCGTATACATTTTTTTGAAAATTCCAAATCGCATGTTGTAAACTTCAAAACTATCTTATGATATGACTATCATAACATATTGATGACCTATGCTTCTAGGATTGCATCATTAAGGGAGTTCAGGATATTAAAGTTGAATTTAATCCTTAATGATAATCAACAATGTCTTTAGGGTGATAGACATGTGCAAGAGTAAAAAATATGAGACTAGATGTAACGAAAGATATCATGAGATCACGTGCATTAAAAATCTTTATGAAGCACGAAGTGAAAATACACCATTTTCTCTATCTAGTGCCATAATATTGCAAATTTTATTTACTTTCCATTTTTGAAACTCTAAAAATTCTACAATTTCAAAATTATACTAAGAAGTAACAATTGGTGGAGGTCTCCAGAGGTATGAACTAATTGATCACAAAGTTTTGCTGGGTGATATGGCCAATTGCAAAATGTTTTAAAGAAGGGGATGGCTAGATTACTACCTCAATCTTAATGTATTTGATGAGCAGGTTTCTCTTCAATTTTTGAGTACCTTGCAAGATGGTTTTGTAATGATTAAGGGCCTCAAAATTGAATTTATAGAAGATTTGGTAGCCAAAGTCACCAAGTTACCCCAAGAAGGATAAAACTGGGAAAAATATTTTGACCTATGAAAGGTTTGGACATAGTTTAGTATGTATTCTGACCCTCCATAAGACATTGACAAGAAGTAGGGTACCTCTAGATTATCCTTGCCTTTGGAGTTTATCTAGCAAGTAGACTTCATCATTTAATACTTCACTGGTGAAGGTTGTTACAAATACCTACATGCCCTATGTTCAAGATTTTGGCTCATCTGTTCCATGATTACCAATAGGTAAGTCTTCCCAATTTCTTGTTTAACATTGTTAAGAAGAAAACTTCTTTAGTGCATTTAGCAAAGGATTAGTCCATCGCCCTCCATTTCTTGATAAAATTAGTCGTGGAAAGAGAATTAAACAAACAATTAATTTAGATAGGGGAAGATTTTTCATAGTTAAAAGAGGTAGAGCCTAGGTTGGTCAGCCCTAGAGGCTGAGGGGTTGGATGAAGGGAAAAGACATCTACTGGTGTTTGTAAGGTTATTCCCTAAATGAAAAATGTTCCTAAATCCTCTCCCTCTGGGTCTAAACCATCTAAGAAAAAAACTTATAAAGTTGATGCCTTCATTTATAGTAAAAAGAAAAGAAAAAATAATGAAGCTATTAGTGCCACCAAGACCCTATCATCTATTAAGACTTGGTCTACTAATAAGGAAGGTAAAGGTAAAGCTGTGGGACTTGAAGAAGAGAAATTAGAATGACAACTTGATGATGAAAGTAATGTTAATGAAACCCTACACTTACAAGATGAGGAAGCTTCAAAAAAACCTCTTGAAGCACCTGTTGTAGAAATGTACGCAAGCAAGAGGAAACAAAAGAATCCTCCATGCATGTCTCCACCTCCTACGAGGCAAAGTGTGAGGATTTCTGAAGGAAGTAAGATTACTAAATCCTTTCTTCCAAGTGTTGACCTAGAATATTTTTAGGTTGAGAAGGAGTCCTCTTTAGAGGAAAAAATGCAACAAAACATAGTCATTGATAGTGACTTCAATAACCAAAATCCACAGCCTGAAGTTGTCCTTAGTGTTAACTACGTGCATGTTCATAGTGACAAGGAGTTTGATGAGCTTGAAGCATCTGAGGAATTTAAAGAAAACCTTGTTATGTAGGTTATTGGTGAGAATCCAAAAGACCTTCCTTTTGAGGACTATCCAAAATTTGGGCAAGAAATTATTGAGGAAGTAATGGAAATGCTCAATCAAGATGGACTAGATACACTGGCCACAACACTAGATGAATCGTGTAAGGAAGAGAATGTGGTGATAAAAATTTTCATAAGTGAAGTGGAATTCTCCACACCACAAAGTGTCAACAAAATTCCTCATTTGACATCTAAATGGATAGAAATTTTTAACTAGGAACCATTTCCACCATCCAATCTATCTACACCTTTGTCCACATAAACCAATTTGTTTCAATAGTTTCTATGGGAAAGATCTCAATGGAAGCTATAAAAAGAAAAAATGAAATATGTTATTAATGAGTAGAGCTATTAGTTGAAACATAGATTAGACTGAAATGAAGTTTTAAAAAGAAGGATTGAGCAAGTTACATGATTAATTTTTGAATTGATGGAATGCATATCACCATCATCAATGTATGCATTCTTCCTCAAAGGGAAACTTGTAAATTTTAAGTTGAGTAGAATTGTGGAAGGGCTTAATCCCTATATTGCAACTTTGCATGAGTTTTATGATGCATTCCAATTTTTTCCAATGCCTTTAAGAATTTCTTGTGTGAATTGTATCTCCATAATTTGGTAGTGCCTAATGATACAGAGTGGAAATCACTCTTGTATATAGGTGATGTATAGTTGAGAGCAATGATGTCTTGGATTTAGAATGAGATAAGTAGGGAACATTAAGTTTTTCCTTATAGAAATAATGAAATGATAGTTCCTCTACTTATGAGACTAAAATTTAAACACTCTAGATGTACATTTCTGGATTGGATTTCTATATTAGGAAACTCTACTGAAGGTAGTAAAGTATGCTCAGTCAGAGAGTAAGCCTTTTCAAATAAGGAACAACACTCCTCTTGAGATGTTGAGATAACTATTGTTTCTTCAAGACAAAGGTGGACATAGATACCACATACTTGAAGATAAGAGAACCCCACTCTCCTCAAAATATAACCCTTTCTACTATTAGAATTCTATGCTTTATTGATTTGGAAAGGAATTGGTGTAAATATTGGTTTCCATTAAAGTATCAGCTACCTATTCCCTTGCAACCACTACTAGTGGTAAATGACAATATGGAGGATCATGATATGACAAAAAAAATTTAGTGATGGAGAAGGATCAAGGCAAATAATGGGTACTTTGATTATGTTAAGAATGAACCAGGGAAGAGGACAACTAGTGATTAGAGAGTTCAGGCTAGAATTAAAAACTTCATGGTTTTTGGGGACCGACAATAGCTTAGCTGGGGGAATGATGAGCCTAAAAATGGATTTTTTTAAAGATCTTTTTATCTTGTTTTTAAGTAGTTAGTATGTAGAAATAGTCATGAATTTTTGGTTTTAAGCAGATGAACTTACATTTTTATCTATATGTTATATATATGTTAAGACATTAAGTAGAAGTATGGATAGGTCAAGTATTCTATAATGGCTTGAATATATGGACAAAAATGGTATAATGAAGTAATATTTCATGCTGATAAATGTTTCCCCAACTATGCAATGACTTGGGTAGTTTTCCTCTTGTAGCCATAGGATTTGTAGGAATGATAATTTGAACTTACACCTTCACTAATATTGATGATGAAATAAATATATGTATGTGGAAGTTGTTTGTACATTAAATTTTTTTTAGGTACTTGTCATGGCTATTCAAGCATCAACACATCAGTGTTAAAAGTCAGAGCCAACCAGATTACTAAACCATCATAAGTGGAGCAAGTCATTAGATACTTTCTGTTGGAACATCACATGAATGTAACTTCCACAATTTGCTACATTCCTAGAGGATTAAATCTTAATTAATTTTAATTTCATTTCAAACTTGATGAGTCTATAAATGATCCTCATTAATGGAGTGATCATAGAGTTATGAAGTGGTTGTAGATTCCTTTAAATAACCACCAATGTAGCTTTAAGCATGAATTTTGGAGAAGAATAGGAAATTGATTTTTATAGCAGTAGAGGGTGATATTGTTTATAAGTGTAATTATTCCACCATCAATGAATAGAAAGAGTAGTTCAAGTTTATTTCTTTTATCTTCATTGTCTTTTTTGTTCAGTCATCTAAGGGGGCCCAATTGGTGAGTGAAATATTCCATTAAAATATATCTCATTTCCTTTTTTGTTTCCTTGCTAGATATTATTTTTTTGCTCCTGTAGCCATTGCTAATAGAATCAATGAATTGTTCCTACAACATAGATGAATATATAGGTTTACTATTCCAGTATTACTTTTAAACCTTTGGGTTAAGTTGTTGTTTTAGATTCTATCTTAGGTTTCCTTCAACATTTCCTTCACTTGAGTTATGATGACTTGAAGGAAAATTAGAGCATATACTCTGTAGTCATCCTCTCAAGTTTACACTCCCGAGTTGACAAATTAAATGGATTCAATCTACTATTTTATGTAAAACACATGATTCTTTCTTACCATGGAATCACTATGAAAGGATTCCCAATCCTTTATTATTAATGTATTAAGCTGACTGGCTACTCATGTTAGAGAAATCAACATTAAGATCAATAATATCATGCTCATCCTCATCTAATATATATTGTTGATCAAGATTAATGGAAAAAGAATTCAAAATATGAATATCAAATTTATCTATATCATTCATATTATTAGCATCATCTATAGATGTTGGTTGATGAGAAGCATGCCTAGAATCTTTAGCATGAGCTTGACAATTCTTTAGGCATTTACGAGTTTTTTAGTTATGCTTAGCTTTATAAGAAATTTTTTGAGAAGAAGAATGATCAACAACCATTGGTTACTTACAATAATTAGACAAATTAATGGGATAAAATACATTAGGTTAAGAACTAGAAGGAGCATTAGATGAAGGAGGTGTTTGATGATTAGAAATAAAAGAGTTAGATGAAATAGGTGCAGAAGATATATGAAAAAGACCATGCGAAATATCTCTAGGAATACTCAATGAAAAAAATATTTCAACATTTTTGAGGTTGATCAGACTGAAAATGATAATGAGGATGAGTAGGAGTTGTAGTAGGAATAGAATTCTAGAATAAATCATGATTAACATAGTGTCTTGGCCTAGAAAGATGATAAATACTATGATTGATCATCTTGATCTCACCATCATAGGCTGATTTAATGTGCTAATGAGATAATATCCAAATCGTTATGAGATATGGTGGAAGAATAAAGAATGAAAAAATGGTTGTAGGCTTGAATAACTTGAAGAAACAAGCCAAAGAATATGGTAACATTGAACCAGATTCAGCCAAGCAGGCAGTTTTCATAAATCAACAACAAACATTTAGGAAAACTATGGAATCTTATGGTACCAATTAATGTTTTTAAGGTACTTCCCATAGCTATTCAAGGTAAAAACATTAGTGTTAAAGTCAGAGCCAACCATATTACTATACCATCATGAGTGGAGCAAGTCATTAGATACTTTCTATTGGAACATCACACAAATGTAGCTTCGACAACTTGCTACATTCCTAGAGGATTAAATCTTAACTAATGTCAATTATGTTTCAAACTTGATGGGTCTATAAAAGATCCTCATTAATGGTGTGATCATAGAGTTATGAAGTAGTTGTAGTTTCCTTTAAATAACCACCACTATAACTTTAATCATAGGTTTTGGTGAAGAATAGGAAATTGATTTTCATAGTATCAGAGTGTGATATTGTTTATAAGTGTAACTATTTCACCATGAATGAATAGAATGAAAAATTCAAGTGTATTTCTTTTATGTTGATTGGTTTTTCTATTCACTCATCTAAGGAGGCCCACTTGGTGAGTGAATTGTTCCATTAGAATATATTTCATTTCCTTTTTTGTTTCCTTGTAAGATAGAATTTTGTTGCTCCTACAACCATTGCTAATAGAATAAATGAAATGTTCCTGTAGCATAGATGAATATATAGGTTTACTATTGCAGCATTACTTGTAAAGCTTTGGGTTAAGCTTTTGTTTTAGTTTCTAGCTTAGGTTTCCTTCAACATTTCCTTTGCTTTAGTTATGATGACTTGAAGGAAAATTATAGCATACACATTGTAGTCATCCTCTCAAGTTTACACTCCTGAGTTGAAAAATTAAAAGAAGTCAATCTACTATTTTAAGTAAAACACATGATGTTTTCTGAACATGAAATTATTGTGAAAGAATTCCCAATCCTTTTTTATTAAGGTATTAAGCTTACTGGCCACTCATGTTAGAGAAATAAACATTAAGATCAATAATGACATGCTCATCCTCATCTAATATATATTGTTGATCAAGATTAATAGAAATAGCATCCAAAATATGAATATCACATTTATCTAATATCATTCATATTATTAGCATCATCTATAGATGTTGGCTGATGAGAAGCATGCCTAGAATCTTTAGCATGAGCTTGACAATTCTTTAAGCATTTACAATTTTTTTAGTTATGCTTAGCTTTATAAGAAATTTGTTGAGAAGAAGAATGATAAAAAACCATTGGTTACTTACTATAATTAGACAATTTAATGGGAGGAAATACATTAGGTTAAGAACTAGAATAGGCATTAGATGAAGGAGGTGGTTGATGATTAGAAATAGAAGAATTAGATGAAATAGGCATAGAAGGTGTAGGAAAAAGACCATGTGAAATATCTCTAGGAATACTCAACTAAAAAATATATCAACATTTATGAGGTTGATAAGATTGGAAAAGATAATGAGGATGAGTAAGAGTTGTAATAGGAATAGAATGCCAGAATAAATCATGAGTAGCATAGTGTCTAGGCCTAAAAGGATGATAAATACTATGATTGATCATCCTAATCTCACCATCATAGGGTTATTTATTGCACTGATGAGATAATGTCCAAACTGTTATGAGATATGGTGGAAGAATAAATAATGAAAAAATGGTTGTAGGTTTAAATAACTCGAAGAAACAAGCTAGAGAATGAGGTAATAGTGAGCCAAATTCAACAAAGTAGGAAGTTTTGATAGATCAAAAACAAACATTCAGGAAAACTATGGAATCTTATGGTACCAATTCTATCGTTATAGTTGGGACTCTACCAAACAACATAGATAAGAAATCTAGTCAGAATTTTGTGTCTAGGATTTCTTTTGCACTAGTGGTAATAGATGATTCTTTATCAAACATGTGTGGATGCCTTCCCTACATGCATGGTCCCCTTCTTAACATGGATACAATAGGGTCTAACTCATTTTATGTGGGGAAGATCTTGAGGCTTAAAAAATTTAATGGTTATCTCCTTCAAAGCCATGATCATGCAGTTTTGGTTATTTCTCTAGAGACAATGATGGAAGACATTAAGTACTGGAAGGAGATATGGAGATCATGCTAGCTTGAAATAGTTATTTCTTTGTTGTTTTCTCTTGCATGTATGATTAGGATCATGTTTTTTGTTGGGGGGTCCTTATTTTTACACCCATGTAGGGTTATTTGTTAAACCTTGGCATTCATGATTTAATTTTGTTGGGGATCTCCCCTCAAATGTGCTAGTGTGGGTTCGCTTACCACATCTTCATCTTGAATTCTAGGGTGAAGACATTTTTCATCAAATTATTGCTTAGCTTGGAAAGTTGGCCATGATTGAGCATCAACCCCTTGATAAAAAGTTCTCTCTTATGAAATAATCTATCTTGAAATTGATTTGAATAACCCATTACAAGATTCTATGGATATTTGTCTTGGGTCTTCTTCTTGGGTCCAATAATTAGACTATGAAACCCTTCCTTTCCAATGTTGGATATGTCATAAGTATGGTCATTTGCAATGTCAATTCCCTTGGGTCTCAACTTCTAAAGGTAAAAATGGGTGTGCTAGTAGAAATGATTGTGGTCAATCAAAAACAATAGGAAAAGGTAAAGCTTAGATGAACAACATAGGTAAGTATCATGAACAAGCAGATAATGCAGAAAAAGGGAAGACTTAATTGAATGATATTGGCTTGGATAAAAATAGATTTATTCTTATTCACCCACAAGATATGAGGTGTGGTTAGAAAAGGCCCTTTAAAGACTAATAGAAAAATTCTAGTTTTAATTGATTTGAGGTGCTAGAAAGTATGGTTTTATAGGATTTTATTCCTCCTAGTATCTCAGTTGATCATGTTTACAATGGGGGAGATCTACCTCATGATTCCTATTAAGTATCTCAAGTTGTGGTTCATCAGCCCAATGAGCTCCCTATTACTCATGAGTCTAAAGTTTTGGTGACTCCCATAGTGCCTCAAGATAATGTTGGTGTTTTGGCATTCTTAGCTTAAGATGTGCTAGCATCTAGTGAAGGCAAGGGACCCCCTCCCTTTTGATTTTCTACAATGACCTTTTAAGAGGGTTTTATTTACTCCTCCTCTATAAAGTGGGTGTAAAAAAGGATCTAGAGAACCTCAGATCTATAGGAGATATGTTGATAAAGTCTAGGGTTGTCAAACCCTTGGATACTCATTTCACCCATCCTAGTTAGTTATGATCATCTTCTCATGGAATGTTAGGGGGTTTCATAGCATCCCTAGACAAAAGCCCATTCATAATTTGGTGATTGATCATTCTCCAAATATTGTTTGAGTCTAGGAGCTAAGCTTTGTGGAGTCTATGGACCAATTTTTCTCTAGTATTTTGCCTGATGGGAAATGCCAATGTGTTGGGGCTATGGGGATAGCCAATGGTTTGGCTATCTTATAGGATCCTCATAACATTTCTCCCCTTTGTTGGGTTTCTTCTTGTTTAGCTCTATCTATGGTGGCATCTTCTATGGATTTTTGTGAGGTGATCCTAATTACTAATGTGTATGGGCCTATCACTTTTGTGGGAAAGGTGAAACTCTGGATGCATATAATTCAACATGTTACAGACTTTCATCCTTACCATCCTTTGGTGCTAGTGAAAGATTTCAATTTCATTTTAAGTCTAGAAGAGAAGCATAGTGGCTTATCCTAGTTAGGGCCTTCATCTAATATTTTCTATCAAACTATATGTCTCTTCCACATTTCTAATATTAATCCTATTAATGGTCTCTTTACTTGGAATAATAGAAGGATTGGACTTGATGTTATCTTAGAATGTCTTGATAGATTTCTAGTTTTTTCTTTTGGGTTAGTGGTGCCCTTACTCTGTCTTCTTAAAATATGGATTGGAGGGGTTCTGATCACTAGCTAATTAAATTTTCTACTACTACAATGATTACTCCTAAGAATCCTCCTTCTAAGTTATAGCTCATGTGGCTTTAGGACTCCTGTCTTCGTGATCTAATTTCTCCTACTTTTGGTACTACTATGTTTTCTCTTTCTAAAAAATTCAATATGTCAAAAGCCTACTAAAGAGATGCAACAAAAATTGTTTTCAGAACCTTCATTCCATGAAGAGGCTCACTCAAGAGCATCTAGATGTCATTATTAGGCAGATTCAAGATCTTGGTTTCTCAGAGGGTCTAGGTGATGACACTCAAAATTGTATTCCCATTTTGAGTATATTTCTAAACTTTTGAGTTACTTTGAGCCCTGTAAGTACATTTTCACATTTGTGTGCTTGAGGTGCATAGCATTGGCCTAGAGCCTAAGGTAGTGATGGTTTTGAAGCATGTGCAGGAAGTTCCACCAATACTACAAGCCATGTGAGAAATTGAGAAACTATCCACAGTATAGAGGAGATTGAAAACAAAGAGGGATGAAGTGTAAGAGAGCACCCACATTAAAAGAGCAAGGAGTTCCATCCAACACCCATGGCATCTGAGTAGGAGCAGAACATGTGCAAATGCAATAGGGTATTCCATGGAAAAGACAAAGTGTAGAGGATGTAGATATTTTATCCCACATCCAGGGGAGTTGGAAAGTCTTACCTTTTTATATATCCCACTACTCAAATCATAGAGTGTCTTTAAGACACAATGTGTTTTAAAAGAGTAGAGCTCAATGAATGGATCAGGCCCAGTTGGAATCAATAGGAACAAGTTTTGACAACCCAAATAAAGGGTTCCACGTGGCACATGTTGGAAGGAGTTGATAATATTTCAAGGTAAAGAGAGAAATATTTCTAATGTTACAACAATGTTGTAGGATCGAGAGGAGCAAATATGGAGCTACAATGCTATGACTACCAGAGGATCAGAAGGAGAAAATAAATAATCTATGATGGTATGAAATCTACTATCATCATGAGATTAGAGATGCAAGATTGGAGTGTTGCGATATTACAAATTTTTTGAGTGTGTGTCATGTGAATGGAAAGCTCATGATGAAGGCCTGAGATACTATAAGGATATTGTATGATCATAAGATGCAATTTTTAAAGCTAAGATGTGACGATGGGCCCCCTTGCCATATGGTTGCCAAATTTTTTTTGGAGTGTTATGATCGTACACCAATGTTAATCATGATATTAGGATAGAAAGAGAAGAGGCCTATGATTCTATTCTAGTTGGAAGGTTGAGGGAGGAGAATTAGAAGCCTGGGGTGCTATGTGAGAATGAGAGATCATAGAATAATTTTCAAACATTTGCAATGCTATAAAAATTGAAATTTTTGTGTGGTCAAAGAATCTTAATATAGCATGTCTGATGCTATGATTTGAAAAAGGGGTAATTGTATAGTTAGATTGGTAAAATGTAAATGTTAAGATATTATGATTAATCAAGTCATATGATCATAATGAGAAAATTGAAAAGTCTTGATATTGTCAGAACTGTAAGATCACCAAGGTAAAATATTTTTATTAAGATAATAAGATGCATCATAATATCATATTATCATAGCATCGTATGATAAATATTCAAATATTTCAAATGCATTTGATGTTAGAGAGCCCACCTTGGTAAGGTGGCTAATAGAGAGTTGATAAGTGGCATAGGATAATGGATAAAATGAAATGGTCCCAGATGCTTTCATTCTAAAAATTTATGATTTGAAATAAATTTAATGATTTTATATAGTTTTTACTATGTAAGATTTTAAATTTTTCATCTTAATGACTATTCATGGCATGGGGGCTAGAATTTCAAATAAGTCATAGAGGCATGATTTATATCCAAATTATGTAGTATAATATATCATTGGAACCAGGAAGAGATGAATTTTCCATTTTTGCAATTGGTTTTTGCACAAGTATTAACCAAAAGAAGCTAGATGAGGTTTTATAATTTTGGGGCTCCTTAGTGCAAATATTGATATGATGTTTTGAGTTTGAATGAATATCAAATTTTGATAAGATTTGCATCAGATTTGATTTCATTAGTAGCTTTAAATACGATTTGATTGTTTTAAAGCTAGTTGGTTGCAAATGAAGACTTTAATGATAGTACAATTAAATTTCATGGCAAAAGAAGAAGTGACAAGCCAAGATCAGATTTGAAGCTCCAACACAGTTTATGATGTGTATCTAATTTTTTCTTCAAAGGATATTTTCTAGATTGTTTTAAGGGTATATATTAGATATTTTGTTACATCAATTTATGGTTTTAATTGCAAGCAGATAAAGGAGGATCAATTTCAGCAACATCAAAATGAGCACAACTTCAGTGGGATACATGTCAATTTTAGGTTCTAGATCCTGAAATATCTTCTCTTTTATATATTTTTCTTCTTTGGTCTTTGTATAGGTTCCAATTTTTATGACTAGTGAGATGACAATGTTGGCTCCAATTTTAGAGTTGTGATACCATTTCTTCTTAGTATTTTCCTCTATTATGAATAGTAGTAGTGTATTTATCTTGAAGCATTTTATACTATATAGTCATTCATTTTGTATTTTCTAAGTTTTGACATATAGATAATGTATTGGTTTCAATGAGATTAATACAAGAGATTCATTTTTCTTAGTTTCATTCTAATTCTCATCTCCTTCCTCTATTATCTACAATGTTTTGTTTTTAAGAATGAATAGCTTAAAGTCAATTGCAATCCCTTAAGTTTGTATGTTTCGATAAATTTTCTATTGGAACAAAGGGCCATGTAAATGCTTGTTTACATTGACAAGGTTGTATTTTTCACTAGGATAATTTTACAATAAGTATGAGAGTTTTTATGAAGATAGATGTCTATTTGCAAGTTAAATAGATAGATCAGATATCTAAATATATGAGTATACTTCAACTATCCATGTGTATGTTAAGGTTTTGTTGATATCCAATGGATAAGAGACTGGTTAGCTGAGAGATTGCATGTTCTCTATTTTTTCATATCTGGGTTATGCTAAGATCCAAATCTTTAACTAAATATCATTTTACCTTTTTATGTATTGAAGAACTAGAAGTGCTAGTCATTACTTATTTGTATCTACTTTTAGACCTTTGGTTATAGTTAGCTACTATAATTAGGAAGTTTATCAGAAAATTATAGAATAATATTGACCATTTTTGCTATAGGGGATAGTCTTATAGAAAAGAATATCAAGTTAACAAGATCAATCACTAAGGTTTCCCCACCTTGGCCTTACAAAGCCTCAAGTGAAGTGAGTCCAGATGACTATAGTAATATTGGCCCAAAACTAAGATTTAGCCTTGCTAATTATAGGATTTAGCTCATCCTTAGGCTTGTCACTGTCTTTACTTCTTGGTATCAAGTTTAAAGCCACTTGATATGTTCCTTACCAGAAAGAACTCCAACACTAGGTAAGGCTAAAGAACTTACTTCTAGATATGTGGAAGAATGGGAACTTCAAGAGGATATATTCTAGAAGAAATAAGCTAGGGTTGATGAGCTCTAGGGAGGTGATAGGAACACTTCCTTTTTCCACAAAACTATGCAATCTTGTTACAATCAGAGCTATATTTCTTCTTTTTTTAATTTCAAAGGTATCTAGTTGTCTTCCTTACAAGTTGTGTTTTAGGAGACTTCTCGGTACTTTTCTAACCTCTTCTTTGAGGATTCTCCTCCTACTGATAATGAAGAGTGTATTAGTTTGTCTTGTATTCACACCCCTATTTCTCAAAAAATGAATAATTATCTTATGTCCCTAATCTATTTGGCTGAGTTAAAGGAAGTAGTCTTTGGTGTCCCTAAAGGAAAATCTCCTAGCCTCAATGACTTTCCTATTGAATTATTTCAAGAATTTTGGGACATCATTAATCAAGTTATCCACACTATGGTTGGCTCAAGGGAGCAATCTATGTTTATTAAATTGGATATGGATAAGGTCTATGATAGAGTCAAATGGATATTTTTAAGGAATATTCTCCTTTCCTTTTGATTTAGCTTAGAGTGGGTGGGTTGGACTATGAACTGTGTCACTTCTTTCTCTTTCTCTATTCTTCTTAATGGCCAACCTTCCCATTTATTTGGTTCTTTTAGGGGTTTTCGCTAGGTTGATCCTCTTTCCCTCTATCTTTTCATTATTATGGATGAGGGTTTGGGTAGATTCATTAAGTATCAGGTATCCTAGGACTGTATCTAAGGGTGGCACTTGGGAAATGGTTTACCCTCACTTTCTCATCTTCAATTTGTTGATGGTTGTGCTCTTGTGAGAATTGCTCAAGTCAAGGAAGTTGAAGCCTTCTAACATACTTTGGATATTTATTTGGTGGCGACATGTCAAAAAGTTAATGAAGACAAATATTTTATATATTTCTTTAACACTTCTAATCATATTCAATGGTGGATTGCTAATATTCTAAGTTTTCATATTGGTTCAGCCCCTTTGACTTATCTTGACACTCCTATTGTTGTTTTTAGGCAATTATGACTCTTCTGGTAGAATTTGATTAACAAGCTTTCAGAGAAGGTAAATAAATGGACCTTTAGATGGCTCTCTACTACTCCTCACATTACCCTTCTTCAATTTATTATTTAGTCTCTTTCTAATTATAGAAGCATGGCTGGGGCTACTCCTATTTACTTTCTCAAGGAATTTGATGCTCTTTCACAAAAATTCCTTTGGAGTGGTAATTTTCATAACTGTAAATGAAGTTTTATTTTTTGGGAGACTATTTTTAGGCCTGAGAAGGAGGGTAGTCTTTTCCTTTGATCTTCTATCTTGAGTAGTAAAGCCTTGGCAACTAAGCTTTATTTTTGATGGTGCTCTAGACAAAATCATCTCTGGGCTCTTGAAAGTTGTGGCTCTATGGTGTAGAATAATCTTAAGATTGGTCATCTGTTGGTTAAGTGGGGCCTTTTCTAGACATGTAAGGGAGGCTCTAAGAATTTTTTTTGGTCTGATTCTTGGGATGGATACCCTTCCATCTTACCCATTTACCATCATATTTACACTCTATATGATTCTTTTCTTACTTATAGATGGGATAAAGTACCTCATTATAAGACTCCTTATTAGTTGGGTGTTATTGTTAGATATAGATGGAATTTCTCTTTAGATTGGACTCCTAGGGGCTCAGAGGAAGATCACCATGATATTTCTATAATTTTGGCTGCTAGGGCATTTTATTCGCTACTGGGGTTGGATGTTTTGGCTTTGGGTGGTACCCTATCTAGTAAATATTATGTTGCTACTAGGTACTAGGAGATTACTAGATAACTTTTAAGGAATGTTGAGGTCCCTTGGTGGAAACAAGTTTGGAATAAGTTCTCTTGGTAAAAATGTAATTTCTTCACGTGGTTGGTGGCTCACAACTAATGTATTACATAGGATAATATTTGTAAACATGGGTTCTAGGGTGCATCTTTTTATTTTTTATGTGGTAATGGAGAGGACTCTATCTTTCATCTCTTCTTCTATTGTTCCTTCTCTACCTAGTTATGGCATCTTTGGTGGAGTTCTTGGGGTTTCTCTTGTTGGCATTCTTGATCCTTGTCCAAGTTTTGGGATTGCTTGGGGAGTTCCCCCTACAAGGCTCCACCTGTTCAGGGTGCATGTATGTCCGGCCCCTCTTTTATTCATTGGTATATCTGATTGGAGAGGAAATAATGAATCTTTAAGGATGTATAGATTAGTGTCATACATCTTTGGTTGAAGATCTTCCTCTGTCTTTAGAAACCTATTTACAAAAGTGTAAGTTAGATGGAGGTATGGATCCTTGTGATTTTTCTATTTGTAGATTTCTTAAATTTCATTTTCAATATGGGTTCTCATGTGTTGCAATCCATTGGTATCATAAATTTCCAAACCATCCTCAATGTCAAGGGAAGAGATGGGTGAACCATGTGTGTCATTAGTCACCTCCTCTACTTAGAGTTCTCAAAGTCAACATTGATGGTTCATCTCAAGGGAATCTGGGTCCTACTAGCATTGGGGGTGTTCCCCAATGAAGCTCTTCACAAGTTCAATTTCTTTTTTATTTAAATAATGGTTGTCATACTAATAATCTCATGGAGGCTCTAGCCATTTTATATGTTGTGGGGAAATGTTGTTTTAGGGGATGGAACTAAGTTATTTATGAGTTTGACTCCATGAATTAGCTTACTTTACATTTTGTTGAGGATATTAGCTGGAAATTGGATTCATTTCTTAATCAAACTCTTCTCTTTTATACTTCTCTAGAGTTTTTTAGTTTTAATAACATTCCTTGTGAGTGGAACAAATTTGTTTATTATTTTCCCAAATGGGCATCTAAACATGCTCAGGATTGGACTATTGTGGATAGGGGAAACTTCCCTTAGACCTATCTCTTGATTTAGATGACCTTGTTTCTTAGGATAGAGCTCTCATTTTTTTTCTCAATTTGTATTAATAAATTTTTACCTATCTTTTATTCCAATGCACTGATAAATAGGAGAGTTGATGGCTTTGATGGTAGTAAATGAAGCTTCACTTGGAATCTATTAGAACTAGGAATTGCAAAAAAGGTAATTTATTCACAAATTTACCACATATTTCAATAAAAAAGGAAATGAAACCATAAGGGGATAAAAGAAACCATTACATCTTTGAATACAAGTATCAGTTGAATCATTAAAGTCACAATATAATAGTTTAGCAAAAGAATATTTTTTTAGTGATTGTATTAATGATGAAAGTAGGATCAACAAGAAAACCATACAAATGATGTACTTAGTAACCCTAGTATCCATATAAAGAGGACCTTCAAGAGCCTAAAAGAACATAGAATTAATAAGTCTATAGCATGCTCAAGGTTAGGTTTAGGCTTATTTTTATCATAAGAGTTAGATATAACTTTCTTCTTTGATGGAAGTGGAGGTTGAGGTATGCATTCCACATTTTTATTACTACAATCATTCTCTTCTTGTAAGTCATCATAAGAAACATTTAAATTAGGGGAAGAATAAGAAAGTTGAGCCATCATATTAGAGGTGTGTTGAGTTAAATTATTCATATATATTTGAAGGTTTTTGTTAGGAGGAACCACAAATTTATTTCCATTATAAGGAATATCTAAAAAATATTATTAGAATCAATCAAGTTTTGGATTTTATGTTTTAGAGAATAACATGCCTCTCTATCATGGCTAGAATGTTGTTAATATTAACAAAAGGATTAAAGATCAAAGTGAGGACTTGATGTAGTAGAAGTAAGATGTTTTCTAATATGAGGGAGTGTAATAATTTTATCATTATCTAACCTTCTCATAACTGATTGAAAAGACTCAGAAGGAGGATTAAACTTACAATTCATCCAAAAAATAAAGGAAGAAGAAACATCATCTTTGAATGCAGTAGGTACATGTTTATCTATTGTGCGTGTGGCTTTCTTGATCCTAAAATAATTTTTAGGTTTAATGAATCTATTGTGACTTGGAGTGACATCACTCTTGTAAATAGTTACATGAGCCATTCGAGTGGTTCTCTCAAATTAACTCACTTGTAACTAATAGTAATAAAGAACTACACAAAGTTGTGAAAATATGGTAAAATTAGTAAGAATAATGTTATCTCTAATTCCTTTTTACAAATTCACAACATATAGTAAATATCAATATCAGACAATAGAGAAGAAATGTAAACATGAAAATTATTAAATCTACCAATAAATCTATCACTTTTTTCTTAAAACCTTATTTATAATTCATCAAATCAATCAAAGTCACTTGAGGACCAATATTATTTTGAAATTTTGAGATTAAAGCATTTTAAAGGTTTGTAAGAGGAATAAATAGAATAGGGTGGAAAAAGAAATAGCATTGCAAATATTTTTTGTGAAAGGTGTGACAAAAAAACATAGGTTGAATCCTATGATCATGAGCATAATCACTACATATAACTTTATTTTTTTAAGATGAATCATAGGGTAACCCTTACCATTATAAGTATCAAGGTGAGGAAAATTTACTTGTCTAGGAGAAACAATAAAAATAATGTCAGACAAAAAAGGACTACCAATATCACATTTGGGAACTTTGTGTTAGAAATATTTATAATAACTAAGAGGGGGAAGGTGGTGGTGAATCATTTACTCAAGGTCTATATGTACCACTTAAACTATCAAACATTAAACACATCAATGTTCAACTGATCATGCTTGACTTGTTGTTGCTCAATTTGTAATATAGAACTATCATAAACTTTACTTTCTTTGCATAATGAAAAACATCATGACATGTAAAACATTGATATGCCATTCATCACAATTTGACACAAGGATTTTACATGGAAACCCAATGTGGGAAAAACCACCAACAACATGTGACTCTTTTACACTCTTTCAAAGTGAGCTCTATTAAGAACCAACCTTGTTAAAGGTTTACATTACACACTATTAAATGTGACCTATTTAGAGGATTTAATCACCCTATTAGTAGTGGCCTTATAAGAGGACTTTGATCATTCCATTTAGAAATTCACCTCATAAAAGGATTTACACAAACTATTAAGTGTTCCAATGACTATTAGGTCAACCTTTGTTAAAAGGATTTCAATACCAGTTATATACAATGATAAACAAAAAATTGTAGGTTTTGATCTATGTGATTACAACTCACTTTTTCTGGTTCAAATCTCTATTCAGTCCTTCTATTCGTTCATTGATAAGCCTTTCATCATCATCTCTAATTTTGATCTTCTTTGACACCCTTCAAGAAATCAATCTACTCTTCTCATCAACACTTAAACCTTTTTCTCAAAATCACTTATCAATGGCAACATCACATCTAAAAAAATTCTCATTTAGCTTCACATTCACACTCTTATGTCCTTCTGATCAACCTTTCTTTGTATATGAACTCCCTCATACACACTGGAATAGTGAGACTTTCCTAGACATGACACTTAAAATTTGGTTTAGTAACCTTTTAAATAGGAAATTTGTGCTTTACCTTTTTCTACATCCACTATAGATATTAGGGTTTATGAGTAGCTTCAACTCTATTAAATGTATCTATGAAAATTCTTGATCATCCTGTAGAAACTTGTGTAGAATCCTTCTGTTAGGTCTTTACCTAATCATCACATTGAATTTAATGATGCAAATCATTAATATAATCTTCAACATGTTTTACATCTCCCAATAAATCAACTAATTTTCATTGATCTTATGATTCCTTTAAATTTGATCTTTTACTATCACTTGGCAATCACTGAATTTAGACACCTGATTAACACTGAAATACTCAATTGTTCTTTAAGATTCTTGGCTGAGCATCAACTAACTTGTTCGATCGATGCTAATGCTTGGTCAACACTAGATTTTCTCAGCACTAACTGTGGCTCGATTGACAGTAGCATTACTCAATATTCATTAGTAATTTACTTGACATAAACAATTACTTTTCTTTATCAAAGTCTATCTTAAAAAAATTCATTATAAATTCCTTTTCATAACTTCAACCTTTCCTCTAGGTGCTCTAGTTATGAGTAACTCTCAAATCCTCTTCATCAATCAAATAGATATGACATTTAGATTAGGTAACAATATGTCTCATCCATAGATTTGACATTAATGGAAAAACAACAATTGTTCCAATTGTAAGTTTCCAACACTTTGAATTTGGATTGACTAAGGGAAATAAGTTGTTGTTGCAATGAAGAAATAGTCTTAGAAAGACTAATGATAGTGGAATCATTAGAGGAAATAGTTGAAATGACATATTGTACACACTTGGAAGAGCGTATGAAATAACTTGAATAGAAGGATATATGGGTGGGCCACTAGGAACCACAAAAAAGTTGTAGGAGGATTATGATAAGCGTAAGGAACACTATTGTACAAAGGATTTGAGGTAGGAAATGAAGTGGGTGGGACACTTACATGTAAGGAAGGATTAGGAAGACTATGATAGGAGGAATATATGGTTTAATGTTACTAATCACAATAGGAGGAACATAAGTAGGAATTCTAAAGATAGAATTGGAAAAAGGCAAGGCAAGTTCAATAGTAGTGAAGAGTGGAGCAATTCCTATTCCAAATGTTTCTTGAGCTAAATGCTTAGCACAATAACGTAAAATTAAGAATGAACATGCAAAATATAAATACCATGTTTATCATCATGGATTACTTTCTTAAGAGCATCATAACACGAAAATATTTTTTGTATTGTGGTTCTCTTAAAGAATCCAATCTTGCATTTTATTAATCTCAATAACAACACTATGAACTATCTCAAGAGAAACCCTTAAAGTGTCATCTTTATCATGACATGAATGAGAAGAGTCATGATACTTATAAGAATTAGGATCTTTAGAAACCATAGGATCATTAGGGCTCCTTTAGATAGAAGGAAAGGTTTCCACATCAAATGGAGTCATAAGTGTATGACTTCTGCTAATAGGAACAAAAGAGGTAGGGATTAAGGTAATGAATGTCACCCACCAAGAAAGGTAAGATGACACACAAGAAATATAACATTAAGATACAAAGAAAATCACAAAGCATAAAACTTAAATAAATTATAGATGCGATTAATGAAAGATATACTTGCATGAAAAAAATTAACTCCATAATGCAACTAATATATATAGAATGCAATGAAGAATATAACACCAAATACAAAACTACTATATTTAGACTTGAATTGTGATGGTAGGCCATCATAATTGCAATGGCCACCCATCACCCAAGTGATAGAATCATGAATTGTCTCTCATCAGACATGTGTCAGACTTTTATTGTCATAAATTGTGATGACAAGGGCATCCATCACAATTGCAACAGATAAAATTGTCATAACTTAGAAGAAGGAAGGGGCCAAAGTTCATGTTGAGGTTGTCGCAATTATGATGTAAATGTAATAGCTATGATGTGGAAGCAACATTGATCTGTCAGTACTAGCCATCCTAATTGTGATGATTTTGTGACACCTATGTCGTGTAAGTGATGGCTAGCCTTTGAAACTTGCTATCACACTTGCGAAGACTAGCCAAATAATTAAAAAATAGTAAATTCATGATATAACCATCAATTTGATTACAATATGTCCTTCCATTGAAATAATCATATTTACCATCTTGAATGTTGCAACTTACAAAATAGCACATAAAGATATACCTATTTCATATGGTTAGCTCTCAATATTTTTAATGGAGGATTCTATATTATCAAATAATATAATGTCATATTGGAAGAAACCAAGAGATTTCATATTGAACTATGGCATATGAATTGAGATTTCATATTGAACTATGGCCTCCTTTTGCATTGCCTGAAACTCAGAGATTCATACATTTAGTTGTCATGCAATCATAGGCTAATTTTGAGCTTCACTTGGATTCAAGAATAGTTTAATATTCTCTACTAATCAAAGCCGACCATGTGAAGGTGGAATTTCATTTTGCCTCACCCACCATAACATATAAATTCCCCATTAACATCTAAAATCTTTAAAAAAGGACCAATCTTTAATGTACAAAAAAAGGTTCCAGACCTACAAAAGTGACACACTCTCATTTTCTAGTGCATGTCATTTTTGCATCACATCCAAATTACGATTTTGCCACTCTGAATTGAGAATGCACATGCAACTCCATTCTATATGCATGGACAATAGGAAAAGCTAAAAAATGCACCGTGATTACATTGATTTAATAGACCTATTGAATTTATTAAATGATAGACCATCATGAACATTAGAACTCTAACTGCTATGGCCAAAAGAATGCCCTCAGCAAGCTAGCACATATAAAGTCTTGGTTTTCTTGCATACTAAGCACATTACCCTTGCCTATAAGAGTCAAAGTTGAAATGATCATGATGGCCTATAACTTATACTAGTAAAATTTTGAAAAATAAATGACTGCATGACTAAAAAATTTAGTCATGTGACTAAAAGTGACCAAATTCTACTAATATTTTTCAATTTATAAATAAAAGTGAGTAAATAAATGAGTAATTCAGGCATCAAAGAAAATCACATGGTTGAACAAAGATAGGTCACTAAATAAATGATTAAATAAATGACTAAACAATTGGGCACTAATAATCAGTCACCCAAACAAATTATTAAATGAATGATCAATGAATTTTTTTACCATATTTCATATTTCAAATTTAATCATATTTCAAAGAGATTGAGCCCTTTCATGGAAAGTGTACTTAAGTAGGCCATTTGGCCACCTAGGTTTCTTGGTGCACAAAACCTACCTATTGCACTCAAAAATGAACTAAAAATTATGCTAGCTAATGATACTCTCAAAAGGCACCAATTCACGATAAACTCAAAAAGACACTAAGTGAGAATGAACTCTAAAAGACAACAACTAATGCCAAACTGTCTAAAAAATGATGTACAAGTCCTCTCAACTATTATTTAAAAAATCCTCTCTGTCAATAAAGCACATTAGAAAAAAAATTAACTCCACATTTCTATTTTACTTTATAAAAATTAATCTTTATGAATTGGTAAATAACAATCACAACATGATGATGAAAAATATAATTCACTATACTATGTTGAAGCCTAGGGTAATTATTATAATTATGTGTTATAATTAATTATTTTTGGTATTTATTACGTTCGAGTAGAGATAAGAGGCTCACAAGTTACCATTGTGTTGTAGGTTCATGTCATAATACTAATTTATATACTTGGTGGCCTTCATTGGTTGGTAGCTTGCAAGCCTCATGCCTTATTGGTTGTCTCATTGATCTGAACCCTCCATCAAAAAAAAAAATTTAAAATTAAAATTAAAACATTTTTAGTAAAATCAAATTCAAGAAATGAATCTATTAATCTATTATTTTTTAAACAAATACCTTTTAAACTAACCTTGCCAACAAATTTTCACATTTTATTATGGCCGGCTTAGTTTCCCCATTGTAATTTTCTAATTTTCATGGAAAAAAAATCACAATCTATGGAATTCCTACGTTTATGTTTCTATTGCATGCACCAGTTATAATGAAAGTCAAAATGAGAGAAATTATGTCGAATATCATAAGTTTGGTTATTGTGCGTCATATTTTACTTTGTATTAGGGTTCAAATAGTTACATTGATTATTTTAACTTTTCGTTCACCCCGATTAGTTTGATCACTACATTTTAAGGCATTCTCCAAACCTTATTTCTTCAGATGACATAGAGAAGTTGTCGAATTAGATCGTGTGCAGGAAGCAATAAAAAGGAGGTATGACATTGAACAATTTTAATACCCTAATCATCTTATTAGATTTATAACTTATTTAGATGAGTTTATGCAATATATGGTGTATTAACTTTGAAACAAATTAAATTATTTTCTCACTTGACAAATGTACCAATTTACTTGACCAGACATTTTTAACAGTGAGGACCACAACAAGGATGACCTCTACATTACCAACACGCCATTAACTTGGGCCATTCTCTTAGATTCAAATCTAAATATGTAGTAGGGTTAGTCACCATAGAGAAAAAATTATGAGAAAAAGCTAGGTACAAGTCATCATTGTTGTTACTGTTATATCTGTGACCATTCCTTCATCATCATCATAATTATTGGGGGAAGATAAAACACCATTTTGCATCGGCCTGGTTGCTGGAAAATGTAGTCATTCTTTGTGAATTAAAACCAAAACATCATAATTATTCCCTATTATGTAGTATTTTTCCCTAGGAAGTTTTGAGCGGGTTGGGTTACGCTTGCACAACATTATGCATATTTAAATTTCATCATCATTTATGTTTGTTAGTTGAAGAATTTGTGACATGGAAGTTGAATATGTGGGGAATTTGGTCTTAAAATTCTATTACTAATCCTTTTGTAATTATTTGAAATTCTCCATTGATCATACTCGGTAAAGCCTCATCTTCAAAGTGTTAAAATGGTTTCATTGTTGCAATTGTACATTAGGGAAAAAATGTTTAGACTTTGCATTTAAATCAAACAGTTAATTTAGAATTTATAATTTATAATTTCTAAAAAAGAAATTATTGATAGAGGTTTTTCGCTCTGCTAGGGTTTCTTGCTTCATGCGAACTTTTAGTTTTCTTGTGTACGACTCTTTGTTTGAGCTTTCCTTCTGTAGTCTCCTCTTGTCACACCCCATTTATTGTGAGAGCTTTTAGTCTAGGATATAATAGCTACAATCAGCAATGAACTAGTTGTTTATGATGTTCAAGCTATTTCTTTGGATTGCCATGGTGCCACCATAGAACAAACGCCCTCGCAAGTTTGTCTGGAAGGTTTTTCATGAGGTAATCCTGATATTATCCTTCCTTTGCAAGAATTTGATGCTACATGTGACTGGTTAGAGCAGCATACCTTTATAGGTTATTTTGTTGTTAGGACTCCTCCTGAAGCTATGCTCCTAGAATGGGTTAACAAGAGTTGGACTCCTCATGGATTCTACCTTGACACTGTGCAAAACCTTACCAAAGATTTTTTTTTCGCTTCGCTAACCAGTCGCAAGAAGATGCAGTCTTTAACAATGGACCTTGGTCTATGCATTCCTCTCTACTTGTTTTTCAAAAATGGTCATGAGATTTAATAGTCTCAGACGATAAAAATCTCAGGGTTTCTATGTGGATTGAGTTTCCAAGTTTACCCCTACCATACTAGCCTTTCATTGAGTCCATTGCCAAAACCCTTGGCAAATTTGTCACTAAGGAGCCTGAGAAATTTTTTAGTGCTCACCCACAGTGACGCATTTGTGTCAAGGTTGATCTTTCCAAGGATCTTAAGGATTCTGTGGAAATCTAGATTGGGGCTCAAACCTTCTCTCAGAAGGTGCTTTAATTAAACCTCTCCAACACGTATTATAGGTGCTAGTCTACGAAACACAAGATCAAGAATTTCCCTTTGGCTACACCTAGGGTCAAGCTCATGTCTAAAGAAGCATCTACCAAACTAGCTAAAGGGAAAAAAGAAGAATGGGTTATTGTTGGGTGCAAGGGCAAGGTCATCTTAAATCCCTTACCCCCCAAACAATCCTACGCGATGGTCATTGTGGTTCCTCCTACCCCCACAAGAGTGTCAATTCTAGCTAGCATAGGGACACAAGCAGTTTCCACAACACCTATTCTGGGGGTTTCACAGGTTTCAAACCCTGTTGGTACGCAGGGGATAAAGTCGGCCACTAGGGCTTCTGCCTTGGCTAGGGTTCATACTCCTCTTGCTGCTTCTTCCATAGAACCACAAGTGACATGGTATTCTCACATTTCTCCTAGACATGCAGAGATATCAGAGGTGAAATGGTAGGCTATAAGTTCAGAGGGTTTTCCTTCTAACTTGAACTAGGTTTCTACCTTCTTGCAGAATAGTTGCTTCTCTCTTGAGGATGACGATGATATGAAAGAATCTTTATGAATTTCCTTTCATGGAATGTTCAAGGTCTTACAGACCTCTCCAGAAAGTACTATGTCCGAAATGTTAGTCATAGACTTGGTAATTTAGATTTTCTCTATCTACAAGAAGTTAAGATTTCTTGTTTCATGCTCTCTTCTATGTACTATGTCATTTGGCAAGATGGTGTTATGTTTTCCTCTCAGCACGAAGGTCGAGGTGGTGTAGTTACTCTCTTCTCACCTCCCCTTCATTCTACTATTATTTCACATGGTTCTGACCCCATGCATAGAATTATTTAGCTCTTGCTTTCCATTAAAAATCATTCTTTTGGAGTCATTAATGTTTATTCTTCCAATAATGCTATGGAAAGATCCCAAATGTGGGCCTAGCTAGCTAACAATTTGCCTCCAACTACTTTGGTCATGTGTGGCGACTTCAATATGGTTGAAGTGGCCTCTGAGAAAGATGACATTACACCTTTTTGCTAGCTAGCTAGGGAAAGGGAAGCCTGGTACTACATCTGTCGTAAATTGGGCCTTTTTTATTACAATATTAACTGTCGCTAGGATAGTGGGGTTTGGCACACTTGGTCCAACTTTTGAGCTAGCTTTGACCACATTTAAAACATCTTGATCACACTATGAATACTACACAATATTTTCTCTCCTTTTCTAAGGATCAAGATTTAATTGTAATTCCCTTGCTTCTAATGGATAGAACTCCCATTACTACTCCATAGCCATGAATTTAGTGTCATTTACTTCAGAAACTCAAATGGTGATCACCAATCCTTCAAACTTCCTATCAAAAAATTGTTATATATGATTTCTACATATTGTTACAAGATCATACCATGAGAATTAGAATCCTACATTCATGGAATGACAAACATTTAAAGTAGAAACTCAAACTCGTTAATGAAAATAATGAAACCCTTAAAGCAACGACAACAAACTTGAAAGGAATAAACTTCACAAACCTAAGCGCATTATGAATTGATCAAATAATATGCAAAATGTCTTATGAGATCATAAGAGTATAGGAAATCAATGATAGTCAAGCCACCATGCACCAAATGCTTGAAAATGAAGTTTTTATTGGCTCTCTATACATAGTCTGTACAATTGATCAATCCCAATTTTGCTCTCTCCATACAATGACTCAAAATTTGACTTAATAGAATCCCTTACAACTATGCCAACTAATTTGTATCAGTTACAATGTCTAGTTATACCTAAAACTCATTAAATCTAATTTCCCCCAAAATGCAACTAATCATTGGGATTTAAACATTTGAATTTACCAACTTACAATTTATTGAATAAAAGAAATAATTAACCCACTAAACTTGCCTATTAGGTCATCAGAACCAATTTAACCAATCCTAAAAATTTCTAAGATTCTTCAAGACAAAATTAACTGTAATATGCCATTATGCCCATATTTCACTATTAAAGATCCTAAGGTCCTTAATAGGCCCTTTAGGATTCATTACATTTTATCATATTTAAAGCCTTCTAAGGCCATGATTGGCTTCAAAACATGCAAATTGATTGGTTTAAACTTTCCTCTGATCCATCTACTTTTGTCTTTTTTCGGGATACTTGCATGTTTTGATGCTCCTACATTAGATACACTAGCCAAATGATGGAACCCAAGGATGCAACCATGCATGTATTGGCATAGTCTCCATGCAAGGATCCCAACTATCTACTACTACTATTAATTCTCGCATCACTATATGATCCAGAATGTTATGAAGTACTAAAGCTGATAGTAACTTCTCCCATATCTCTTATAAATGTAGCATAGTATTAAGCTCCCATGGCTCCCAAGAATTTGTATAAGCTATTCTCACTATTGGAAGAATAACTTCAATGAAGAGTTGAGTATAAGGAGTTGAAAAAACAATTTTTGCTTCTATGTAAATGCCATAACCATGATGCTCATTCCCTTATAGAAGCCTCTGTCACAATGACATTACTTTTAGACCATGCAAAGGATGTTGAAGTGGTTCCCAACCTTGAAACACTCTTATAACAAATGGCAAAGAAAATACAAATGCAATACATATATTACTATTAGTTATGTATATGTATGTATGTATGTACATACATACATACATACATACATACATATATATATATATATATACATACATATATATATATATACATACATACATACATATATATATATACATATACATATATATATATATATAGACATATGTACATATATATGTATATATATATATGTATTTATATATATATATGTATATATATACATACATATATATGTATATATATAGATATATATATGTATGTATATATATGCATATACATACATACATATATATACATA
The DNA here is from genome assembly GCA_028749045.1 of Cupressus sempervirens. Lineage (NCBI taxonomy): Eukaryota > Viridiplantae > Streptophyta > Pinopsida > Cupressales > Cupressaceae > Cupressus > Cupressus sempervirens. The sequence goes on from CM053785.1 coordinate 430,742,451, forward strand.
TATATATATACATATGTATGTATATGTATATATACATACACATATATATATAAATATATGTATATATATATGTATGTACATATATGTATATATGCATATATATAGATATATATGTGTGTGTGTGTGTGTATGTGCGTGTGTGTACATATATACATACATACATTAAGGAACTATTAAGGCTTTAAAGATGATGGTTAGAAGCCCACTTTGCCAAACAAACAACAATATTATTCCATTCCCTAGGAATATGAGTGAAAGTAACAAACTCTAAAGAAGTAGAAAAATTATGAATTTGGTCCACAATCAAAACTATCTTCCAACTAACAACTTTAGAATGCTACTGATTCAATAGACATATCACCACTTGTGAATCAGATTCATAGATAGACCTTATCCAATCAAGGTCACAAGAATTCTTCACATCATATAGAATAGCTATGGTCTCCATTAGGTTGTTAGTTTGAAGTCCTTTATAATTAGAAAACACAAACTTGACATCCCCCTTACTATCACTACCAATGCTACCAATGCCAACATGGCCTGGATTTCCCTTGGAATACCCATCCATGTTGATTTTAAGAATACCCTATGGGGGGGCACTCCACTTCCCCACTTGATTTATCTTTCACAAGGGATGTCTACAAATCTTTCTTAGCAGATTTCCATGTGAGGGGGGTATATTTAGATGAGTTTTGAAAATATCCTCCCCTGGTTCCATGGCCTTAGAAGTGTCACATTTTGCAAAAATAGTTTCCTGCAAAGAATGGAGAATTTTCCACCATAAGAGAAAAACCTCTATAAACTCATCCTTAAAGATATGACAATTCCTTTCCAACCAGATATTCCAAATAGTAAAGGAGGGCCCAAGAGTCCAGGCAACTTGAAGAAATGAAGTCTACCAAGAGTGCCAAATATGTCTACTAAAAGAGTAGTGGAAAAATAGATGATAGATATTTTCTTCACTATTCCAGCATAGAACACACATGGAGGGTCCTTGGAAGCCATGCTTGCATAAATTATCCCATGTAAGACATCAGCTATGGACCACCAACCACATAAAAATTTACATTTGGGCCAAGAAAACTTGTACCAAACTTGCTTCCACCAAGGCATTTGATGTCCCCCAATGGCTACCAAAGAAGCTCAACATATCCTGCAGACATTGAAAATTGTCTAGAAAAATTTCCCCTGTCCCAAGCAAGAACATCATTACCAACTAAAGTAGTACACTCACGAGATTGCAAAATTTGAAACAACTCCTTCCTATCCTCCTCATATCCTCCTAGAGGCCATTCAGAAGGGTGTTTCTAATGAAAGGAAGGAGCCAAACCTCTAACATACCCTATCTTATAAAAATTAACTATGTTCCAACCAACAGCACTATAATTTTGATAGAGGGCATGTAGTTGAGGATGAGTGGTAAGAATAGGATGGTGCCCATTCCAAGAGTCATACCAAAATAAAGCTTGTGAACTTGAATGACAAATCCAAAAGAGACCATCATTAACCAACTGAGCTCCAAACTTTAGTGTATTCCAAATCAAGGATCCTCTCCCTTCCAGAGAAAGAGGTGAACTTTAACACATCAATATCTAGAAAATACTTATGGGTGAGAATACAAGCCCAAAGTTGATGTTGGTTAGTACACTAACACCAATAAAGTTTGTCCATTTAAAATAGCTAATAATAAGCCAAGACCACCTTCGTTCTAAGGTCTACACACTATTTTCCATATAACCAGACTCCATTTTGAAGTTGAAAGGCTCCCACTCCAAAGGAATTGATAGAACAGAGCATCAAATTCCTGAAGAAAATACATTGGAGTAGCCTAGAAAAAACACCTCTAAATAGGAAGGGCTTGAATAATTGATTTCAATAGAGTTAGGTGAGTAGCAGTTGATATCCATTGATGAGTCCAATGATTAACCTTTTTCCATAGTTTATCGAGAAAAACTTACCTGGAAGATCTAGGATGTCTACCAACAATAAGAGGAATACCTAAATAAACAAAGGGAAGAGACCCAATTTGAAACCTTAGAATAGCATCAATAGACCTTTGAATAGCTTGGGGAGTATTGAAGAAAAAAATGGAGGATTTGTTCTCATAAAATTTATGTCCTGAAGCTGTAAGATACACATCCAAAGCATACCTAAAAGAAGTAGCTTCTTGAAGATGGGCCTATCCCATAAATGAAGTATCATCCACAAACTGAAGATGTGAAATAAGAGGCAAGCCAACACCCCATTTCCACCCATGAATCAAACACTAGTGAACACAAAGCTTAAGAGAGCATCCCAAACCCTTGGGTAAAATGATAAAGAGATAAGGCCCTTGACGAAGTCCTCTAGAGGTAGAAAAGGGCTTTGAAGGAACACCATTCACTAGAACATAAAAAGAAGCTGAAGTAACACAAGTCATAATCCAATTCACTCACTATTGGTAGAAACCAAAGGCCAAGAGGATATTTTAGATAAAACTACATTTGACTATATCATAAGCCTTAGCCATATCCAACTTAATGAACATATATCACTTGTTTGATAGATGCATAGAGTGAATAACTTCAGAAGCAATAACAATTCCATCAAGAATTTGCTTACTAGCTACAAACCCGCCTTGTTTCTCTGAAATCACAATTGGAAGGCATATCTTGATTCTATCAGAATTAATTTGGTGATAATTTTGTACACATCATTACAAATAGAAATGAGATAAAAGGAGCCATGATTGTCATCAACTTCTTTCTTAGGGATAAGAGTCAATAAATTACAGTTCAATGCACAAAGCATTTTCTTATTCTGAAGGGATTCATTAACCACTTCCAAAAGATCCATATTAATAGTTTCTCAAAATTCTTGAAAGAATTCCATAGGGAAGCCATCTAGGCCTGGAGCTTTATGTTTATTCATCCCAAACACAACCTTTTCAAGTTTAGATATCAAAATTGGACAAAGAAGAGAATCATTCATAGCATTGGTGATAAGAGAAGGAATGCATGAAAGAATTAAGTTCTCCTTAGCTGCAGGTTGAGAATCCTCAATAAAAAGGTTAGAATAAAAGTGAAGGGCTTCCTTGGTCATAGTAGGATAAGAAGAAATCTTAAGCACTTCAGTAGTAAAAAGAGAAGAAATATACCCTTTATTACGATGAGCCTGAATAGAATGATGAAAGAAAGTAGTATTTCTATCCCCTTCCTACAGCCAATCAATGTGAGCCTTTTGCTTCCAATAAATCTCTTCCCAAAGTTCTCATTCTTCCAAATCCCGCATAGCCCTATATTCTAATGGATAGAACTCCCATTACTACTCCATAGCTAGGAATTTAGTGTCGTTTACTTCAAAAACTTAAAATGATGATCACCAATCCTTAGAACTTCCTATCAAAAAAATTTTATATATGATTTCTACATACTATTACAAGATCACTCCATGAGAATTAGAATCCTACATTCATGTAATGATCAACATTTTAATTAGAAACTCAAACTTTTTAATGAAAACAATGAAACCCTTAAAGCAACGACAACAAACTTGAAAGGAATGAACTTCACAAACCTAAGTGCATTACAAATTGATCAAATAATATGCAAAAAGTCTTATGAGATCATAAGACTACAAGAAATAAATGATAGTCAAGCCACCATGCACTAAATGCTTGAAAATGAAGTTTTTATTCGCTCTCTATACATAATCTATACAATTGATCAATCCCAATTCTGCTCTCTCCATATAATGACTCAATATTGACTTAATAGAATCTCTTACAACTATGCCAACTAATTTGTATCAGTTTCAATGCCTAGTTATGCCTAAAACTCATTAAATCTAATTTTCCCCAAAATGGAACTAATCATTGGGATTTAAACATTTAAATTTCCCAACTTACAATTTATTGAATAAAAGAAATAATTAACCCAATTAACTTGACTATTAGGTTGTCAAGACCAATTTAACCAATGCTAAAAAAATTTAAGATTCCTAAGAACCCAGTTAACTAAAATATGCCATTATGCCCATATTTCACTATCAAAGATCTTAAGGTCCTTAATAGGCCCTTTAGGATTCATTACATTTTATCATATTTAAAGCCTTAATAAGTCCTTAGTGTATGTATGTATGCATGCATGTATGTATGTATGTATATATGTATGCATGTACACACACACACACACACACACACACGTATTCCTTAATGTATGTATGCATGCATGCATGTATGTATGTATGTGTATGTATGTATGTATGTATGTATACATACATACATACATACATATATATACATATATATGTATACACACACACACACACACACATATATGCATATATATATGTGTGTGTGTGTGTATGTATATACATATATACATATATATGTATATATGTATATATATATGTTTATATATGTATATATATATATGTATATGTATATATGTATATATATATATGTATATATGTATATATATATATACATATATATATACATATATACACACACATATATATATATACATACACACACACACACACACACACACACACACACACACACACACACACACACATACATACATACATATACATAAATAATAGTAATATATGTATTGCATTTGTATTTGCTTTGCCATTGGTTACAAGAGTGTTTCAAGGTTGGAAACCACTTCAACATCCTTTGCATGGATTAAAGGTAATGTCATTGTGATAGAGGCTTCTATAAGGGAATGAGCATCATGATTATGGCATTTACACAAAAGCATAAATTATTTCTTCAACTCCTTACACTCAAATCTTAATTGAAGTTATTCTTCTAGTACTAAGAATAGCTGCTACAAATTCTTCGGAGCCAAGGGAACCTAATACTATGCTACATTTATAGGATATATGGGAGAAGTTACTAACAGCTTCAATACTTCATAACATTTTCAATCATAAAGTCATGCCAAAATTAATAGTAGATGTAGATAGTTAGGATCATTGCTTGGAGACTTCCAATACATGCATGGCTACAACATTGGGTTCCATTGTTTGGCTAGTATATCTACTGCAAGAGCATCAGAACATGCAAGGATCCCTAAAAAAGACAAAAGAAGATGGATTAGAGGGAAGTTTAAACAAATCAATTTGAATGTTTTGAAGCCAATCATGGCCTTTGAAACCTTTAAAGATGATAAAATGTAATGAATCCTAAAGGGCCTATTAAGGACCTTAGGATCTTTGATAGTGAAATATGAGCATAATGGCATATTGTAGTTAATTGTGTCCCTAGGAATCTTAGAAACTTTTAGGATTGGTTAAATTGGTCCTGACGACCTAATAGGCAAGTTTATTGGGTTAATTATTTTCTTTATTCAATAAATTGTAAGTTGGGAAATTCAAATGTTTAAATCCCAATCATTAGTTCCATTTTGGGGGAAATTAGATTTAATGAGTTTTAGGCATAACTAGGCATTGAAACTAATACAAATTAGTTGTCATAGTTGTAAGGGATTCTATTAAGTCAATTTTGAGTCATTGTATGGAGAGAGCAGAATTGGGATTGATCAATTGTATAGACTGTGTATAGAGAGCCAATAAAAACTTCATTTTTAGGCATTTGGTGCATGATGGCTTGACTATCATTGATTTCTTGTAGTCTTATGAGCTCATAAGACCTTTTCAATATTATTTGATCAATTCATAATGCACTTAGGTTTGTGAAGTTCATTCCTTTCAAGTTTGTTGTTGTTGCTTTAAGGGTTTCATTGTTTTCATTAACAAGTTTGAGTTTCTACTTAAAATGTTGATCATTCCATGAATGTAGGATTCTAATTCTCATGGAATGATCTTGTAACAATGTGTAGAAATCATATATAACAATGTTTTGATAGGAAGTTCTAAGGATCGGTGATCACCATTGGAGTTTTTGAAGTAAATGACACTAAATTCATGGCTATGGAGCAGTAATGGGAGTTCTATCCATTAGTATGTTGGAGATAAGGTGAAACAACCTTCAATTGAGTCTAAAGGTGCTTGAAAGATAGAGATTTAGAAAACCCTACTTTTAAGGGTTTGTAGGAGAAAATTTTCATTTTTTTGGGATTACTTCCTTTTGGATTTCAAACATTTACAACATAAGGAGAGACCATCGAGAGCTTTGGGTCTTTGGAATATAAGAAACTTGTAGGTCCTTTATTAGATTGCCCTCTTTTCATGCATTTTTTTGGCCACAATATGGTAATAGTAGGATATGGCCTAAAGGAACACATGGGAACCTTTTGATATATTGTAGTATGTCTTAGTTGGTATTGGAATTCACCATTTTTTTGGGTAGAGTTTTGGAAAGTTTGAGAGATTTCGGGACTCAAAATTGCATTCCTAATTTTGAATAGCATTCTAAAATTAAGCCCTATGAGCTCATTTAATACACATGTACCTAGATGTCCTTTTGATGCCTAAGAGGTGTATAATGTTTCTAACACCTTTCATTCAACATGTCTATGTGTTTCATAATGATAAATTTCTATTCCAAGTTATTCTATGAAGCTTTGTTTTGAGCAATGTCCAAATCTGCATTTTTACCCAAGTATCAACAACAACAAGAGCCCTAGTTTGCAATTGAATATCTTGCACCTCGTTATCTCTCATGACTCGCCACTTTGGGAAAGTTTAGTACACATATCAAGGAACCTTTGTTTCAAATTTAAAGTCATTTCAATATGTTTTGACTAGGTTTGGAATCCTTAAAAGTCAATTTATTTTTGTTGTCATGCTGATGTAAATTGTTCAGAATTCTGGGAGGCCCTATTTGGCAAGTTATAATTTTGACCCAATTGACCAAAATTAGAAAATTCCTTTTGCATTGTATTCTAGGGGTCAAATATTTGTTATTTTTCATATTTAAGCTTATGATGAATCTATTTGGTTAATTTTCAAACGTGATTCTGAATACAATTTCTAAAGTTTTACTGGTGTTAAGAAATGCAGATTGATTGGTACCCCTATTTGGGGTGTCATAACTCTAAATCCATAATAGGTGAGATCAGATGGAATAGGCCATTGTGTTCTACTCTAAAAATTCTTTAAGTATATTGTTTTAAAATCTTGATGAATCTGTTTGCACACTTTCCCAGTTCCATTTCGTTTGTGAAAATCAATTTTCTGTTAGTTTTTCCAATGTTGCAAATCCAAGTAGCCCACTTTACACATTTTTCAAATGCACCAATTTATTCATCATGATACCTAATCACATATTTACACTCTCCTCATGATAGTGAACTAATGGCCCAATTTTCATACCCTCAAGTGTCTATTTTTCCTATTTTTGAAGCCAAAATTGAATGTGATTTATGGTTTTCTGACATGTTTGCTTGCAAGGAGTTTCACAAAGGAAACTTTAATAGTAAATATCATTTGATTGAGTGATCTTCATGACATAATATTTGAGAGGGTGAGAGAATGTGGAGTACAGAGATAGAATGCCAATTTTCAAGGCCTGGTTCTTGGTTTTAATTAGTTTATAATGCTAGTCAAAGGACCTCTCGACACAAAATTCTTAGTTTGCAAAGGATTGAAAGTTGAGTTTAAAATGATGGTCCTCTAGTAACTTTTGATTTTAATCAGTATGACGGGTCTAATAGCTAATTTGAGATGTCAGGTGTTTCAGTTCAAAAGAAAATTAGCTAGACCTACTTTTGCGCCTAACTGATTTCATCAGATTGCAAAGTCATACTCATAGAGTAAAAATGTTTGGATAAGACATAGTGGCCATGATCATCTATAAAATTGACTATGCATTTATCATCATTTGAGGTTAAATTAATGTGAGGTTTCTACATAAGGCAAACCATAAAGAATGGAACATAGCAATAAGATCCCAAGGCTAATACTTGTTATTATTCATTGTAAAATTGAAGAGTAATGCCTTGAACTTGTGAATTTTATACCTCCAACCCAAGAAGGTCTATTAAATGGGCTATCAATCTAATGGAAGATGTTGTTGAAGAATATTAGTTCATTAAAATGAACTCAAGGAACACAGCAATGGTCTTTGCACTCAACATGACATAGATGGTTGACCTCTTAACAACTCTGATTTATGTTGTACAAGTATAAAATTCCTAAAGACACTGATTCAATGAACCTTGAGGCATGGGGGTATCATCTATTTGTAGATGTGAATGGGTACATGCAGGATCATGGTCAACCAAACTATGGCCTTAAGTGGTAGTGAAAAACCAACAAATCAGGGTTATGTCAACTTGACACACAACTCTAAAGTGGTTCTAGACTTTATATCAAAAATTTGTAAGAAAATAATCTATAGGAAATTGAATTTAGTTTCTAAAATGCTAGGCCTTATCTAGAGAAAAAAAATATTTGATTCAACAAAAGTTTGGATTTTAATGCAGTACTATGAAAATTTCTAGGCAAAAATAAAAAGTAGGTGTAGGTCTAACAACCTTAATCAAAATCAAATGATAATATTTTTAAATATGATTATAGATATAAAAAGTAGACTCATGCCCAGATGTGATGCATATTTTTGGTATTTTTATTCCAAATAAATAATTAAATATGAATTTTCTACTAAAACTTTTTCAGAATAAAAAAAACTTTCATGTCTGACCACCTTAACTAATTGAAAAATTTACCAAATTATTATTTTATTTCCTTATACTAGAAAAAGCATGGAATGTGATGCAAGTTTTGGTTTTAAAAAATGTTATATCATTTAAAAGTTATAGCTATTTTCCAATAAGTATGTCAATCAGCACTTTACAGTCATCTTCATTGAAAATTAACTAATAAATACTTATCAAACTTAGAATTTGACAACAATTATATTGATGGAATGTTGAGAGTGTTATAAAAAACTCTTTTCATTTCATTTAATTTCAATGAAAATAATATTCTCAAATGGCTACTTAAAGTCTAAGTGTCAGTGAAACCCTTCTCAAACATGTTTTTTGGGTTGACCAAATATGTTTGCTAAATACCAACCCTAATCAGATACTCGATTTCAAATCAAGTATCCAATTACAAATCATATACCCGATATGAAATCAAGTATCCAAAAAGTCTAAATTTTACAATTGGGAGGGAAACCACCCACATTGGAAACTTTGGAGGGAAATTTTAGAAGAGAATTTATTTTCCAAAAGTCTGAGCATTATTATTATTACATATGAATATGATGATTATTATTAACTATTATCATTATATATGATTATAATTATTATTATATATAGGAATATGTATGATTATTATTATGTATAATAATATATATGCTTATTATTATTATTAAATATATTATTATTATATTCAACTATATAGTATTATATTATTATTAGTAAATAATATTGTCATGAAATTCATCAAAAGGGGTCATAGGCTAACCTATGACACTTCTCAATGCATTTCATGACAACATCTATCTCTATGGCCCCTACTGACCCCTTTCGATGCATTCTCAATGGGTCCCTAGGGGCCCTATGGCTCCTAGGGACATACGTTGTCATTAAATGCATCAAAAGGAACCTATGACCCCTCTCAATGCATTTGAACAAACCAAATGTGTCCCTAGGGTCTCTAGGACCCGTGGGGACATATGTTGTCATGAAATGAGTCGATTTGAACAAACCAAATTGGTCCCTAGGGGCCCTAATGACCCTATGGACATATGTTCTCATGAAATCTATTGAGAGGGTCATGGACTAACCTATGACCCCTCTGTTGTCATGAAATGTGTCGAGAGAGGTCATAGATTAACCTATGACCCCTTTAGATGCATTAGAACCAACCAAATGTGTCCCTAGGGGTCGTAGGGCCCCTAGGGACATATGTTGTCATGAAATGCATAAAGAAGGGTAATAGATTAACCTATGAAGCCTCTTAGTGCATTGGAATCAACCAAATGTGTACTTAGGGGCTCTAGGGCCCCTAGGGACATTCATTGTCACAAAATTTATCAAGAGGGGTCATAGGTTAACCTATGACCCCTCTCGCTGCATTTGAACTGACCAAATGCAAATGTGTCAAGAGGGGTCATATGATAACCTATGACACCTCTTAGTGCATTCAATGCAACCAAATGCATCCTTAGAGCCCCTTGAGATATACGTTGTCATGAAATGCCTCAAAAAGGGTCATAGGATAACCTATGACCCCAATTGATGCATTAGAACCAATCAAATGCATCCCTAGGTGTCCTAGGGCCCATAGGAAAATATCTTGTCATGAAATGCATTGAGAGGGGTCATAGGTTAACCTATGACCCCTCTTGATGCATTCAAACCAACCAAATGGGTCCCTAGTGGTCCTAGGGCCCCTAGGGACATATGTTGTCATGAAGTGCATTGAGAGAGGTCATATGTTAACCTATGACCCCACTCAATGCATTCAAACAAACCAATTATGTCCCTAGGGGTCTTAGGGCCCCTAGGGAAATATTTTGTCATGAAATGCATCCATAGGGTTCATAGTTTAATCTTTAACCCCTCTCAATGCATTAGAACCAACCAAATGGGTTCCCAGGGGCCCTAGGCCCCTAGGGACATTTATTGTCATGAAATGCATTAAGAGGAGTCATAGATTAACCTATGACCCCTCTCAATGCATTAAAACCAACCAAATCTGTCCTTAGGAGACCTAGGACCCCTATGGGCATATGATTTTATGAAATGCATCGAGAGGGGTCAAAGACTAACCTGTAACCTTTCTTGATGCATTCAAACCAACCAAATGGGTCCTAGGGCCTCTAGGGACATATTTTGTCATGAAATGCATTGAGAGGGGACATCGGTTAACCTATGACCACTCTCAATGCATTCAAACCAACCAAATGCATCCCTAAGGGTCCTAGGGCCACTAGGGACAGATGTTTTTATAAAATACATCAATAAGGATAATAGAGTAACCTATGACCCCTCTTGACACATTGGAATCAAGCAAATGGGTCAATCATTGTCATAAAATGCATATAGAGGGATCATAGGTTAACCTATTACCCCTGTAGATGCATTTGAATAAACCAAATGTGTGTCTAGGTGTCTTAGGGCCCTTAGGAACATATGTTGTCATAAAATGCATTGATAGGGGTCATAGAGTAAGCTATGACCCCTCTTGACACATTGCAACCAACCAAATGGGTGCCTATGGGCCCCCTAGGGTCATTTGTTGTTGTGAAATACATCAAAAGGGGTCATAGGTTAACCTATGACCCCTCTTGATGCATTCAAACCAACCAAATGCATACCTAGGGACCTAAGGCCCCCCTAGGAAATTTTTTTGTCATGAAATGCAACGAGAGGGGTCTTAGATTGTCTCAACACATTTGAACCAACCAAATAAAGATATTCATTAACATGAAATGCATCAAGAGGGGTCATAGGTTAACTTACAAACGCTTTCTATGCATTCGAACCAACCAAATGCATCCCTAGGAGCCCTAAGGACATATATTGTCATGAAATGTGTCGAGTGGGGTAATAGGTTAACCTACAACCCCCCTTGATATATTTGAACCAACCAAATCAGTCCCTAGGGCCCTAGGGCCACTTGAGACATATGTTATCATGAAATGCATTAAGAGTGGTCATAGATTAACCTATGACCCCTGTCAATGCATTAAAAAAAACCAAATGCATCTGTAGGGGTCTTAGAGCCCCTAGGGACATATTTTGTTATGAAATGTCTTGAGAGGGGTCATAGGTTAAACTATGATCACTTTCAATGCATTAGAACTAATCAATTGCATTGCTAGGGGTTCTAGGGTCCCTAGGGACATACATTGTCATGAAATGTGTCTAGAGGGGTTATAGGTTAACCTATGATGCCTCCTTACACATTCGAACCAACCAAATTCATCCCTAGGGACATATGTTGTCATGAAATGCATTGAGAGGGGTCATAGGTTAAACTATGACCACTCTCAATGCATTCCAAACAACCAAATACATCCCTAGGGGTCCTAGGGCCCCTAGGGACATACACTTTCATGAAATGCATCAAGAACCTATGACCCCTCTTGATGCATTCGAACCAACCAAGTTCATCCCTAGGAGCCCTAGGGCCCCTAGGGACATATATTGTCATGAAATGCATCAAGAGGGGTCATAGGTTAACCTATGATCCCTCTCAATGCATTAGAACCAACCAAATAGATCCCTAGCGATATATGTTGTCATGAAATGCATTGAGATGGGTCATAGGTTAACCTATGACCCCTCTCTTGACACATTAAAGCCAACCAAATGCATCCCTAGGGGTCATAACGCCCCTAGAGACATATGTTGTCATGAAATACATCAGTAGGGGTCATAGATTAACCTATGACCCCTCTCGATGCATTCAAACTGACTAAATGTATCCCTAGGGGCCCTAGGGCCCATAGGGACATATTTTGTCTTGAAATGTGTCATTTGAACTAACCAAATGTGTCCCTAGGGGCCGTAGGGCCCATAGGACACATGTTGTCATGAAATGCATCGCAAACCTATGACCCCTCTCAATGTCTCAATGCATTAGAAAAAAAAAAATGTCCCTAGGTGCCCTAGGGCCCCTAGGGACATAGGTTGTCATGAAATGCATTAAGAGGGGTCATAGGTTAACCTATGACCCCTCTTGATGCATTAGATCCAATCAAATGCATCCTTAGGGGTCCTAGGGCCTCTAGGGACATATGTTTTCATGAAATACATTGAGAGGGGTCATAGATTAACATATGATCCCTCTTGATGCATTGAAACCAACCAAATGCATCATTCATTATCATGAAATTTGTTGAGAGGGGTCATTGGTTAACATAAGACCCCTATCAATGAATTCAAACTAACCAAGTGTGTCCCTAGGGGTCCTAGGGTTCCTAGGGACATATGTTGTCATAAAAACTGTCGAGAGGGGTCATAGGTTAACCTATGACCACTCTTGATGCATTCAAACCAAACAGATCTATGTATAAGGGCCCTAGGGCCTGTAGGGACAGATGTTGTCATGAAATGCTTTGAGAGGAGTCATAGGTTAAATTATGAATATGTTGTCACAAAATCCTTCAAGAGGGGTCATAGGTTAAACTATGACCTCTCTTGATGCATTTCATTACAACATATGATGCATTTAAATGGGTCATAGTTTACTCTATGATCCCTGTCATTGCATTTGAAGCAACCAAATGTGTCCCTAGGGGCCCTAGGGTACCTAAGGACATATGTTGTCATAAAATTCATCAAGAGGGGTCATATGTGAGCCTATGACCCCTCTTGATGCATTCAAACCAACCAAATGGGCATACATTGTCATGAAATGCATTGAGAGGGTTCATAGGTTAACCTATGACCCCTCTCGATGTATTCAAACCAACCAAATGCATCCATATGGACCTTAGGGCCCCTAAGGATACATGTTTCCATGAAATGTGTCAAGAGGGGTCATAAGTTAACCTATCACCCCCCTCGATGCATTAGAACCAACCAAATGCATCGCTAGGCATCCTAGGGCCTCTAGGGACATATGTTGTCATGAAATGCATCGAGGGGTCATAAGTTAAACTATGATCACTTTCAATGCATTAGAACCAACCAAATGTGTCCCTAGGGGTCCTAGGGCCCCTAGGGACATATGTTGTCATTAAATGTGTCGAAAGGGGTCATAGGGTAACCTATGACCCCTCTTGATGCATTCAAACTAGCCAAATGTGTCCCTAGGTGCCCTATGGCCCCTTGGGATATATGTTGTCATGAAATGCATTAAGAGAGGTCATAGCTTAACCTATGACCACTCTTGATGCATTTGAACCAACCAAATGCATCCATAAGGTTCCTAGGGCTCCTAGGGACATACATTGTCATGAAATGTGTCGACAGGGGTCATAGGTTAACCTATGACCCCTCTCGAATAGGGCCAATAGGGACATATATTATCATGAAATGCATTGAGAGGGGTCATAGGTTAACCTATGACACCTCTTGATTCATTCAAACATACAAAATGCATCCCTAGGGACATATGTCATCATGAAATGCATTGAAAGGGGTCATAGGATAACCTATGACCCCTCTCGATGCATTAGAACCAACCAAATGCATCCTTAGCATTCCTGCAGCCCCTAGGGACATATGTTGTCATGAAATTTGTCATTCAAACCAATAAAATGCATACCTAGGGACCCTTGGGCCCCTAGAGACATATGTTGTCATGAAATGCATTGAGAGGGTCCTAGGGGTCCTAAGGACATATGTTTTCATGAAATGCATTGAGATGGGTCATAGATTAACCTATGATCCCTCTTGATCCATTACAACCAACGAAATGCATCCCTAGGGGTCCTAGGGCCCCTAGGAACATATGTTTTTATGAAATACATTAAGAGGGGTCATAGATTAACCTATAATCTCTCTTGATGCATTGAAACCAACCAAATGCGTCATTCATTGTCATACAATTAATGAAGAGGGGGCATTGGTTAACCTATGACCCCTCTCGACGCATTCAAACCAACCAAATGTGTCCCTAGGTAGCCTAGGGAACCTAGGAACATATGTTGTCATGAGATGCATTGAGATTCATTCAAACTAACCAAATGGGTTGCTAGAGGTCTTAGGGCCCCTAGTGACTTATGTTATCAGGAAATACATTGTGAGGGTTCATAGGTTAACCATGACCCCTCTTAATGTATTTAAATCAACCAAATGTATCCCTAGGGGTCCTAGGGCACCTAGGGACATATGTTGTCATGAAATGCATTGAGAGGGGTCATATGTTAACCCTCTCAATGCATTCGAACCAGCCAAATGTATCTCTAGGGTCCCTAGGGCCCCTAGGGACATATAAAATGCATTAAGTGGGGTCATAGGTTAACCTCTGACCCCTCTTGATGCATTAGTATTAACCAAATGCATCCATTGGGGTCCTAGGGTCCCTAGTGACATATGTTGTCATGAAATGCGTCAACAAGGGTCATAGGTTAACCTATGACCGCTCTCAATGCATTTGAACCAACCAAATTGATCATAGGTCATAGTAATAATAACATATTTTACGTTATTATATTGTATAATAATAGTAAAAATCATAATAATATAATATAATAATAATATATATTAATATGTATATTATGTTTAAAGGTTATTATAATAATAATAACATATATTACTATATTATATTTAATAATAATATAATATAATAATCATATATAATAATTATCGTATATAAATTTCATATATATATATATATATATATATATAAAATCATACATAGTAATGAAATTTATTTACATTGCCCATAATTCCCTCTAAAATTTTGGAATCAATATCAAGTACTCAATCTGATATCAGATATCCAATTTAATATCGGGTATCTGATATGAGATTGGATACCCGATAATACTGACATGATTTTCCCAACATATTTCCTATCACTATAGACTGAATAATATCACTTTTTGTGAGCTATTTTCACGATTTTTGGGAAAACTAACCTTTTGGGGTACATACAATCGAAAACGTTCAATAATATATCATTAGGTGTCTGATATTGTCATTTGAATGGGGAGCAATAGTTGTCAAAAGGTTAAATGCAAAAGGGAGGTATTGAATGAAGACATTGCAACATATAGGGAAAGGAACAAGCTAAATCACTGAAGGAAGAGACAAGGTATATTAAATGTGAGTCAAGTTGATGATGTATTGGTCAAAGGTGAAATCATAGAGTCAAATAATGAATACGTGTAGTCGGGGAATGAAAATGCACCACTTGATAATGAAAATGTTGGGATTGAAAATTTAGAGAATGAAAATTTGGAGAATGAAATGCTACCAAGTCATAATGTGAATTACATGATTGACCATGTTGAACATGACAATGTACAAGAACCTTACATATCTCCTAATTATATTCGACACAAAGGTTCTAGAACACCAAAATGGATAATTGAAATTGATGAAATGATTATTACCAATTTGAAATATAAAAAATCAGAAAAAACCATTTGATTATGGGCTTCAAGACTATATAAGATTTTTTTTGGCAACAAGATAGTGGTGGAGCAATGTTAAATTTTTACGCACTTATTAAAGATGCAAAAAATGAGACCAATGCTTTCCAAATTGAAGATTCATGTTAATAAAAAATAGGAAAGAAATGTCATTATTGTGAAGAATATTTTCGGTGCTCTCAATAGCATTACGAAAAATAGTATGGAGAAGGATAAGAGAGCTACTCGAAGGGTTATTACAACATCTTTGGTAAGTCATCCTTTAAGAAAGGGTAGATATATGAGATAAAATTGTAGACTTGAACCTAAATCATACTACTTTGAAAAGAGCACTTAGTAGATGAGAGAGAATTCATGACCCTCTTCAAAATGAAACATAGGCTTTTGGTGGGAGACTTCGACATTTTGATAAGAAGTTATTTAATGATGTGAAGGAAGAAATTACATGGTTTTGGCACTCAAGCATAAGAGTATCATGTAATGCTAAAGATGTGTTAAAGTTGAAAATTAGCATTAGAGATAGTACACCACATCCTAAACTTTATTTGGAGGTAAGTCAAACTATGTTGTTCAAACAATTTAGAGAGAGTCTTCAAAGTCTTCATATATCACAAAGGGCTTTTGAATATTTAAGCCATTTTATTGTGTGCCACTTAAATTTTGAAATACATGTTCTTGCAAATATCATGTCAAGTTTTCTATGCACCATGAACTATTATGCTCCATCTATTCTACTTTGCATATTAAAGAAATGTTGGAGAATTGTGATGCTAGTGGTCATCCAAAATCATCAAGAGACTAGATTAGTTTCTATGTCATAGAGTTGATGGTTGTTTCTTTTAGAGAAATACTTGCTTAAATGATAAGTGTTCAGAATGTGGCAGCTTATCCAAGTTTGACACATGTTTCCATAAGGGGTGTGAACGAGATCTTGGGAAGACAATAGTAAAAAAAAAGGTATATGAAATAGTGAAATACACATTGAAGAGTGGGGGTGAGGGCTCTAGATGTGAATTGGTTGGAAAAGAAATCAGTGTGGCTAGTTTTATTTTAGATTTCAAGAAAAATATTTTCTACAAGTATGCAAGACATAGTCATAGGTCTTAGTGGTTGGATTAACAATTTAGAATGTGTAAGGAGACTTTTCCCATTAGCATTATAATATTAGTTGTTGACTTTGATAAGAACTACACATTGCAGCCTCAAAATGAGACACAATCTTAGTAGTACAACTCCATTCATATTGCTATTTTGGTCCACATAACGTATATAATGCTCCTAATATTGTGGAAGATAATCTAAAGATTATTAGAAAGCATCATTTTTATATGAGTGATGATAGATCTCACTCTCACAAGTTTGTGCAACATTGTTTCGAGAATTATTTTGATTTCTTATAGGAGCATGCAATTTCCATGGATAGACATATCATTTTGTGAGATAATTGTACAAGTCAATTCAAGAATGATTGCATATTTTATTGGTTGTGTAGGATGCATGTAGAGAGGGGGCTGCCTCATATTTGGAGTTTTTCTTGAGCCTAACCATGGGAAAGGGTAACATGATGGAGTAGGGGCATGTGTGAAGAGAGCTCTAGTTAAGGAGCAACTAAAGATTTCAAGAGCAAATCTTCTGGATGCTCGTAGCATTATTGATTGGTGTACTTCAACATTATCAAAGGGGGGACTCTTGATTCAGTAGTATATAGGTTCTTTTGGTTAGTTGAGTAAGGGTTCATAGGTGATAGATCAGATTGTGCTACAATGAGAGACTCATCAAAAATGCATTCATTCTAGAGCTCTAATTCTAGTACATGGACCATTCAGACATGACAGCTAGCATGCTTTTGTCCTAGTTGTTTTTAGTGTGATTGGGATCACTGTGAGTCAAGTGAGTGGGTGGACACATGTGCTCCACATTATATTACTCCATTTTCTATCATACCCTCTATCAAAAATAATGACATGGAAGGTTCACTTGAGCATAACCATCTATCAGATCTTCTTCAACCAAGGCATGTCTTTGCATTGGTTCCACCATAGGGGATGATAAAAAATCAGATTATTGGTTAGCACATTGTTAAGAGGTAAACAAAATCTTGCACAACTGATCATACATAATGATGGATTTACATATCCTATTGTCACTGGAACATGGCTATGGACATACATGCTTAGAAGGAATATAATTGTTGTATTTGAAGACTATTAGAAGCACATAATAATTCTCATATATTCACATCTTATTATAGCAAAAAATGTAAATTTGTTGAAGCATCAAGGAAGACCACAAGTAAAAGAAATTTTACTATTACTAATGCTGATCATGAAACCTTGTTGGAGACCCTAAAATAGAGAGAGGACCCTACTAGAATACTTGACTAGGTATATTTACTTCTTATCTTATTTTGTTCATAATGATTCGATGAAACAATGATTATCTTATTTAATACAATAAGTTATTAATATTTTTTATGATATTGGAATGTAGGTACATCATGAAGAGTAGCCATGCATGAAGATAAAAAACTAAATAAGGAGTAGAATGAAGAAAAATCTATTCTATTTTTTCACACTATGATTTTTGTCAATACTTTTATCGACACTACAATTTTTGACACTATGATTTTTGGTAGTTTTGTATTGATGAGATAATAATTAAACACTCAAGATATTGTAAATGTAAACTTTTTGAACTAGTGTAAGAAACAAAGATGATTTTACTTAGTGTAATTTATGTGGAGAGGCCTAAAAAATGATGATTTTAATACATACTAACACCAAACTTCAATTGTGCCCAATGCCAAAAACTTGAGAGAGGTAAAAAATAATGTTTTTTCTTAATACTAACCCTAGTGACACCCTTGTTTTGGCCATGGAGAGCCTCCATCATCCATGACCACCCTATACCAAAGAGTCTCCAAGGTGCTCTAAGTGTGTATCAAGGTCGATCTTCTGAGGATTGTAACCTGAAAATAGTGGGGGCTATCGATGAAAAATTAAATGCTACAAGATGATGATGGCAAGGCCTAAAATTACCTATATTATTTTTGAGAGCTCACATTATATTTGGAATCGGTATAATGATCTCACTCAATGCCAAAACTCACAGTGTGTCTTAGTTCATAGGTGCACCATAGCGTAACTTTGTAACTGCTAATCTTGGCATCAAATAATTAGTACCATTAGCTCTGAATGGGTGGGTGAACCCTAGTGATACCCTTGCTCTAGCTACAAAGAGCCTCCATCATCCACAACCACCTTGTACTGAAGAGTCTCCAAGGTGCTCTAAGTGCCTATCAAGGTTGACCTTCTTAGGGTCATAACTCAAAGCTCATGGAGGTTATCGATGAAATGTCAAATGTTATAGGATGGTCATGCTGTGGCCTAAAATAACCTCTCTCATTTTTGAGAGACCACATTTCATTTGGATTTGGCACAGTAATCTCACTTAATGCCAAAACTCGTAGTATGCCTCAGTTCATAGGTGCACAACAACGTAACTTTGAAACTACTGATCTTGGCATCAAATCATCAGTGCCATTATCTCTAGATGGGTGGTTAAACCCAAGTTACACCCTTTTTTTATCCATGGAGAGCCTCTATTGTCTGCGGCCACCCCATACTGAAGAGTCTCCAAGGTACTCTAAGTGTGTATCAGGGTCAATTTTCCAAGGGTCATAACTCAGAGCTCATGTGGGCTATCAATGAAAGGTTGAAAACTATAGGATGGTCATGTCAATGCCTAAAATAATATATCTCATTTTTGAGAGATCACATTCCATTTGGATTCAGCATAGTGATCTCACTCGATGCCAAAACTCACAAAGTGCCTCAATTCATAGGTGCACCACAACATAACTTTGAAACTATTGATCTTGGTATCGAATCGTCAATGCCATTAGCTTTGAATGGGTAGGTAATCCTATTGAAACCCTTTTTCTAGCTATAGAGAGCCTCCATCATTTGCAACCACCCCATACCAAAGAGTCTCCATGGTGCTCTAAGTGCATATTGAGGTCAATCTTTCAAGGGTTATAACTCAAAGCTTGTGTGGGCTATTGATGAAATGTTGAATGCTATAGGATGATCATGTTGAGCCCTAAGATAACCTATCTATTTTTCAAGAGATCACATTTCATTTGGATTCAGCATAGTGATCTCACTTGATGCCAAAATTCATAGTGTGCCTCAGTTCATAGGTGCACCACAACATAACTTTAAAACCCCTAATCTTAGCATTGAATCATTAGTGCCATTAGCTCTAGATGAATAGGTGAACTCTAGTGACATCCTTGTTCTAGTCACAAAGAGCCTCCATCCTTTGCAGCCACCTCATACCGAAGAGTCTCCAAGGTGCTCTAAGTGCGTATCAAGGTCAATTTTTTGAGGGTCATAACTCAAAGCTCATGGGGTCTATCGATGAAATTTAAAATTGTATAGGATGGTCATGCTGAGGTCTAAAATAACCTATCTCATTTTTGAGAGATCGCATTCTTTTTGGATTCAACACAATGATCTCACTCGATGCCAAAACTCATAGTGTGATTCAGCTCATAAGTGCACCACAGTGTAACTTTGAAACCATTGGTCTTGGTATCAAATATTCAGTTCCATTAGCTCTAGATGGCTGGGTGAACCTTAGTAACACCCTTTTTTTAGCTATAGAGAGCCTCCATCATCCATGGCCACCCCATACCAAAGAGTCTCCAAGGTGCTCTAAGTGCGTATTGAGGTTGATCTTCTAAGGGTCATAACTTAGAGCTTGTGTGGGCTATGGATGAAAGGTTGAATGCTATAGGATGGTCATGTCAAGGCCTAAAATAAACTATCTCATTTTTTAGAGATCTCTTTTGATGCAAAAAATCATAGTGTGCTTTAGTTCATAGGTGCACCACAATGTAACTTTTAAATTGCTAATCTTGGCATCCAATTGTTAGTGCCATTAGCTCTGGATGGGTGGGAAAACCAAATTAACACCCTTATTCTAGCTACAGAGAGCCTCCATCATCCATGACCACCACATACTGAAGAGTCTCCAAGGTGCTCTAAGTGCATATCGAGGTCTATCTTTCGACGTTTGTAACTCAAAGCTCATGAGGGATATCAAAGAAATGTTGAATGCTATAGGATGGTCACGTTGAGGCCTAAAATAAGCTATCTCATTTTTGAGAGATCACATTCTATTTGGATTCAACACAACAATCTCGCTCGATGCCAAAAATCATAGTGTGCCTCAGTTCATAGGTGCACCACAACGTAACTTTGATACCGCTGATCTTGGCATCAAATGATAAGTGCCATTAGCTCCAAATGGGTAGGTGAACCCTAGTGACACCCTTGTTATAGTAGTGAAGAGCCTCCATCATCTGTGACCACCTCCTACTAAAGATTCTACAAGGTGCTCCAAGTGTGTATCAGGGTTGATCTTTCGAGGATTGTAACTCAGAGTTTGTGAGGGCTATCGATGAAATGTCGAATGCTATAAGATGGTCATGCCAAGGCCTAAAATAATCCCTTACCATGTTTGGTGAATATATCTAATTAATAATTTTAAGTTATAGCAAAAAATTGCTCAAAATTGCAAAAGTTTTGAAATTGTAATTTTGCAACTTTTGCAACTTTTTCTTGCATAGTGAAAATGAGTGCAAAGAGTTAGTTAGTGGTTTAAGAATGACTATAAAAGGTTGGAAACACCTATATAAGGTATGAAATGACCTTGCTATGACTGTGATTTTAATGTGCTAACAACATCTAGTTCAAATTTGCTTGAGATATTGTTTTTTAGTTATTTTGGAGTTGTTGGTTGATCCAAACTCATACATATAAATGTCATCACTCTGATGGAAGCCTTGAATCTTTCTTGAATTTCCAAAATTCCATGTGGGCTTGGTAAGCCAAATGTTTAGTAAAGTCTCATAATAGCACTTGTTCTCATTTTTCTTTATAAAGTTGATGTACTAGGGTGGAGGTAAATTGTAGAGATTATTTCAAATTAAACATATATGATAGCATTTCAAATTAAACATTGCATCAAAATTTGATAATAAAGGTTGCTAAAATGTTATTCAAAAATTATTTTGTTTGAATTGAATATAAAAAACATGATCAAAATGAATGATATTCCATAAATATGAACAATACACATGATCCATGATAAATTGAACAATAATATACTAAATTAATATGTATATCATTGTGTAGATAAATGAAAAAAAAATATCAAAATACATGTATCCATAGACAAAATAAATATCAAATTTCATGTATCTATACACAAATTACATAAATATATATCAAAATACATAGATCCATATACAAAATGTGGCTGGTCATGCCATCAGAATATGTATAATATCAATGTTTCTATAAAAAATGTGGCATATGCCATCTCAAAATGTCTAATGATGCATCCTATGACAACTATACTATCCTAGGCTTCTCATGGATGATCAAAATGTAGCCTCTTCATTGTACTAGGTGGATGAGATGAATCCTACATAAACAAAAAAGGAAAACCCAAAGTTAGACTACTAAATTTAAATGATTCTTTGTATCCAACATTGAATTACTTAAATGCGTAATCATATTTTTTTAATGAAGATTTATACTATTAAAAATTCATCATAAATACCTCTCTTGGTGACTTCTCGCATTAGTCAAGAGTCCTCTCATATGTCCTCAGCAATGCTTGTACCTCACTGATTGTGGCATGTGTATGTTCAAATATATTGGCCAGATGAATCTACAACTTAAACTATACCATTATAATTAATAGCATGATAAATTTATAACATATAATCAAGAATTCAAACTACAACTTACCTGTGTCGACTCCTCCTCAGGATATAATGGCTATGTCAGCAAAGATACAAAACTCTATCATCCAACCTCATGTGCACTAGGTCTTTCCTATTAGATACAAAATACTAGTTGTCAATATCATGGAAATTAGTTTTGAATTTATTTATGAAAATAAGGAAAATATAAAATAAATGATACTTATACATATAATGGGGCTCTCAATGCAAATGGAAATGCCAGAGCATCTATGACATAAAATTTGCATGGGCTCATCGCTAGTAGCCATGCCCTAAACAATAAAGAATGCAATTAAATTTCATTACCATGAACACTTTACAAGAATGCATTGATATTTAATCAAATAGAAAGCACCTAATTACCTTTCCCTTGTCAATGGGTCCTGCCTCATCCCTCATACTTTTTCCCCTAGGGACAGGTGATACCTACAAGAGAAAAGAAAGATTAGAAGCCATATATGCTACAATATCAAATAGAAAAAATGATGAAAATAGAACGTAATGTACCATAGATGTCTCAAAGCCAAATGAAATCACTAAGAGTGTAGGATCATCAACCTATCTCAGCTCCTCCTTAGTCATCAACTAAACATGAATGAAGATCACATACATGTATAAGTCAGAATGTCTTACAAATAAAAATTACTCTATTATGAATACTAACTTTAAATCATATATGTTGTAACAAAAAAATGTATTCATGTACTGACATAGAAGGATTACATGCCTTTGCATGCCTCTCCTTTCTCATATTAGGGTTTGTAGCCTTTGTATGAACATCGGGTGTATTCTCAACAAATACAAACTGATACTCAGAAAGATCACCTATGGGACCTAGAAAAATATTTTTGCATGTTATGCAAGTACGGGGCACACAAACATGTGATGAGCTCACTAATGATGAACTCACACTACCATCATCAACATAGGGATGCATCACTGACCTAGCATGGGATATCAATAGGCTACTCAATCTATGGATGGATCTAATAGTCTGAGAGCTAGCCTCTATAATGATATCAGGATGCTGCACTCAAGGAGTGGGGGAGACATCATTAGGGGGACAAAAGTGCCAACTTTCTTCCACTAGGAAAAGGGTCTATCTTGAGGAATTACTCTTCCTACACCCATGTTGGGCTTTATGCTCCAATAGTTCACCTTGAGGCCCAACAAAAATTCTGCATACAATTTTCTAAAGAAATAAAATGACACCTCTAAATTGCTATGTAGAGCGATGTCAAAAACCATCCACTAACAATCCCAAAAGTTCATATGTATGGCACCATTTGTGTACCACTTAATTGATAGTTTGGGCTTTTTGTGGTCAACTTGTAAACTAGCTTTTGGGTTCATAAAAAGGGCTACCAAATCATCTTTACTTATATTGAAGGCCAAAACCTCATAATAGTCCAACCCATCATCAAACATGTCATGCATTTTGTCATGCCAATGAAGAGAGGCATTTTGTTCATTGTTAAGTGTTTCAATGTTATCCACTATGGTGTTTAACATGGATAACATAGGAGCTAATGCAACTATAGTATTATATGTGGTTCACAAAGCCCTTAATTTGGTTAGATTTTCAAATATCAAATCCTTGACTTGAGGAGGGTTTTGAGGGGGTAGGGGATCATTTGGTGGATGATTTTGACAGGGCATTGGATTTTTTGGTGGAGGGGTTACGAGGAATAGTATTTCTTACCTCGATATCATCATTTTGATCAGCCATAGCTATTAATTTTCAAAACATAATTTTTATTTTAAAAAACCTAGACTTCAACAATTTGTATTAAAAACAACTATTTTTTAACAAATTCAATCAAAACTAACAAATTTATAATAAAATTCATTGAAAACATTAAAAAAAACTGAAAAAATACTCACCTATATCATGTATCCTTTCCCTAATCAGATATTGAAGCTCAAAGCACAAAACATAGTGTGAACAAGAAACACTCAGGTTTTGATTTTTTTTTAAATCACAGTAAAAGTATCGGGTGTCCAATTTCATATCAGATACATGATATTATTAGATATCCAATATGAAATTAGATACTTAATAATATTGGGTATTTTGGTATTACGATGGGTGCAAAAAAGTCAAAGTGGATTTTGAAACAATTTTAGACATTTTCAAACTCTATTTTTTTCACATCACCACTTTTTGGCACACCATGATCCTGCACATGCCCCAATGCATAATTCATCATTGAACATAATTCTTCCTATGATGATTTGAATGCTCCCACTTTTGATTAGATTCATTCAAAATGATGCACCTTTATAGGTTCAATCATAAAATAAAATAGATTTATGCCTTAATCTATTGATCCTACCCATCCTATATAACCAAGCACCAATGTAGAAGCTTAGAATCCCCAAAATATCCCATTCTTCTCATGTCATCATAAGTGGTATCCCTACTTGCACAAGGGCTGTATTCTTTTTTTTTTTTTCTTTTCTCTTCACATTACTAGTGAAGGAAGTTTCTAAAATGCATTGGTGGATCAATGGGTGTGAATCCTTCCTATGTTTCTAAAAAGGTATTGTTAGGGAGATTGATAATCCATGAATTCATTACAAGGGTGCTATAGAGGGACCTCACTATGAGATTTTTTGCACCAAGCTTGAATCAACCTTGTTACTAGGCCTGGTTATGGGTGAGATAAGTTTTCTAATGATGTGGAATGTCAACAATCACCTCAGTGAAAGCTACAAAAGCATTTGTAAGAGATTAATGGGATGGTATCATAGTTTGAAAGATTATACTTTGTGAGGATGGACCAATGATCTTGGAGCCTGTATGGTCACTAATTAAAAAATTGTAAACAAAACTGGTGTCGCCATTACCATCCACTGCAGCCACTTGATGAGTTTCAAATGTAGCCAAAAAAGGTTTTGATTTGGCATGGTAGGGAAGTAGAGAAATAGAATGAAAGTGCACAGTCAGTTGGAAGGAAGGTAAAAAAAATTAGCCATATTGAGTGGGTAGAGTCTTTTCCTTTATTTCTTAAATACCAAAGCACTATAAACCTTAGTTTTCATTAAGACACAAGTTTTGTTTTAAGCCAATTCTCTCAGGATGGGCCATGGCCAATTGGATTAGACATGGACTAAATTTTGAATCAACATGCTGATGTGGAGGATGATGTAGTAGTGTGACTAGACTAATTTGACCAACCACAAAATGCTACATGGTGATAGCTAGAAAAATTACAAGGTGACATGTGGCATAAAAATTGAGGAGAGATGATGACATGGTGGGTCCAAGTTTGAAGCTTCATATTGTGACACACATCAAATCTAATGGTCTATGCTTTCCCGCATTGTGAAGATGCTCAACCATTAGAGAATGTAAGGAAGCACCTTGCCACCACATGGTAGAGAGCCTAGGTCAATGGTTAATGGAAAAGGAAGATTTCTAGTGAATTAGGAAGTGCCATGTGGTGATGATGTGGTGGGGTGTTCATAGGCTGACACACATGAAGCCTGATTAAAGTAGTTTAACTCAAAATGCATAAATGGAGGGAGATTTATGAGTTTAGAAAATATTAATTTTTATTATTTCTTTCTAGTTCCAATGTACACAAGCATTTTAAATCAAAAATTTATAACCTAAAGTTTCAACATTAAAAAGATTTGAATTATTCCAAAAATAAATGCACTCTTGAGGGCCATGCTAGGAGCCTAATTTTCAAACTGAGATTCTAGGCATCTTTGATGCACTAACATAGCACTATCATATACTAATAGAATTGGGAGAGAAAAAAAAATCATCTTTGAGGTTTGTTTTTCATAGAAAGCTATGCATTCAAGTTATTTAGGGTTTTGTATTAGGTGCCTTGTGAGGCCTCACCCCAACCCTTCGTAGCCTTAGTTGTTACTTTATCATTTTGATACTCACGACTCAAGATGTCGAGACATTATCTGATGCTTAGAACATATGATATTATTTCATGCTGTGTGATGTTACTTTTAGATATTTGATGTTTGTCATTTAATGTTTTATGTATATGTATGTTGATGAAATTAGTAAATGTAGGATTGACACTTTGATTAAGAGATTTTAAATGGTTAAGAATTAAGTAGGATGAAGAAACCCTTATTGATGTATGTTTCAATTTATGTGAATTTATGATACGTATATATGTGCATGTGATTTTTCGGACTATTGATGTGTGCAATGAGTGTGCAGATAATTTTAGCCAAAGAAACCGACGGAGGAACAAAGCTAATCTCTATGTGTTAATTTTGAAAACCTTGTTGTTTGTAATTCAAGTATTGTGTTGTGAAATGTATGTATGTATCTTTCTATGTTCAGTAAATGTTAGTGTTCATAATTATGTTTTGTTAGTGTCGCTTGACACTCGTAAATTGGTTATGTTCTTCAGTATGCTGATTAGGGTTAGTTGTGTTACCTTTGGACCCAAGTTGGTTTTAGTCCGTGTTAGTTTGCTAATTGGGTTCTTAATCAAGTTTAGTCATCCTTAATCCGAATTAGTGCTTAATATGCATTTTAGAGTTATTAGTTGGTCCTAATTATTTTCTAGCCTTTGTTTGGCTCTAACCCTATTCCTAAGGCTTTAAAACATGGTATTTTTATACCCAAGTGGTATGGGTATGGGTTAGGGGTCTTTTCCAACCCCTAAGACCCTTTTGTTGACTTTGGAGATCACTCAAAAAGTCTCATTTTACCTTTGTGCAAAAATTGCAAGTGGTTACCATGAGTTTCATTACCTCACCTCCACTTAGTGTTTAACCATAGTGTGGGTTGAGTTAGGAGTTTCTAGAATTGTAAGTGGGTTGGAGAAGTTATTGTTCCCTTTGGTGGTTGAGTTTGAGGCTTATTTAGAGGCCCTTCTTGGTCTAGTTGAGGTTGTTACCCAATCTCTACATTTAGAGAGGAGTTCTTGAAGATTGAAGCAAAGAAATGGAAGCTCTACTCAAACTTATTCATTTGCATTAGCTCTTTGTGAAGGTTGGAATTCTCATCTCCCTTGTTCAGATTTCATTCTTGTTTCATGCTTATGCTACCTTGTTCTTGTTTGAATGTTTTTATGGTTGTGGGTATGTTGAGAAGATTTGAAAACCATGTTATTTTTGGATGTTTTCCTTTCATGTTTATGTTTGCAATTTTGAGATTTTCTTGCATGGGTGTTTTGGTATTACTCACCCTTGGAGAGGGCAGAAGTGACCAATTTTGGGAAAGGTCTATTTAGTTGGACTCCAACCAGTGTAGAGTCTCTTCTTAGGATGAGAAGAGGGAGAAAGGGTAGGGTGTTATGGGCCCCTACCTATCAGCACAAACCTTGTACGATTATGGTATGTTGAAATGGAAGAATGGAAGTTCTTGGTATATAGCCCCGATTGGGCATCTGTTTGGTGTTGTTCTTGACTTCTCCTGGTTGGAAGAATCCACCTTTCCCTAGTTTTGATTCATTATGAATCCTATTGTTTAAACCATGTATGATTATGCTTGTTTGATTTGTCTCTTGGTTATGCTTGGTGGTCACCCGATCAGATATTTGTTCCCTCCATGGTTCTAGACATGTGTTGCAGAAAACATTATAAATCCCTTTATGAGGGTCATGAAAAAAATTCAATTATATTGTTGAAATTTGGGATTGATATCCTATGTAAATTGGTATTTCAAACTTTGTTGGATTGGAAACGAAGTCGGGTTTTCTTCCTGATTCTTTCCCAGCTGAGCCTTTGAATCAGGTTTCCCAATAAAAATGGTGATTGAGTAATGTTACTTATCATGTGATTTGATCGTAATTTTAATTTAGATGGATGAACATCAAGAATAGGATGGAACTATTGATGATGTTTAGTTTGGCAAAATATCAAGTTCTTCATATATGTTGAAAATAAAAATTTATGATCATGCATGTAGATTTAGTTTTTATGATTATTAGATATTAATCAATTATTGCATTATAGTTGAAATGGATCATTCAAATCCTTGGCATATTTAATTTGAAATGGGTCCTATTAGATTTATTGAAAAAAATATATAACCCCTCTTAGTAAATCTATCAACTTCAAAAAAAAAATACATTGTTTTAAAATCCATACTTAGAAAAAAAAAAGCTTCATAAAAATTTTCTCCAAGAGCAAAATGCTCTCTAGATTTTGCATGGAGAAAAAATTAAATCTACTTGTGCAATAGAGAATATTCTCTATGATTCCTTGTTTTTGTATTTAAATTCAAAATTAATCACCAATAAATTAAATATGAATAACTAAAATAATTTAATAATGATCTCTAATATCCTAAATATCTAATTTGCTACCCATAAAACTTTTAAACTTTAATGCCTTTTCTCCTTCCTTGGACGTCAGTATGGAGGAAGGTTTTTAATATATTTTAAATCTTACAAAGTCAATTGTCATCATAAAAAATGATGTCACCTGCTCCCTCCATAAAGATTGTGCAGACCTTGGATTATGGGAAGAAGGTTAAAAGCTATTTTTATTTGTTATTGCCCCACCTTGCTAGGCTTAGGTCATCACCATTATGCCTGCGCATGGTTTGGGGGCTATGAGTCTACTTCCCCACATTTTTTGGCGCTGAGTAAGTGCTTGGGAAGCGCAAAGGGTTGAGGGGGGGGCTTGATGGGACTTATGGCAAGTGGGGAATAGAGTAGGGGATAGGGGGGGTAGGTTAGTATTAAGTTAGTTTAGTTATGTTGTAGTATGTTAGTTTAGTTTATTTGTTAGATAGTTGAATATATATATATATATTTTAGTTATATTAAGTTGGTTTAAATTTATTAACATTGTTTTTAGTTAGTTTATTATTATGTTGTTTAAATTAGTTTAGTTTATTTTAGTTACATCTTTATTATTAGTAATTGTTAGATAAAGTGTGCTAGTTATTATGTTAATATTAGATTTGTATTTAACTATTAGTTGAATGTAGTAGGGTTAATAATTAGTTTTTTAAGATAATAAACTTTTGTTAAAAATTAGCTGTAATTTAAATTAATACTAATTAGTTTCCTTTTTATTTTGTTTTAAATGTTAAGTAAGTTACTTAGTTTAGCGTTAGCTTTTAATAATAGTTATTTTTTTATTATGTTAGTAATTTATTATTTAATTGAATTGGCATTATTTGCTATATGTATCTCCTTTAAAATTAGTGTGGTGTAATGTTAAACTTTTAGATTAGCATAAGTTTGGAAAATATGAGCTGTTGGTTCTGGTAGAGTATTTTATATGTAAAAAGGTGAATATCTTATTTATTTAGTTAGACCTTACTCAATTTTAGTGGAATTATTATTTTATTAAAAATATTCTATTCTTGGAAGCTTTGTAGATTGAACAATCATTATTGGAAATTAAAGTTTATTTAATTGCATGTAAGACATTTTGCTAGTTAGTATGTGCTTTAATTAAAGTCTTGAATAACTTTGAATTATAATATTTAACTTGGACATCTGAACCAATTAGTTGTAGTATCAATTGATCTTTTGCCTAAGGGAATTATTATCGATCAAAGATTATAAGATGTAAAACTTTTAACATCATGTTATACCATTGTTCTAAGAAATGTAAGAACATAACCTCTGTCGATATCCACCTCATAGCTAGAGTATCAAATTTTAACAATGTACGCCTTCGAATGTTATGTAACACAAGATGTTATGAAGATAATCCTTTCTTGAAATGTGATTTAACCTTATCAAACTTAGAGAATTCAAATTATTAAAAAAAAATTGTGTGTTTTTGCCTTATAGTTTGGGCATGACATGCCTCTTTTTCAACCTCATTCAGTTAAGGTAGTCTTGATCTGATTTTTGGAAAAATGATGAACTAGGTGAATGCTAGAGGTAGTAGGGAGGTAGTTAGGGATGAAGTTTCTTAGCTATAAGTTAGTTTAGTGAATGTTTAATTAGCATTTTAGATGCATATCTAATTTTTTTGTCATGAAAAATGTTTCTCACCAGTTTGAGGAAATTTATCAAGTTTGTTACATGCAATGATGAGATTCTTTTCTGATTTTGGTTGTAAAGAGAAGAAAGATGCTTTGAAACAATAAGGAATGAAGATTTAAGTGGACACATGTCACTTCCAAATCAGATCTAGCATTTAATTCCTTTCCTATATTTATCTTATTCTCTCTCATTGTAAGGGTTCCAATTTCTTGGATTTTTCACTGTTGTGATACCAGAAGGATTGTTCTAGTTAGGTTAAAAAAAACTTCATGACCGTGGTAACATTTTCTTCATCTTTCTCTCTTGTATGAAAAATAGTAGTAAAGTTAATGTAGATAGTCCTAATCTATTCATTATTTTTTATGGCTCATTTACATGCATCTTGAATTTATAGTTTCAAAGAAATGAATACAATGAGCAAGAAACTTCTTAGTTTCATTTTGATTCTTGCCTCTTATCTCTATAATTTGCAATCTTTTTTGGTTCAGGGACAAGAACTTAGACCCTTTTGCATCACCTTAAGGTTGTATGTCTTTTATGTTTTCTTCTTGGGACAAAGAGTAAGTAAATGCTTTATATATTTGACAGGTTTTTTGGTTATTTGAGAAGGATATTTCATTAGAATGAGATCTTTATGAATAATAATGTCTAATTCGCAAAGTGATAGGATAGATTTGATATCTTTATGTATGGAATATGTCACTAGTATCATAGATGTATGTGTGTGATTTATGGAACTACCAAATAGATAAGGCACTAATAAGTGATAGGAACAATTTGGTCTTATTGTTGCATATTTGGGGATTAGCTGAAATCAAAATTATAATCATCTATTTCCCTTTCCATTTAAGAGCTAAAAGGATGCCCTCACTTAGCTTGTAGATTTCATAGGATTTACAATTTTCTACTGTACATATTTGTTATTGCATAATTATAGAATAAATAAGGGTTTTATCTACTATGTTTGGATTCAAGTGTATGCTTTGGAACAATTGCTACCATATGAAGAATTCATAGGTATACCCACCTAGGTTTTGCAGAGCCTATAGTAGAAGAAGGGTGTAGCATTATAGTTGGTTTGGTGTCTAAAAGGATATATTGCATATGGGAAGTAGCTATCTGTAGATGTATTTTGTTCTCATTAGGATAATGTGAAATGTAATTTTTTAAAACACCAACAAGTGGAAAGTTCATTTTTGTGTCATTGAAGGGCTACTAGAAAACCAATTAGGCCTCTAGGATAATTTGAGGTATTTCAAAGCTAGATGTTACTTGATGTCCAAAAATTAGTTAAAACCTTTTGAATTTACCTTGATTTGGCCTAAGACACACATCCTAATCATTAGGAAGGTGTTTGAGTTCCTTGTGTACTTTTTTCTTTGCATAGGGTTCGA
Source organism: Cupressus sempervirens (assembly GCA_028749045.1). Taxonomy (NCBI): domain Eukaryota; kingdom Viridiplantae; phylum Streptophyta; class Pinopsida; order Cupressales; family Cupressaceae; genus Cupressus; species Cupressus sempervirens. The sequence continues at coordinate 430,774,566 of CM053785.1, forward strand.
GGAACCTTGTACTTTCCTTATAAGTTTAGGTGGGATTAACTTGGTTTTGACTTCCACCACCCTTACCTCTACATTAGTATTGTGCCTTCATCTCCAACCAATTGTTATAATTTGGGGAATGCACTTCCTTCCTGACAAGAAAGTGATGCATTTGCATATGCAATTTTATAACCTTCAAAAATTGTATTTGATTGTGCTAGCTTGGAATAACTGATTGTTCATTTTATTGTACCTAATGTAATGATAGTTCTATAGCAATTTGTAATCAACCCAACTAATAAACAACTAGACCTAGTTAACTAGGTTATGACTTGTTTCTTTCTAAAAATATCTAATATGATATGTTTTTGCAAATTTTCTTATGAACTCTACCCATTTTTCCTGGTTTGCATTACTTGTGTGCAAGATTTTGAGGTAACTCGCTTAGCTCAAGTTATGTGAGTTGTATTGTTTTATTATCTGGATTCTAGAATATGTATGTAGATAGATCAATTTTTTTTTTGTTCCATGATCTCTATGTATACATACATACATATGTACATACATATACACATATACATAAAAAATAGTAATATATGTATTGCATTTACATTTTATTTGTCATTTTTTATATGAGTGTTTCAAGGTTGGGAACCACTTCAACATCCTTTGCATTATTTAGAGATAATGTCACTATGGTAGAGGTTTCTACAAGGGAATGAGCCTTGTGATTATGGCATTTACATAGAAGAAAAACTTACTTCTTCAACTCTTCATTGGAGTTATTCTTCCAGTAGTGAGAATAACTGCTACAAATTCCTTGGAGCCAAGGGACCCTAAACCTATACTACATTTTCTGAGGATATGGTAGTGTAATACCCCAAAATTGGCTTATTGTCATGATCACCAATTCTGGTCTATTTCTGATCAATTCTAAAGTCCTATTTCATTAGGCAAATTCTTGTTCTAACATTCGCTACTTGGCTTAATTGTTAAATGCAGAAAACCCTAATCCACATAAATCATACTCATTATTTAATCTCTATAGTATGCACTCATATTAGCCACATTAAACCTATGTGATATCAATTTAATTTAATCTAAAAGTATTCATACTTTATTAAATTAAATTATCTCCTAAGCCTAATCTACTATAGAATTAAAATTATTTAATTTAATAAATATACCTATCTTAATTAAGTAAACAAAATTATTTAATTAAATGAAGAAGCTACTTCTAATTAATTAAACAAAGTTATTTAATTAAATGGGAAGTTATTCCCAATTAATTAAATGAAGTTATTTAATTAAATAAGAAAAGTGTCTCTAATTAATTAAATATAATTATTTAATTAAATAGAAAAGGTATTTATGAGAGCATGTCTTATTTTATTAAATTAAATATCTCTCCTAATTTTCTCTTCAGTTCAAGAACAAAAATTCCTAGTTCACTGCTGATCAAATTAGAAGTGACCCAGATCACTTGCTCTCACACTAAAGTCTATTTGAGTTGATTGACTCTTACACTAAGATCTAACCTAGTTAACTCCCTCTAATTTGGGAATCTTCCACCTTAACTGAACCTCATCTTAAAACCTGACCATTGATTGAAATTGATCTCAACCATTGATGGATTCTAGGAAAGTCTATTTAAGAGACCCTCATTTCCTCATTTCAGAAGTTAAATTTTCATGCTATTGAATTGCTATAGAATTGAGTACTCACCTTATTTTCTAGTTTCCACATTGCTATCATTTTATATTCTCATCTAGCTTAACAATGCATACATCTAGTTTAATTTCTTTTATTATTTAATAGAATAAATTGCATCTCTCATCTAGAGTAAATTTGCACATTCATATAGCTTACTTGCATTCAAATCCTTCATTCTTAGAGGGTTTGGTTGCCTCCACCTCAATTCTGAGGATATTAATAGGTAAAATCCCCTTAGATAGAAGGCAATAGGTTGACTCATAGGGCTAATCTTGGGTGAACAATCTAATTTCCATTCCAGGATGAATCCATGTATAATGACCATGTTGAAGTGTCTATGAGGTTTAGAGGCCCACATTTCATAGGTACAAGTAGAACTTACTATTGGCTTCAATACTTCATAACATTTTGGATCATTTGGTGATGCCCAAACTAATAGCAATAGTAGATACTTAGATCCTCATAGGGAGATTGTGACAATACATGCATGGTTACTTCATTGGTTAACAATACATACATCTAGTTTAATTTCTTTTATTGTTTAATAGAATAAATTGTGTCTCTCATTTAGAATAAATTTGTACATTCATATAGCTTACTTGCATTCAAATCCTTCATTCTTAGAGGGTCTGGTTACCTGCACCTCAATTCTGAGGATATTATTAGGGAAAATCCCCTTAGATAGAAGGCAATAGGTGGACTCATAGGGCTAATCTTGGGTGAACAATTTGATGTTCATTTGAGGATGAATCTGTGTATAATGACCGTGTTGAAGTGTCTATGAGGTTCAGAGGCCCACATTTCATAGGTACATTTCTGTCACCCACTGTGGGGCCAAGAAAATCAATTTCTCTGGCCTTACTCTACATTTTTGAAATCATTTTCATGTTTTTTGTTTGTACAATTCCATACAAGTTCTAAATCTTTGCACAAGACTACTCATTTTTGTGCGAAGATTCTGAATCTTCATAAGAAGATTCTTTGTGTGTCATGCGAGAAAGTGCAAAGTGCATGAATCTTCACATGACACCTATTTTCTTTGTGCTGGCCTTAAAATAATTTCATGTGGGCTTCAAACAATCTCACACAACTCTGACAGAGATTTTGTGCAAAATCTTGTGATAGTAGCTTTAGTTTTAAGCGTTGTTTTTCGATCTTCACATTGTTTGATTTCACTAACATGCTTTTCTTGATCTATTTCTCTAAATTTCTTGCAGCTTAACTATTGTTTGAAGGATGTTTGTTGAAGACTCATTTTAAAACCCACTCGAAAATAGACTGACTGTTTGCTTGCAGGATGCTTGTCAAAGATACGCGTGTCGAAGACCATATTTCAAACCCACAAAACATTGTGTGTCTTTTTTTTTTTCCTACTTTCAAAACTAGATAACTAGGACTTGTGAACTTCTTAAGATTCAAGACAAAAGAATAGAACAATATGCTCTTCACTTCTCAGAGGTCATGACCGAGAGTGAATCAGAAACCTAGACACTTCCAAAAGATGACATTCTGAGGAAGGCAAGTAGCTTGGTGGTTCCCCAAAGCTTGTTATCTTCTATGATAAGAAAATTATTTCCTTTAAGAGAATCAAAATCTTTAAGGAAGAATGAGTTAGGATTGATTAAGCCAAGTCGGTAATTAACTTGTTTTGCATGTTTGGGTGAGGAAATAAGGTAGAGGATTATGCTCTTTCCCCTTGAGGGAAATTAGAAACTTGGACCCTTAGATCTAAACCACTAGTCTATGTCTATCCTTTAGATGGCCTGCCGGAGTGATCCAACCTCTAGGAACGATCCAAGTGAGCACAATCCTTTCATCGGAGATTCCAACTCACTATAATCAAGATGCTTTGTGGAGCGAAAGACTCCAAAGTGGGATTAATTTCTTCCCCTTGATTCTTGATATTGCATATCAAGGGGAAGCTCTTTCTATGCACTAGTCAGTATCGGCCCCTAGCTTGCTAAGCAAGTAGTATGCACTTTTAGATGTTGGTGTGGGCTGCTGGTCTCAACTCCACTTGCGGAGCCACCAAGAATTAATACAAATGGAAGCCAAGTAAAAACCTTGCAGTTAGAAGCCACCCGGTTCACCTCCAAAAGGAGGCATAATCTTTGTGCAAGAAGGGGGAAGAATCTCTCTTGTAGAACTCACCATAGGCATGCTACTAGATGTTTGAAGGTGGTATACACACTCGTCCCCTACCACAAGGGTGCTCATTCAACGTATACTATTGAGTCCTTTGAATATGCCAAAAATGAGGGTGTCCTCTAGGGGGTGACATGGCTATGTGAGGTATACGCATGCACATAGGATATGGGACAAAGGTTTTGCCTTCTCTACCAATTTTTCTTTCTAGGGATAAAGCATGTTTGTTATCAAATCATCAACAAAGTCCAAATCATTTTACAACAAATGAAAGTCAAGACTCCCCTATCATGTGGAGTTTCTTTGTGCTCAACAGGACTATTTTTGACTACTGCTTGCTTCCCATTGTCTTCTTTGAACATATTGCCTAAATTGTAAACTTGAAACGTTGTCTAAACATCTTATTAATTCAACCTCATTGTTTGTCCAATTAAATTTTTCTGGTAAATCTGTCTATTCTATCCGAACAATCTAAAAATCTTGTCAAAATTAGTCGCTATTGTAAAACTGGTCTACCTTCTCGCGCGAGATGTTTTTAAGTCTCATGCAAAATTATATGGTTCTGTCACTATTTCACATGACTCTATCCAAGTTTTCACGTGGCTTGTCAAACTTTCTCGCATGAAATTAAACTACTGTCACTAACTTTCATGCGGCCCAAAGTATAATCTTGTGTGGTCTAGAACACTTCCTCATGTGGCCTATAAAGGTTTCTCGCACGAGACTTTGTGTCAGCATTACAACTTTTGGTCTACTTTAGCTATCTGTGGCCTACATGCTGCCTTTTTTTGCATCTGTTTATCACTCTCTATCTACGAACAGTCTTGAAACAATGGCACTTTGCTTAGCTGAAGACTTGTGTCTCATACTTTGACTAGTCTTGTCTCTTAAGTTACCTTTTGTCTTTATCTCTTAATGCTTGTCATACTTTGTGTCACGTTGGTCATAATATCTGGCTATTCTAGCCTTTAAATCAAACCATTTGTGCCTTGGTGGACAACATTCTTGCTATTATCTTATCCTTTTTGAGACTCAGTCTTAGTGTAGTCCTTGTCTAGGTTCTAGCTTCTTGTCCTTGTCTATGACTATCACGACCAGAAGTGGCAATGTGTTTTATCCTCTTAGACTTAGACATGGTCATGCTAGGGGTCATAATCGCGACGAAGGTTGCTTATCTTTTGTTACATAATCTATATCTAGTTCGACTAGTGAGAAATCTTCATGATCACCCTCACCTACCAAGTCACCTCGAATTCAACAAACATTTTCCATAAATTTGCAACAAATTAGTAATCCTTTGTACCAAGAGGATACTGAGATAGGTAGAGGTCCTGCATTACCAAACATGATGTTTGATCTTTTTTTAGAGGACCTTTTGAAACACAACACACTAAAATTGAACACATTCCTATAATGACTAATTGTGAACCTAAACATGGTAGTCATAGTCGACATCAAGAACCACCTAAGGATGACAAAGAGAAAGAGAAAGACCATGACACCAATGAGGAATAGGAAGAGGTAGAAATACTCCCTGAACACATAGCAAAATGTTGAAGAGACAAAAACTTCCAAAAGGTCATGGGAATCCTACTCAACGAAGAGAAAGAAAAATACTTTCTCAAACTTGCCCATAATGGAGCTAAACTGCCCTCTCATTTCAATGTGGAAACCATTATCATGCCTGAAGAGGAAATTTAGACTTCTAAACTCCAAAAACAACTAAAAATTATGCAAGGCCAATTGGCTTAGATAATGCATGAGAAAGAGAAACCCACGAAATCATACACACTGGATGCTCTTTGCCCATTTCCATTTGAAAAATTCATAAACTCGCCACCTTTTCAATGAGGCATAGAGCTACCCAAATATGACAAGTACTTTGGTACTATTGATCCCTAAGATCACTTGTGGGAATTTGGTGCTTTGTCTATGGATTTTATACATGATCATACATACCTCATGTGTTTGTTCCCTTGAAGCCTAGGTTGTCAAGCTTTAGAGTGGTTCTCACATTTACCTTCTGGTATCAAGACATTTGATGAAATTGCCAATCTATTTGTTCAACAGTATTCTCATAACATTCAACACCCTGTCAATATTTGAGATCTATGCAACCTTAAATAGAAAGCTAGAGAACCTTTTCTCACATTCCTCCAATGGTGGAGATAACTATACACTAAGTATTCTCGTAAAATTCCAGAAGTAGAGAAGCTTGACATTTTCATTGATAACCTCCTACCTGATTTTGGATATAGAGTCCAACTGCAAGTTCCATGTACCTTTGAAGACATGATCACATAGGCTATCCATATCGAGGAATTTATGGTCAAGAAAGGTGAACTCACTCTTCAGAGAGACATAAAACAAGGTTCCACTTCTAGCAGGGATAAAACCAAACATGTCAACAAGAACTGAGAAATCGTACATGATGGAGTTGTTGACAATGTCACACCGAAACCTGCTAAAGTAGCATTTAATCTCACAGATGGCCTCAAAACGGCCAAAAATGCTGAGAAACCTCCCCCTAACAACAAAACATCTGGGAAAAAACCAAGAAACTCATGGACAACATGCCCTGAGCGAGAGTATTTACCCTTGGGAGAACCTTTGGATGTGGTTTACAAAACATTGCTACAACATAAGCTTATTTTACCAATGGATAATCCTCCTCCCTATGATCTACAACCACATCCACCATGGTGGAATGAGACCTCATTCTATGAGTATCACCAAAAAAAGAGACATAAAATTAGCAATTGTATAAACTTGCACCATAAAGTCCAAGACTTGATTAATGCTGGTGATCTTGTGGTAGGTGGACATAACAAAAACTTGGACCACAAGGCATTCAAAGAGCCTTTCCTAAATTATGAAAAAGGAGAGACTTCGAAACCACAACCCTACAACAAGGTCAAATATACATATTCTAATGATGATGATGTCATTCACATGGTTGACCCTGTAGATTCTGAATACTGTGACGTTATTACCATTAAGGGAAAACAAGACAACGACAAACCCAAGACACCATTTGTCTTGAGGGGCCCTACTTCCAATACAATGGATAATACACCTTTGCAACACTATGCTAATGTTGTCACTCGCTCTCGCATCAAGTTGGTGCTCAAAGGCCCTACGCCACCTACTTTAGAACTTGAACAACATAAAGACAAAGCCCTTGCTGGTCCATCCGGTAAAGGTGCAAAACCTACAACAAACTTGACAGCAACCAGTTATAGTGTTCTCGATCAATTGAATTGAACTAATGCCTAGATTTCCATATTTGAGCTACTTAAAATCTCACCTACTCATAAGTAGATTTTGGACAAAGCCCTCACTGAGGAAAATGTTCCTCAAGATCTTGATCTTGAGTGATTCCAATCCATGGTGGGTCACCTTACCTTATGAGATTTTGTAAGGAAGATGACAACTCACTGAGTCACCCACACAATCAACCTCTACACATCGAGGTTATGATCCATCAAACACGTGTTCGATGGGCACTCATTGATAATGGAACTAGCCTAAATATTGTCTCTACTACTCTTCTTAGACAATTGAATTATTCTAAGGACTCTATTGATCCTTGCTGAAAGATCACTATCAAAGCATATGACAAAGTGGAATGAAAGTCTCTATGTCTTGTGGTTTTACCAATTTGCATTGGTCTTGTCGAAAGGGATGTCACCTGTCAGGTGCTTGACATTCCTTTGGCTTACAAAATTTTGTTAGGATGGCCATGGATACATGAGATGCATTCTATACAATCCACATAAAATCAATGCATCAAGTTCCCATTTCATGGCTCTAAAGTTACTAGTCCTACCACTACTAGCTATTCTTGCAATATACTCAGAGTTGTTGAAACTTTCATCCCTACTAACCATGAGTCCATTGATTATTATGATAATAAGATGAAAAAAATCAAACAATCATTCAAACTAAAAGAAACTGGCATGGGAGAGTATCACATTAAACCAGTGTTGTTATTAACATCTCTCCCAGAGTCTCCTCGACATTATGGGAGACCCTCAGAGGAAAAGAAGTCATTTGTGCTGACACCCCAAACCAAGTACAGTGGTACTTTTGTTAAGGCTATAGTTCCCTTAGAAGATGAAAGTGAAAATAGAGCCATTGTTGCATAGCTTTATAGAGAAGAGGCTCTAGTGGACCTAATAGAACAAGCTCAAGAAATTACTCCCAAGAAATATTGGCCTAGTCTTAGGCTTATGAAGCATTTTGGTTACAATGGAATTGGCCTTATTGTGTGCAATAACAATGGCCTAATTGATCCTATCAAAGCATGAGCTTGAAGCAATAGTGATACAATTGGCCTAGGATTTAAGAAGGTTCCTTTTCATTTGGGACCAAATAAATTCATACCAACACCTAAGAGTTCATCTAAAAATGAGTCACAAGTTGAGTTAGATACTCAAGAGGAAGAATTTGATGATGAGGATTCCTATCCTCATCCTATTCCTTATGATCTCGCTAAATTCTTCACTAAGACAGATGACTTTATGCCATGTGTTAGCACTATGGATGATACTAGTGACTCTTCTGAGGATAATACTGAGAAACTCAAATACCATTCAAAAAAGGGAGAATCTAGTCAGTTATATCGTATTGAGTATTTGTGTAAGAACCCAGAGGATGTAGGTGAGTATGTCCATATCATTGTTGCGGATTTCTATAGTCTCTCACCATGTAGCACTGATTCTAAGGAATACGAGTTTGACTCTCTTTCAGAAGTGACTACTGATAAATACATTGACTAAGTGCATGTCTATGAAAATCAAATCAAAGTGGGTGAAATGCCTAGGGTTAGGTCACATGGGTCTGATCCAACTAGTGTCCTAGAGTCATCAATTACTGATGTTCATACTCTGAGGTGTTTGAACACACCTATGGACAAGGTCACCATAGGTCTCAAATTGATTTTCCAAGCACTTAATGACTATACTATGAATGCAATTGAACCAGCCACTACTCCTTCACTCACACATCTCAAGCTTATAGACTGGAACCACAATGCATCTAGCAAAGTCCCCATGTTCCAAAATGACTATGCTCTCACCTGTTACCTAAACACTATTGAACTTGTAACATCTTCCACCAATGAGTAGAGTGTCAATATGACTGAGGCTGACATCAAATATCTCAGTCAAACAATTAAAAGGAAAAAATACAAAAGGTCCAATGGTGAAAACCACATTGTGGTAGTGTCCAAACCCAAAAAATTAAAAGAAAAAGATGTATCCAAGGGTGAAAACCTCTTTGAGGCACCCGCATATGAGATATTTGATGTACTTCCCAGTCACTTTTAGGAGAGATAATCAGTGTTGATAGAGTCGACACAACCAATTAACCTGGGCATAGAAGAACATCCTCATATGATATGTCTGGCATAGTCATTGTCACTTGAAGAGAAGGAACAATTCACTGCCTTTTTCAAAGAAAAGAAAATAAATTTTTCTTGGACATACTCTAATATGCCAGGTTTGGATCTCGATCTTGTCATGCATCACTTTTCCATAGCACCAAGCATCAAGCCAGTTAAACAAAAGCTTCAAAAAATGCATCCTCACATTGCATTACTTATCAAAGTAGAATTGGAGAAACTCCTAAAAGATAGTTTCATCCATGTAATTGATTATGTTGAATGGATATCCAATATTGTTCCAGTTTCTAAGCATGATAAATCTTCCAGGGTTTGTACAAACTTCCATGATCTTAACTTGGCATTTCCTAAAGATGACTTTTCACTCCCTAATATTGATATGATCATGGACATGATGGCTAGCTATGAGATGTACTCACTTATGGATGGTTTTTCTAGATACAATCAGATAAAAATTGTGCTAGAAGACCAAGAGAAAATAGCTTTCACATGCGCATGGAGAACCTTTTGTTGGAATGTGATGCCATTTGGCTTGAAGAATGCAGGTGCTACATATCAGCAGGCTGTTACTACAATTTTCCATGATATGATGCATAAGACCATGGAAGACTATGTTGATGGTACCTTGGTCAAAAGTGCTAAACACGATACTCATCTGCAAGATTTAGGACCCATCCTAGATTGATGGGAAAATTAGTCTTTGACTCAATCCTAAGAAACGTGCATTTGGTGTCACATCAGGAAAGTTACTAGGATACATCTTCTCTGCAAAAGGAATTGAGGTAGATATAGAGAAAGTACAAGCAATAATGGACATGCCACCCCCTCAGAACATCAGTCAGATGAGAGGACTACAAGGAAGACTCCAATCTATCCATAGGTTCATCTCACAATTGGTGGATAGATCATAGCCCTTCACAAAGACCTTACATCAGGGTGTAAAATTTAATTGGAGCTAGGATTGTGAGAAAATCTTAACACAGATCAAACAATATCTTGTCAATCTGCCAATCTTGATGCCTCCTATCCATGGGAAGCCTTTTCTTTTATACATCTTAGCAACTAAAATTTTTTTGTGAATCCTTTTGGCTCAGGAAGATAATGACAAAAAATAAAGATTTATTTATTACTTGAGCCGGACACTGGTCTCTTATGATAAGAACTACAAAATTATTGAGAAAGCTTGCTTGGTAGTTGTCTTTTCTTCCCAGAAGTTGAGACACTACATGCTTTCCCACACTACATGGCTCATGGCTAAAATAGCTCCACTAAAGTACTTGCTTAGTAAGGCATCTCTCACAGGAAGATTGGCTAAATGGGTTATGATACTCAATGAGTTTGACATCTAATACATTGAACGCAAAGCTATTAAGGGATAGGCAATTGCAAATCAGTCGGCTGATGCATCTATACAAAATCTTCTGCTAATGAACATTGATTTTCTAGATGAGTTGATTCTAACACTCATGCACCATACATGGGTTATGTTCTTTGATGGGTCCTTCACACAACAAGGATCGAGTGTTGGATTACTCTTTATTACACCACAGAGATACTCATTACCCAAAGTGTACAAGATTTTGTTTCCTTGTACAAATAACATTTCTCAATATGAGGCTTTGATCAATGGCATGAAAATTGTAGCTGAATGGAGATTAGATCAGTTAGACATCTTTGGTGACTCTTAGCTTATTATCAACTAGGTTAATGATGTGTACCAAACAAAGGATGAGAAATTAATTCCTTACAAGTGCATGGTTGATGACTTAAAGAAGTATTTTACACACATCACCTTCCAGCAAATTCCATGAGAAGATAATAAAGTGGTTGATGCCATGGCCACTTTGGCCACCCTGCTATTAATGCCTAAAAATGATCTCTGACATGAGTTTTTGGTGGAAGCATTACACTACCCAACCTATGACACTACTAATTATAGGATGATCTATTATATTGTTGGACATGAATCATCTCACTACCATCACATTTATTCCTACCTCTACCATCACGCCATTCTGGAAGGTCTGACCTAGAATGAGAAACATTACCCAATTCATAATGCTTTGCATTATGTCATTATTGCTGACGATCTATATAGGAGA